>BPTQ01000008.1:84860115-85251062 GCA_019973895.1 Chrysanthemum seticuspe
TTATTATAAAGTTTGGGATTAAGGAGGTTATGAAGTTTTAATTGGTAGTAAATAGTACTCGTGGTTTGGACTCTAGTATCTAGAGTGTTGTTGTAGGAGTAGTAGTAGGAGTAGTAGATCACTTCTATGGTTAAGTACCAAAGTGATAAAAGGTTTTGGTATAGGTGATGGTTTCTTCAGTGGGAAATAAAGGAGTAGTCTTCTACTTTCACAACTCTTTGGTTCATATAGACGACTTCTAAGACTACTTAGGATATTACTCCCTTGTTTGGTGCTCATGATAAATGATGGTTAATTTTGAAGTATTGGAGGAATTAGGGTTTGAAATATTATTTGGGGATTTTTGATGAAAAAGTTAGTGTGCATTGGGATTGTTTTATAGCCGGGTTCAAGTGGTAAGAGAATTAATGCGTGTGGGTGAAACAGTAAAAAGATATTTACTGAAGCTTCGTGAGTAAGTCTTCTGTTTCTGCTGATTGTTCTACTTCAGCAGAATGGTTTTCATTTCTACCGAAGTTATAAGTGAATCCGAGTAAAAGTAGAAGTCCACGTCATCCTTGGTCAACTTTGACCAAATTTGGGAAATTTCTATTTATTCTCTACGGCATATTTTCGCTCCACATTAAGTGATTCGCTTATTACTATCATTTAAAACACTTCCTTTTGTGCAAAATCGTAACCCTAATCTTCAAAAACTCTCATGGCGCTTCAATTCAAACATGATCATAATAAGGTTGCTTTTCTTGGATCTGCTCGAGGAGATGAGCTTTATAGGCCGATGATTTCTTTCTTACTAAGATCAAAGATTGTATATGCATTGACGCATTCTCCAAATGCTATATATGAAACTTTGATTACTCAATTTTGGGCGTCGGCAGAAAAGAGAGGTGATACTGAGATAGTTGCAAGTGTTGATGGACAAGTATATGTGGTGACAGAGGAATTGATCAGAAGACAACTTCGCTTGGATGATGAGAATGGAATTTATCATTCAGATTCTACGATGGTACTTGAAGGACTTAGAGCTATTGGATATCAAAGTTCGAGGACAGATATGTGGTTGAAAAACAAGCTTTGTCCTATGTGGAGGTTCTTGGTTCATACGTTGCTACAGTGTATGAGCAATAAGTCTGGAGGATGGGATCAGTTTTCAACACAAATGGGATGTGGTATTGTTTGTTTATCTAAGGGTTTGACTTATAATTTCTCTAAGTATATCTTTGATAATATGGTAGAAAATATAACTAGGAAAAAGGGTAAGTTTTTGATGTACCCTAGGTTCTTACAGATGCTATTGAATGTTTCTACACAAACCCAAGCTTTTCATCCCATAAGTGTTTTGACTCCTAAGTTATTTGCTACAATGAGGACTAAATTTGAAGGGACACATTTTCCTTTGTTAGCTGCAATGCTACCTCAGGAGAATGAGACTGATAATGAGCTTAATGATGTTTTACCTTCTTCCATTCCTACTGATGAAAATCTTTCAGTAGATGGTGATGAGGGTTCTTCTGTTGTTGCTGAGGCTTCTATACCTTCACCTAGATCATGTCCTAGTCCTGCAATTATACAAGTTCCTATTGATGAAGTCCAAGTTACTATTGATGAAGTTCAGGTTGATACTGATAGATTGCCTACACCAAGTCCTGTTAGGACTCCATTTGGTGAAGGATGCTCTAATGATGATCAGGTTAATGTTGCTCCTGAACAGTCTACTGAAGTTCCAATTTCGACTGAGCAATCACATGATGCTGATGAGGATCAAATTTCACTTACCTCATTATATGATCTGGTGAACAAGCTTACAGGTGAGGTGACTGGTCTTAAGAAAGAACTTACAGAAACCAAGTCTGTTCTTGGTCAGAAGATTGTGGAATTGGAGACTAAAGTTGAGTACTTGGAGGAATTGCTGAGTCAGAAGGGTAAAAAGAGATGTTTGGTTTCTTCTGAGGAGGAGGCTGAAGAGAATCTTAATGAATCTCTTGAGATATTGGCTGATGTGGCATTAACATCTAATGTTTCTTCTTCTATTGCTAAATCTTCACGAAGAAAGGAGTCTAGCAAGGAGCCTATTCTTTATACAAGCAAAAGACGAAGACAATATTTGAATAAGGTGTCTGCTGACACGTCAAAGGAGCCACATATGGTTGATGCATCTGCTGATATTATAGTTAAGGAGGTTGCTTCTGATCATGGTCAAATTTCATCTATATCAGAACATTCAAATGTTTCACCTTCAGCAGATGATGAAGAGGTTTTTCTTGCTGGGAGAATGTATAAGTTGAATGATTCTCCTGAAGTTTTCTCTACACCTGTTGAGGAATTGTCTCAACCTATTTCCTCTGATGTGGGTTTGATTGTTTCTTCTGAAGCTCACATTGGTTCTGCTGAAATTGGTTCTGCTGAGACATCTTCTGAGAAAGGACAGGACCCTGTGATTGATGATCTGCTGAATTCAGGTAGAGTGACTAAAGAACAATATCAAGCTCAGGCTGGATTGTTTGCTGATTATGAGAATATCCAGAAGAGTCGTGTTGTGGCTAAATTTCTTCAAGATCAGTATGCTTCTGATTTGTCTCCTGAAAGGAAATTAGAACTTGATGCATTCTTTCCTACGATTACTGATGATCAATGGGATGGTTATATTTCTCAAGGTGCTTCTGATCCTGATCTAGCAAAACTTATCTTAGGAGAATCTTTTAATGATGATGATTTTGTGGATCAAATGGTGGCACTTGGTAATCAAAGGAAGAAGGAATCTGCTGCACAGAGAAGAGCTCTTATTGATCAGAGAAATAAAGCTAAAAGAGAAAAACCTATGACTGTTGCTCAGAAGAGGAATTATATGAGGAGAATTGTGAAGAATGCTGCTATGTATAATTCTGGTATGTCAATGAAGCAAATCATGACTTTATCTGATGATGCTTTGATTAGACAGTATCATATGGTTATGAAGTTTTCTTCTTCTGGTTCTACTTCTTCTCATTTGGCAAATAGTGCTTCAATGTCTGATGTTCCTACAGCCAAGAGACAGAAAACAGTTGAAATTGTGGATAATTTTGATACTGTTTTGCCTTCGGTGGTATCTTCAGTTGTTCCTTCTGATACACCTTCTGATGCTACTCCTTCTTCTGATATGGGTGTTTCTGCTGAATCTTTTTTGGTTTCTTCTGAACTGTTGTCCAGTGTGGAGCTCAGTGATTCTCTTATTCAGGAGACTGATCTACAACTTGATACTGATAACATTGCTGATATGGGAAAGCAGAGTTTGGTTACAAGAAGTTCGGATAGATTGGCTAAGAAACATGCTTCAAGGAATACTAATTTAGATCTTAAGGCAGATGAATCTACATTTATTGAGGTTGGATCTATTGAAGCTTTTCCTGAAGGTACTCATGTGGTTTTGGTTAATTGGACAGCTGGAAAGCTTAACACTGTTTATAGGCTGGATAATACTGTTCTTGAGTTTAACTTCTTAAAGGATATTCTTCATTTGGTGAATAGACATGATTTGAAGATGCTGTATGAGCATGTCATTCAGTATTATAAGTTTCATTCAGCAACTGGTTCTGGTTTATATTTGTTGGGTGATCTTCAGGTTATGTTTGATTTTGATTCTCCAAATGGTAAAGGGTATTCTATTTGGAAGAATTCTTATAAATGGGAGATTGAGAGTTGGAGATTTTATCCTCTGCCTTGTGTTCAGGTAGTTCAGACTACATGTGGGATGATTTTGTGTATGCTATCAGATAGGCTTTATCCTTTATCTGATACTTTTATGGAAAGGTTGCTGAGACACAAGTTGGAAGTGCCTCCTAATCCGGTTGGCAATGATGACCTTCATGCTACTCAATGTGTTGGTTTGCTTAAAAATCAACTTCTATCACATAAAGGTTCATCTTGATTGTAACATTTTGTAATATTTGTTTTCTTTGTTTATTAGTTAAAAAAAAAAAAAAAAAAAAAAAAATGCTTTTGATTTTATCTAACTTTTCTTGCAGGTTTGTTGTATATTTTTTGGTTATTGACTCACCTGATATACTTTGTGTATGTCAAAGAGTTAGCTAGTCCAAAGGGTACAGCTTTGGTAAAGACACATCAAATCTGTTGATAGCTGTAATGATTTGCTAAAAATCATAGGGTATGCAACCACCTATGCTTTATTGCTGAGTGTTGTATGGTTTTCAATTCACCATGGTTTATTCCTGTTTGGAATCCAAGAATTGGCTAGCCCACTTGTATATGGCTTGTGGTAAAGGCAGTGGCATTCCATATTTGGTTCTCAATTCACCAATTCTAAGCATTGACTAGTCCTGAGCAAACGGCTACAGGTAAAGACATTTCAAATCCGTTTATATGGTTGCTGGTTTGCTCATAAATCAGATGGTTATCAGTGTACCATAGTTTACGAACTGAAACATATGGCTACTCCAGTAGTGATGGCTATTGGTAAAGAGACATCAAATCCATTTATTTTCAATGATTCACAGGAGTTAACACACCTGGATGTGATGAGAATAGTATGAAACTAATTTGTTTTGATGTACCTTTTGTCATTTGTTGCTGCAAAGATATGGAGTTTCAGAGTTTCCTCATCATAGAGATGTTCTTCTTTGGATTCTTTGCTGTTGCTGTTGTTCGTATACAATCCTCTGGTGCTGTAAGATCTATCAAGAAACTCGAACTTAACAAGTCAAATTCCAGTTTAGGGGAGGATTGTTGGGAATTATGTGAAAGTCTGGATTATGCTGATATTAATGCCGAAGTGTTTCTACTGAAGTGAAGTGGATTCTGCCGAAGACTTATTCTACTGAAGTATAATAGTGATTAGTTTGTTTCTGCGGAAGTGTCTATTCCGTATTTAGTTTATTTAGTGTGGATATACATGAGCTTTATTAGGAAGTGATTGTGTATATCTTATTTAGTTTTATGATTATACGTTTCTTGGGAAACGGTTTAGCGATATTGTTTAGGGTTCCTTATCTATAAAAGGAACACATTAGAAAGGTTTATGTACCGATTGGAAAAACTCAGTTTTAGTTAATATAAAGATCCATAGAGGATCAAGAAGTTCTTAGTTATTTGTTACTTGTGTTTATATTCCGCTGATAAACATTAGTAGTAGAGATTGTCTTTTATTGTGCTTGTGATTACATAGGCATATATAACGATCCACGAGCTCAAGATCTATCAAGGTCTTTGTCTGTTTCAACAGTAAACAAAAAACAAATGACATAGTTCGGCCAAAATGATAGTACTTGTTGGAGTAAAAAACAACTTATAAGTGCATCTACTAATTATATAGAGATCATATTTGTTTAACGTGAACTTATAATTCTTTTTATTTATAGATACAATTATTGTCAAAATAGTGAAACATATATTTGAAGACGCAAAATAACGTGTGCACATGATTTTATATCCGAATCAAATTCCGTTTATAATGTTAGTTTGATACACATGGTTGTAAAATATATATTTTTGCATATCTTTACTTAAACCTTCAAGATGAATTTTATGAGTCGTTGTTATATGTGCATTCTCATGTATTTGTGAGTCGTTATCTAATACATGAAATATTAGTTAGTAATGAAAACATAATCATTACAAACTTAATGTGCTAGAAATAACGTTTTTATGCGATTATTTGTATTAACAAACGTAACAATTTTTAATTTTGAACATGTTACAAATGTGTATGTAAAGTGTGTCATTATTTCTTAGCTTCATGTATATTATACAGTAGAGAAAAGTTCAATTGTGATTATTATTTTTTTGCATACCGAGGAACAAATTTCAACCACTCATTTTGTAAAGGAAAAAAAAAAGATTATTTAATTTATTTAATTAAAACTCACTTTTGCATTTTTTTTTAATAATAATAGCATATCTCAAGAACAATAAACCGTTAACTTACATAAATTGCACCATTGTGACGAGCATTTAATTATCTTTCAATAGGCCTTTTCATATACTTTCGACAAACTATTTTTTCTTGTTTTTTCTTTGTATCTTTTGGTTTTCTTCAGTACAATATTTTGCTTAATATATCACATGTGATAACATGTTGTCGTAAAATGGGAATAAATATTTGTGTAGAACTCCGAATTTCATCGTTTATGGCATTAAAAAACACACATCTTAGCTATCCAACCATATATCACACATAACTTTTGAACCTCCAAATTAATACAGTTTTTTGTATAGAAGTTGGAGAAAATAAAATATTTCTTTTTGATAGTCAGACCCCCTCGAGGTATCAAATGTGATATAACACTAATCTTGTAAGTTCGGACACTCAACATTATGTCGTAAAATGCGCATAAGTATTTGTATAGAAATCCAAAAGATTCACTATTCTTTGCATTAAAAAATACGCATATTTATCTTTCTAACCATATATCACATATAACATTTGAAACTATTAAATCAATACTTTTTATTCATAGAAGTTAGAGAAAATAGAAGGGAAAATAAAAGAATGGATATTCAAACTCGCTTGATATAACATGTGATATGACACTGATCTGTAAGTTTGAACAATCAACATGTTGTCATAAAATGAGCATAAGCATTTGTATACGACTCTAAAAGATTCACCATTGTTTGTAGCGAAAAAATAATACTTATGTCCATTTTACGACAGTATGCTCGGTCTTCGAATCTACACATTAGTGTTATCACATGTGATATATCAAACGAGTTTAAATATTAAAAAAAATCATAGATTTTCTCCAACTTATATGAATAAACAGTATTGACTTTGAAGTTCCAAAATTAAGTGTGATACATTTTTATTTATTTATTTATTTATTATTATTTTTTTTAAAGTTGAGATTTTATTACTAACAAGCCCCAAGGTGGAGCCTCAAAGGAACATTACAGATGAGGGAAAGGAAACAAAACAAGCAGACTAAAAAAAACAAGCAAGAACCAAAAATAATAAGAACCAATATCACCCGTAATTGAGAACTTCGAACGGTCTTGTGATCCATCTACCCCAAACAATAGTGCCATGAGAGAACCGGGCCGAGATCCAAGTCATAAAAAAGACGTTGGATTGACAGGAAAATGTCTTCCACCTTGATGCTTTCTATAGAACTCGGGTCGGCATTGACCAATTTGTTCCTCCATTTCCATAAAGCCCACAAAGAACACTTGAAAACCTCACGAATAATGTGTTCCGTCTATTACACCCTAAGTTACAAACATTTTCCATCGCAATTTTGCCAATAGTGGAAGAAGGGAACACAGTGGGCATATCCAAGTTCCACCAAGCCCAAAATTTTCTCCACACACGAATAACACTAGGACAAGACACCAGCCACTGTTGCAAGTCCTTCAGTTGGGAAACACCATTTAATTATCTTTCACTAGGTCAAGATCGAACGCTAAAATTCTTATTCATATTCTAAGTTGCTTTGAAGCGGCCTCGGGTCTTAAGATAAGCCTTTTCAAGAGTAGACTTTTTGGTTTGGTGTGACTATGGAAGATGCTAATGTTGTTGCTTCATCTCTTGGATGTGCCCATGATGTGCTTCTGTTTGTCTATCTTGGCCTTCTGGTCGGTAAAAGGATGCGGTTTTGTGATGGATGGGTGGAAGTCATTAACCGTTTTAGATTTAAGCTTTCCGCGTAGAAAGTAAAGTCCCTCTCGTTTGGTGAAGGCTTACTCTAATCAAACCTATCCTCGGGAGTATCCTTATTTATTACTTCTCTCTTTTTAAGGCTCCTATTAAAGTCATAAATGCTCTTGAATCTATTAAGAGTCGGTTCATTTGGGGAATTAAAGAAACTCAACGCGGTATTAGTTGGGTTAAATGGAAAATTATCCTCCTAACTTGGATAAAGGCGGGTTAGGCGTCGGCTTTCTCGGGAAATGGAAGTGGCGTTTCCTCACCGAAATGGATAAGTTATGAAGGATTGTTATTCATGAAATTTATGGTGATTTTTTAGGTATATTATTTTCAAAAAAAGAAATGTGGAAGTGAAATTTAACTAAAAGGGGGGGGGGGATGTCAGTGAGTGTTTTGTTTAAGTTAAAAATAATTATTGGTGTTTTAGTATAACTAGTATTAGATAACGAGAAAGCAACAATGATTATGTTTTTCTTAAACTGTGTGTTCTTTATCGATGAAAATTATTTTGAGGCGAAAGAAGTATATATTTTCGTGTCCACCGCAACGCACGTGTGTAAAAATTCCTTATTGCCAACACAAGTATACTTATCTCCATAACGTTTTGGGCTTTTGCATCATTATGACTTTCAGATGATGAAGTGATGAATTTAGGTTTGAAACTTGGGTTATTTGGTCTAAAGTTTTAGAAGAGTAGTGGGGATACATTTACCCATGAGTTTCCCATGCAAATTAATACAAACGGAAATAATTCATGTGTAAAATTGTGGGTATACATATAATCACAAAATCACCCACACAAATTACCCACAAATCAGAAACACGCGGGTAACATAAATTTTCCTGCGATAGCTCTCACATCTATACCCACGAAAATTAGGTTCTTGGTTAATATAAGGGAAATATTTTAAGCGAGAATGATATACTCACCGATTACACACCAATTAAACTACATGTGAAAATTTTGTGTGTAATTGACTAATTGCATGAGAACTTCATGGGTAAAACTGATGATTTTCTTAATCGTCTAATCATGGGTAACTTATGGGTAATCTATGGGTAATTAACCACAAACTTATATTCGTGTGTATTTACCGTGTGTAATCGACATGATTCTTGTAGTACATTAACAAACACATAATTCCACGAGAAAGATATTTGCTAATTCTTCGACCATGAACGAATAATAGTTACAAGTGCAACCGGGTCCCATGGAGGACGACTTCTATAGATGAAAATGTGAAGTTGTTTGACAATCAAACTCATTGCAAAAAAGTCTGTTTGTTGTAAAGTTAGAAAAATCAACTAATGTAATTTGTTTCAAAGATATTATCTTATACAAACCATTCAGTTGTGCCACAATATCGCCAAATGGACCAACAAAGGAAAAATACTTTTAACTGCTAAATGATCCCAAATACGTAAATATAATCGAACTAAACGTGTCTCTGGACACTGAAAAGATAACATTTCAATACTTCAATTGCTTCAATAGAAATACTATAATCTTAACATTAAATAACATTTCTTTTTCTTTAAAAAAAATAACCTATAGTTTCAGTGGAGTTAATGATAAATTTTTATTATAGTAGTTTTGTATAAATGTGACAAATATTTATTTTTTCTTTTAACTTACTTAACTTTTGATAAATGACACGCATCATTTTCGTGTTTGTATTTTTTTCGTTAGTGAAGTTTAAGCAAAAAATAAAATAAAATAAAAGACAGTAGCAGATTATTGTTATAGTTTAGAAATGTTGGATAAAATGGTAGAGTTTAAGAAACATTAAGCTAAATAAATGTAAGATGACATTTTTTTTTTGTTTAAGCATTCCTGATGATGGTGATTCATAATAAATGTTATTGTTTGATTTCAATCAATTAAAGATATTTTATTAAGTAAAAATAATATTTTATTGTTAAAAAGTCTAATGAGTCTATAAATACCTCGCAAAAGAAGTATGTCAGCAAAAGAAAATATAAAAGTAGAAAGTAAATATTTTTAACTTAATTAAAAAAAAACACTCTTCTTTAAAGTCAATTAAATTCATGATTTTAAAAGGAGCACAAATGACCCGCAAAGTCGTGAGGCTTGGTCATGCATCATGTCACATCTTATGCCGCTTTATGTCACGTATTTTTGTAAACTCGATATATATGAAATATGATATAAATATATAAATATTTTCATATTTTATGCCATTTTATATCACGCCTTATAAATAAAAAAAACTTTACTTTAACCGCCGAAACATAAAACTTGATCATGCCACCGCGTAATAGCTCGCAGTATATATAGGCTATGTTTGGCACATAAGATTATGAAGAGATTATGCTTATTTTTTCAAAAAATAAGCTACTTAAAAAATAATCTTTGTTTGACAACATAACTTATAAGAGATTATAAGAAAAATAATCTTCCATAATCTCTGAAAATAAAAGGTTACTTCATGTAGCTTATAAAAATAATCTCTTCTTATAATCTTTTTCAGCAACAGCACCAGCACCAGCATGAGTATCAGCAACAACACCAGCACAATCTATTTTTGCTAAACATACCCATAACCTTTAATCAAATTACCTAAATCATTTACAAGCAAACAAACAAAGAAAAAGCCCTTTTTTATCATTTCATTTTATTTAATTATTGGGGGTGGCTGAAAGTAACAAAACACACACACAGACGGCCTTCCTTTTGATTCCACTCCCTCCCGGATGTGATCTCCCAAACTGCGGGCTAGTCGACAATGTTAAACTGCGTTTTAATCAATTAATTAATTAATTAGGGTTTCAGTTTTTAATTTCACAACATACATAGTTAGCTAGGGTTTGAGTGTTATGGCAGAGACTTCTTCTTCTTCAAGGTCTCGAGTCACCATCACTTTAGGTCGCACCGGACAGGTATTCGTTCATTCATTTTGTGGTTTTCGCTTATTTTTATTACAACTAAATTGATTCTTATTAACTACTAATTGATTTTTATTTATGTATTTAGGTGGTTAAAAGAGGTGGTGCACCTCTACTGGACACTAACCCTCCTCCTTCTCAACCCCCCGCTGCTGCTGGGACTAAACGATCCGTTCGAGATCGACTAGGCGGTATCGATAATAATAAACGGTCTGCCTCTTTTTATTTCTATCATCAGATACTATACTTGTTTACTTTTTGTTTTTCTCACTTATGAGCCTCAGAGACTACTATTGGAACCTCACCGCTTATCATTATTACTATAGTTTGATTAGAACGTTTTGTATGAAAATGTTTAAATGTTGGTTGAGTATCTACATTACCTGTCAATAGCGGAAATGAGGAATTTTGTTAGTGCCATAGATCGAGTATAATAGAGCAAACAAGTAGTACATATTGAATCTTTACCAAAGCGACAGATGTTACATGTGTTTTGATTCATTACACACGTGATTTATTTTTGGTAGGTGACATTAAGTATAATGTTTTTATGAATTAATGTTATATGTAAGATGTTTAATTGTGTGACATTCTGGCATTATTCTCGAGTTGGTCACTCTTTTAGCTGAATTCGTACATTTCAAGAGCTGCATCCTGAAAATACTTTCCCTTTATTTTGTTACCAAATACAACTCAACATCTCGTCTTCAACTTGAATGCTAGTGGCGTGCCAGCTTTGCCCTGGAATGTAGTATTTATGAGGCGCACACTGATGAATAATGTTCAAGTTTAGATTTCCTTAAGCTTGGAACGCCTTTTTCTTAGACATAGTGAGATGATACTTATACTTGGAATTCTTAATTGTTTACATTATCTATGCTACATATCGTATAGGGCAGTTCTCTCTTCCCTTCTGATTAATCAAAAACTGCTTTTATTTATCAGTTTTACAGGCCGTAAAAGTCCTTCCCACTTTTTCGTTTTTAGTTAGATTTCTATATTATTTGTTTGCCTTTAATTTTTTCACCCTGCATATATTGATTTATTGATAAGTTTAGGTGGATGAAACATAACCAAACACAAATCAGCATGATGATTATTCATGTAAATTAAAATTGAGGCATGCTTGATATAGGTGTGACCCCTGAAGCCTGCAGGCAGTACTAAACTGACCCAGTAACCATAAATCGGCAACAAGTAATGGTATACAACTGCACATGACTAGTTTTTTTACAGCATAGGTTTTCATATTGATAAAAACCTTATCATGTAAACTTCATTTCACTGTATAAGTATATGTGCCTTTCAAAGAAAAGACTGTTTAAATATATGTGAGATTTGGCATCATATGACAACATGAACTATTGAACTGTCAGTTTTAGGTTAGTCAACATGAAGTAGTAGCAAAATCAAGTTAATCTAATGGATCGTTAAGTTTTTTGGCCAGCATATGATGAAGCCTAATAGATAAGCCTTATATGTAGACATCAATATTCTATCTCCTAAGATGAGGGATTGGGTTTGCACTCATAATGAGGTTACAGATCGAAAGTATAGATATCTACATTTTACGATCATATATGATCAAGCACGTAAAGCTTGCTGCGTCGCAATCATCTAACATGCAATGAATTTGGTACTCAAACATGCCGCCCATAGATCCGCTTTGAGTTTCATAACAAACAATGTCGAGCATCTTTCAGCCTTTATTAGTTTGGTTTCGTCTGAATTTGTTGTGTGTTGTCTATTACTCTTAACACATTATGGTATCATATCCTAACAGCCTTCCTTTTACGTATATGCAATAAGTTTGGTCACTAAGGTTTTTAAACTGTTAATAGGTGCATGAGATATGGGCTAGTTAAGTGTTTCTTTATAAACTCATATACCAGTAGAATCAGTTAGGTTGTTGATATGCTTAGAAGTTTGCAATGCTGTTATGCTTTAACCTTCTTTTTTGCGTTCACTTTAATTCTCAGGCTGCGTGGAGATAATGGTGGATGGAGTTTGAACGCTAGTGATTGCATGGATGGTAATGAGTTTGTTCATGTTTTGCTGTTATAGTTAATCCTTAAGTTTTAGCATGAATTCTATTTCTTCTTTCTTTTTACTTGTAGATCTTCATCTTAGTAAAGGTGATCTCCGATTTAAAATCATGAAACGAACACAAAGCAGTGACCAACAAAAGCCTAGGGACCTTCGTGATTTTCTGTCACGGCGCGCCCGTTCCACAAAGACTAATCCTGTCACATCCCATAGTTCGTATGAGTCTAGTGGAGGACCGAGAGTGCCTGAGATCACGCCTGAGATAAGCAATGACAGAAGGCGTATTCCTGAGCCAAGAGACAACCCACGGCGTGTGCCTGAGTTAAGAAATGAGAGGCAGAACATGCCCGATCCTAGAGACGAGAGACAGCACATGCCTGAACGACGAGATGAGAGACAGCATATGCCCGGACGACGAGATGAGAGACAGCTTGTGCCTGAACGTCGAGATGAGAGACAACACATGCTTGAACGTCGAGATGAGAGACAGCACAGACCTGAAATACGAGATGAGAGACAGCTCATGCCTGAACGGCGAGATGAGAGACAGCACATTCCCGAGAGACGAGATGAGAGGCAACACTTGCCTCAGTCTAGGGATGACAGACGTATGCCTGAGGCTAGGGATGATAGACAGAGGATGGTTGAACCAAGAGATCAAAGACAGACCATGCCGGAGCCATTTGAAGTTAGACAGCGTATACCTAAGCTAAATGATTCTAGACAACACATTCCAGAGCCAACCCACGGTAGTATGACAGGGCAATACACTTCTATGAGAACTTCAGAGGCTCCGTCCCAGGTGGACTTGTTAAAAAGTTCTTATTCTTCATGGACGCTGGATCATATTAGGCGTCAATCACCAGATAGAGTTCTGAATAACTCAAGGGGTTTATCACCGCCACAGAGGACGGAAGAACCACAGAGACGACCTATGATAAGGGAATATGAGAATCCTAGACCAGTGCCGTATGCCAGCCGAGATACTGGTGAGATTTCAAGGCCCATGGCTACCACATCTTTTCTGACAAAACCACCTCTTTCTGCTATGCCAACAAAATCTGTGGTGCCTCTAGTAGCCCCTTCACTACCATCTGTCAGTGCTATGCAACGAAGTCAATATCCAGTTAAGCCACCTATCTTTTTTAATACTGTTTGTAATGTTATTTTGTGAAATATATAGTCAAGATTTCGTCCCTTTATCTAAAAGACTAAAACTACTTATATTGTAACATCTAGTCTTCCTGCTCTAATTTTTCTGTACTGATCGCTGTTACAATCTTTTGTTAGTTTCTAATCACTGATATTCCTTTAATATGTAATCCTGAAACTTTGAATGCTTGTGTAAGTAAGGTTGCAGGGTTACTAGGCTAGATCTTACCCTTCTTTCAAAGTATTTGATGTTATAACTTACTGAATCTGATTATAACTTCATATGCTTGTGTGGCCGTGGTATGATATAATCTAAGTATTTGCTGACAGCTGTAAAATTGCTGTAATAAAAATGGACCAATGAATATATGCAGTAGTAGTTTGCTGGACTATCGAACTATGGATTCTACCTGTATCTGAAGTGCTAATTAAAACTTGCTGACACCAACTTTTCAAAACACTTGGGTTCTTTCACTTTGACTATTGCTTTAAGGACATGGTTAGGATCAAAATGAGCCCTAACTTTGTGTGGCCATGCTATTATTAATAGTATTTTTTTTCTTATAAAATACACATTTGAGTCATGCTGTTATTGCTTTTAGCACTTATTGCGAGTCTATAGTGCCATCATAATGAGTATCAAGAGTTCTATTATTCTGGAGCTGAAGTCGGTTAGTATGGCAAACAAAGTGTTTGGAGATGACAACTTTTCTGTTGGCTATGATTATATATCTGGAATGGTTACGTGATTCACTAAAAATTTAGATTGTTGACTTCACAGTCATGATATGGGCAGACTTTACTTTAGAGTTTAGTCTACCTATTTGAATGTTTATAGAAGTACTGGCTTTCGTTGGCCAAGCGTATGTTCCTTTTTCCAACCCCTGCTAAATTAATTGCTGTAACATTGTCTTCGGATCTGAATCCTATTATTTTGCTGTTACTTGTAGGGAGAACCTCTTACCGTGGAGAGTTTTTTGCGCTCATTGCAACTGGAGAAGTATTTGATTTCATTTAAGGTTGAGGAGGTATGTGGTGTTGTTAGCTTAATTGAATTGCTATTATTGTTAACGTCATGCTTGTGAAAACCCCATAAAACACATACTGCATGAAGATTTCAAGAAAGGATTTTGTTGTTTTTCTGCTTTATCCACATTTAACATGTATATAGCAACTTGAATTTATGTTATGGCTTTTGAAAGAAGCCTTGAGTATGTTCAATCTTTCAAATCACACAAACTGTCTTGGCTTAAATAATGGAACTCTGCATTCCCACAGCAGATATTTTTTTCTGCATACAGCCGAGCTATGAAGCTTAGCATCTACAGCTTGGCCACTGAACTTCGGTCTGTGTTGAGATGTGATATCTAAATTTAATCTGTTCAGCCAAAAAGAAAGATTTTAGCAGTCACATGTGTGCAAGTTGGAGATTTCCTACACAATAATATAGAATATAGATAGATCTTTATACTTTACATTCTTTGTCTTCATCCTTTCCCTTCTTTTTCTGGATGATGCGTTTTCTTTTGCATTAAAGGAAACCTCAATTTCAACCTTAATTTTAAGGGGAAAGGGAGTTTGTGGCTGTTGTCGTGCATGCAAGGTTAGATGTAGAACATATATAAGACGCGTATATGGTATCCAAAGTCTAAAGTCACTCTTCTCTTCTCTAAAACTCGAAGCAGATTAAACTTGTCCTTTCAGTTTCTTTTATTACCGTAGTTCTGTTAAACTGATGTGGCCAGTGACTATCTCATAGTGTAAGTACTGGAATATTTGAGACTTTGAGATTAAACGAGAAAATTTAATTTTAGTATGCAGTTGGGTAAGGAATGATTCCGAGCTGAAATTAGAAGAGCCTTATAGGGATTTGATTCTTGATAGCATAATAGGGATTTGATTAAAGTAGTGATTCAAATACGAACATGAGATAATCGAACTGCGGTAATCAAAGAAACTGAAGGACAAATTTAATTTGCTTCAAGTTTTGGAGAAGAGGAGAGTGATTTTAGAACATTGGATACCACAAGATGTCTTCTATTTTTTGAACAAAACTACGTAGTTTTGGTTGGTTCTACATCTAATCTTGCATACACAACAGCCACACATTCACTTTCCCCTAATTTTAAACCACTGATTATGAATGGATGCAAAGGAAAATCTCAAACATGACAAGTAGTAGATTGTGATTTATCATAAATGCTGCATGAATGGTGATGTGGTAAGCAACAATTCAATATACATATACATGACTGTATTTTCTGTGAATATGAACATGTCCATTATATTTAATTTTTTTTACTGCAGTCATGTTTCGTTAAAAATATATGTCCGTTAAATTTGTTTTAAAGGTTTCAGTTACCAGTGTACCACAATATATACTATACATTTTATGGTTACAATAATAACAGAATGTGATACAATTAATAATAACTGTACAAAGTCGTTACCATTTATAACATTTATAAAAAGTACACAAAGAATGCCAAACTGCGCCAACTTATTAGTCACACCGTGTTGATCTGTAGTGATGTTAGGGGTCATTTAACTTGAGTATATGCTAATTATTATTGAGATATCAATTTGGCATTGCGTTTTAGCAAAAGTGGCGTATGTTAGTCTTACCAACGCCGTATTGTTCACGTGTGTAAGTTACCAATCTAAGAGTGTGCAATTTTCCTCAAAAATATTTGAAGCCTTGGACAACTTACAAGATGATCCTCGACGTTTTTTTTCTTTGGCTCTCACAGTCTTCACAGCTTTGACTGTTGACTTCCTTCACGAGCGCTTCTTAATTATCTGTTTCTAACATATCTAACTAACTTTTGTCGTACTTTAAGTCTTAAACGGCTACCAGTGTTTATTTGTGTGTTTGTATAAATTCAATATTATGGTTAACCAGAACTCATTGAGAGCTTAGAAATGATACTTTACCTTGTGTAACACATGGAATCTTTTTTGTTGCTCTATTTCTCAGTTTAAAGCTACATCACTATCCTTCAAAATGAAACCTTGTTTACTAATTGTATTTAATTTAGGTTGATATGGCAGCATTGAGCCAGATGGGAGATCATGATCTCAAAGACATAGGAATACCGATGGTATGTTCCCTTACTTTTTGGTGTTCACTCACATTACGTTTATTTCTTTTCTTTCAACTACATCTACAGAATTCAGTATTTGATATTTGATACCCTTGCACTTAGATATTTATAGAATTTTTAGTTGCACAAGTACAATAATAGTTGGGAGAAAACACAAAAAAATGACAATTTGTGTTGAATTCGGGGTTGTCTTTATGATCATGAGACTTTAAGCAGTTGAGTTTGAAGAGCATTAGTTTTCATAGTGTTTTTCTCTTGGGTACTTGTGTAACTACATTGGATGGGATACTTACGCCCCCTATCTACTGATGCGTTACTTGTAATCCACAGCCTTCTTTTCAACAATTGGGAATTTCATAACTTTTGGGTTAGCGTAAACCAGTTCTAGTTTGAGCATGTCCAACTGGTCGTGTTGATTGCATGTATAAACTTTTTGTAATGATCAATTGATCAATTTTAAGATTTGTGTCACCTTTTGTTCAGGGACCTAGGAAAAAGATACTTCTCGCACTCCTTGCACGCGCCAGGAGGCAAGCACGATGACAGTGTTCTTGATCAACGCCCTGCTTGCTGCATCACTCTTGATAGCTGATCTTGATATAAGGTCTTCTGATACGACATGATATCCATTTGTATTTTCATCTTCGTTTGTTGTTAGCATACGTTTTGTGAAAGCCATGAGTCAAAATGGTCATTTGATTCATTGACTTAAGCCAGTGGATATTTAACTTTTGCGTTAGAGTCTGCGTAAGGGGGATTCATAGTCCATACATGTTGGGTTCTTGTTGAGAAAACACTATTCTGGCAGGAAGTGTTATAGCGCAGAGCCAAAGACTGCTGCAGGATATACTGCATAAGAAGTTGTACTTCCGGTTGCTAACAGTTGTACATTTCTGTAAGAAATGAATGGTTCATTTTGATGCACTATTTTGCTGAAGCTCATTTTTGATAATTTTAGTGTCGTGTTCTTTTTAGTTTTATGGCTGCGTAAAAAGATAGAAGGATGTTGAGAAGCCTTAAACAAATGTGTTTAAATTACTTGGGTTAAAGCTTGATCAGTTTCTCGAAGAATAGGTCAATGAATTGTTTACCTAAAAGTTAAATAAACGATAAACAATTGCTTGTACTAACTGTTACGACAAACTACTGATTAAAATAATTGTTCCATGTCATGTTATGTAATAATCAAAAATGGCTAATACGATCTTTCTTAAACACGTGCCTGACTTGTTGAATCTAGGTGGTCCATGACGACTCTCTTTTCAAAAATCTTCACATCATTTATTTGTGTACGAAATTGCAAAAGTTTTCTTTGTGTTTCAGTTAAACGGTAGTAATGGCAACCTAACACTTGACCAGACTGCTCTGCCATCTTAGCGTCACATCGAGTATGTCGGATGTGGAGATCGGGCTCGACATCGGTTGTGTGGCCAAGAAATTGAATATCGGTTCGAATTTCGACCGATATAAAACATGCATGTTTTTTTTTTTTTTTTTTTTTTTTTTTCTTGAGTTGGGGAAAACACAAATTGAAACTTGAACAATTAATTGAAAACATGAAATACATAATACGCTTAAACGTAAAAAACTACAACGCATACTGATTGAGATAAAACTGCTAAATTTGAATTTGAATTTTATAGTGTCATCAAGCAGCTGTGATTTAGTTTGAATTTGAAATTTGAATTTGAATTTTAAATAATCTCGCTCTTATTTGAAATTTAATTTTAATGAATTTAAATTTAATGTTAAAAATGTTTGAATAAAAAAAAAAAAAAAAAAAAAAAAAAAAAAAAAACAACTTTGGTTATAGACTGTGACATCCGAGTCATGTCTGGTTGCTGGAGAGAGAAAGCTGACGTGGCGCTGATGACCTAGTCATCCCAGGTCACAATTGAGACCGGCCTTAATGAATCAATCAAATTGGTGTTTATCTCGTATTAACAAAATGATGTTAGGTGCACCTGTAATCAATATATGACAAATGTTAATTACCAAGTTGTAATAATTGAAAAAAGTACTGTTGCATAGAAAAATCAGATAAAATCCTAGTAATCTTGTAGAACCTATTTAACGAACACCAAATGAGACTCGATTACCCTATAGTTATCATTACATTTGTAGGGTTGATTTTTGACTATATGTGTTTCTAAATTAAATATAGAGTAAACTGCAAAAACCATTTATGTGGTTTGTTAATTCACACGGTAATTATTCAAGTAAAAAAACTATTAGCAAATAACATCTTCAAAAAGTCAAATGTCTAAAAAAGTAACAAAAATATCAGTTCTAGTGATTTTAGGGATGATTTTTGCTGAAAGTTTGACAGTTTTTTTATTTTTTATTTTATTTTAGAGTAAACTGCAAAAATCATCCCTGTGGTTTGTGTAAATTTGCAGATATCATCCCTATCTCAAACGTTCAGCAATAAACACCACCAAGTCCACAAACGTTTAGCAAAAATCATCCCTAAGCACTAACGAGGTTAGTTTTCTCTGTTTTCTACCCCACGTGCAATAACACGTGAGGGTATTTTTGTCAATTAGTATCAGGGATGATTTTTGCAACATATCTCTCACACCCATTTCCCGCCCATTTCCCCACCTATATAATCTCTCTTATCTTAACCCCACACTATTTTTCCCCAAACCTACTTTTCCCCTCAAACCCTAATTCGCCATAAACCTAATTATGAATAACCCAAAACTTTGTCATCTTTGTGCGGCACCAACAAGAATTACCACATCATGGACAGCAATAAATCCAGGGCGACGTTTCTTTATGTGCCCTAACTGTGGCTTTGATGATTGGATGGATCCTCCAATGTGTCCAAGATCTGTGGCTATCATACTTGGGTTATTGAGGAGGATCAACAATGTTGAAGAAACAAATAGGTTGAATGCCCGTCAAGCTAGCAGGATGAAGATGCTATTGTGTTTTAGTTGGATTTTTTTGTTTTGTATGTTGTCATTATGGGTTGACTAATGTAGGTCATGACTGGAAAAGTCAACTGGTTTCATGTGACTTTATAGGTCTTATTTTAGCTTTTTGTTATGTTATCTTATGTATGTCAACTGGTTTCATGTCATTATGCAATGTTTGTTGTGTATATGTATTGTTGTGTGTCATGTGTGTAGAATACAAGTGAATCATGACTGCAAATACCATAGTGAACCATGAGTCAACCATAATCTGAAAACTGAAGCATGGCTAAAACTAATAACACAAATCAAAGAGTAAACTGCAAATACCATAGTGACCCATAAAGTAAACCATGTCTGCAAATAAACTGCAGTCTAAACCATAAGTTACCCATAAACTGCAAATACAAAACTGCATAAACTAAACCATAAATGACCCATAAACTGCAAACACAAAACTGACCCATATAGTGACCCATAAACTAAACCAAAACTGCAAATACCAAATAACCATCAAGTGACCCAAACTGCAAATACCAATTAACCATAAACTGATTATAGTTACCACAAGTCTTGGCAAATACCTAATACCACAACTGATCCTAGTACATCATTGTTTCACAAGATCATAAGACCATAAACTGGTCTAGTACAAAATAACCACAAGTTTTGGCAACTATAAAATAACCACAACTTTTGCCATTACTGAGTTGCCCTTTGCATTGGTTGTTTTCCTTTGTCCTTTGCAGAATCTTGTGTTGCTCTTGATGCTGTTTTTTTAGTTCTCCTTGATCCTCCACTTGATGATACTGGTGGTCTTCCTGTACAAGTCCTTTTGTTATGTCCAGTCTGCTTGCACTTGAGACAGGTAACAGTCTTTCCTTTTCTAGACAGTTTGACTCCATCCACCATACTTTGGCTTGATAGTTCATCAGCTGATTTCTTCCTTGCCTTGGGTGGCCTCCCAATCTGTGGTTCATCTAGATTCATTTGAACTGTATAATCATGCTCACCTTCATTGTCAGATACATTCTCAGTATCACAACCTACCCATTCAACCCCTTTATCAGTGTTTGCAAGAAACTCCTTCATATCAACTTCAACCTCATTCATCACATGATCCTCATCAACAATGTAGTCACTGTCTTCCTCTTCACTATCAACCTCTTCATCACTTTCAAGCACTTCACTTTCAACCTCTTCTTGGCCACTATAACCATCCAATTCAGTATCACTTTCAACCTGTTCTTGCCCATCACCTTCTAGATCAATATCACTTATTGGTATACTAGGGGGTTCTGTGATTATATTGGTTTCACCAAAAAAAGGATCAAAATCATCATTCATAACACTACCCTGACCAATATCATTACCCTTTCCCATAACACTACCCTGACCAATATCATTACCCTTACCAATATCAGCACCCTGCCTATCAGTACCCATAACGCTTCCTTCTCCACTAGGCCATTCAATTGCTAATCTTTGCCTTTTTTTGGTCACTCTCTTCTTAAGACTATTTGGGTCCACTTCATCTAGTAGTTGTTCTATCATTACCTTTTGGGGTATCTTAAAGTAAGTATCAAGACTTGTAAACCCATGTTCAACATAAACCTCAACTCTTTTACACTTATCTATATATTTTGTCATACCCAAAACATCTAAATCACTTCCTAATGCTTGCAGACCATAATCTAAATTGTTGTTGGGTATTTTGTAATGATAATACATGATTTCTTTTCTATCATAACCTAACATCACAATCATATCATTTAGCTCAATAATTGAAAACAAATCAGCATCTACCATATCAAAATAGTTGAAACTCCCTGACTTGTATTTCCTATTCGGTGGGTCAGTGAAATATCCACCATGGTAAATCTTTATTGAGAACATGTTTGGATCATTCCCTGTAAAAAATAAACCACAATTCAAAACTAGGGTTAGATCATTACACAAACCACAATAAGAAAAACACAAAATTGGGAATGGGGTATAACTTACTATATGCATGTACTTCATCAATCTCTTGATCTCTCGTACGAATATGCCACTCAGAAACAACCATTGCTAATTACTTATTTAGAGATTATACTTTAACTTAGGAATTAGGGATTTAGGGTCTTTGTTTGATCAGCGTTCATGGTTTTGGGTTTAACAGAGACATGGTGGTGGTTTTTTAGTTTGGTGGTTTTGAGTTTATCCCAATTCAGAAAGAAATAAAAGGGGAAAGATAATCATGAATGACAAAAATACCCTCACGTGTTATTGCACGTGGGGTAGAAAACGGAGAAAACTAACCTCGTTAGTGCTTAGGGATGATTTTTACTAAACGTTTGTGGACTTGGTGGTGTTTATTGCTGAACGTTTGAGATAGGGATGATATCTGCAAATTTACACAAACCACAGGGATGATTTTTGCAGTTTACTCTTTATTTTATTTTTCTCTTAAAAAATCATCCCTTAAAAAGGATATACAGTGTTAGACATTTGGGCTCCTAAAAATACTACTTGACAATAAAATTTGGTATAGATTATTATTGTGAAGATGAACAACTTACGTAAATGATTTTTTCAGTTATACTCTTAAACGAGTATTGCGACCATCCGCCGCGTTGCGGCGGAGCTTCTTTTTTTGACATTTTTATCTGGTAATTTATGTAACGAAAAAAAACGTTAAAAGTATGTAAACTTCAACCTAGATGTCAGGCACAACACTTTAGATAAAAACAGACCTGGGAAAAATTAAAATTTCAATGATAGATAACCACATAAAACCCAAATTAAAGAGCTTAAACTTGATAAATTTCAAATGTATGATATCAGAAGTTTGTCTTTAACAATAAAAAAAACAATTTATGGGTGGTTAGGCACTATCTAAATCACTACTCTATTATTAAATATATCAATAACCGCAAATACACCTCACTTAGTAACTTAATCTTTGTAATTAAGAGGGCAATGGTAGGAAACAGAAAAAGCTTGGATAAGCATAAAAAAAACCAAAAAAAAAACCAAAAAAAACCATAAAGTTTAACACACCGAGTATTCTTTGAACATACCGCCTATGCACCATCAAACACCGAGTAGACTCACCACGTACCATGGATAACGACAATGAATAGTTCGGCCGCATCGAAACACAATCTTGTCCTGTTCACATCCCTATGAAAACCTGGAACAACATTAAAACAACTTATTTCATAACTCAAAATATAATATAAAAGAGCATCAAACAACCACTTAGTTGCTGGTGTAAGAACAACTTATGTCAAAGCAGAATGAAGCGCAAATGGAATTGTGCCACAAAATATAACTTGAGTTATTTCGTATGTACAATTAACTAAAATATATATTATTACACCTCCAGTAAAGTCCTTCATTTACCAATCTTCCATCATCTTTTATCAAATTACGGAGAGGTTGGTTATAATTGGAGTTGGAAACTGCAATTAAACAAATATACCTTCAAATTGTTGTTCGGGTCTTTGGATACCGGTATGAGAGCTATTCCGTTGATCCTAACTGGGAAAAAACATATCTCATATAAATGTTGGTCGTACTATATGGCTAAAAAATACATCCATAATATAGTCGTACGGTAACTCACAATTAAATTAGAGTTAACAAACTTACATAACTGACTTGATTTAGGCATAGCTATCCTCCCTTAAGAATCTTGTATACCTTGGCTTCATACAAAAGTTGTGGATGTTTCGTCTTAGTATTCTCCTGCATAGTCCAAGAAAAACAATCATATCCAAAACACCACATTCACAAAACCATCTTTTACTTGATCCAAAAACGACGAACCAAACGACCCTTTTGTGCAAAAAAAACAGCAACAAAACTCACCCTTTTGTGCAGAAAAAAACAGCAACAAAATGCACCCTTTTGTGCAGAAAATCAGCAAACAAAACGCACCCGTTTGAGCAGAAAATCAGCAAACAAAACGAACCATTTTGTGCAGAAAAATAAGCAACCAAACGCCCCTGTTTGGGCTGAAAATAAGCAGAATCATACACCCGTGTTTGGGCTGAAAGTAAGCGTATCCAAACGCCCCTGATGAACTGAAAATAAGCAGAAATAAACGCCCCTGATGGGCTGTGACAGCATACAAACAAACATCGTGTTAGAAACGATCCCGAATACTGAAAACGGCGTCAGGCATAACATAAATGGCCAATTGTATAAAACATACATGTGAATGTGTGGAGATACGGACAGTCTCAAGTTTAGTCACACCCACCTAATCCCAACACGGCCTATTATATCCAAAAACAGCATGCGCAACAATGAGGGTCAGATAAGTACGCACCTGAAAATATTATATAAAGATAGTATAGCGCGAGGCACATTGAAACCATTCTATTTTATTCGGTCTTTCTTAAATATTATTTCCTGGCCCATATCTTTGGGCCGCCTTTCTTGGCCCTTCTGTTTGTAAAATAGTACAGCATGTGCATAAGTATTAGTCTCAACACAGCCTATTCTTGCTTATTTTCATGATCCTCGATATATAAGAAGCTCGTTTTTGACTTTCGATTCGAATTCGTAAAGAAAGCAGTGTCAACTCGTCAGCTTTCCTGTTACAAAAATTCATAACACAATAGTGATAAATTATCTTTTCTTACCAAAAACAAACGCTAAAATCCTAAAACAAAATTACAATACAAAATATTATTAACTAATGAGCAAAACAGATATAATAAACAAAAAAACTTACACAATCAAAACGGCCGGTCTGACAACGAAAATCAACAGGCATGTATATCGACGACATTTAGAAACATTAATATATATATAGAGTAACAGAGGCTCAGATCTGTAGGCACGAAACGGGTGACAAAAGCATCTAAATTTTGTCGTGGCTGCAAACAGACTCAGTTGCACAGCAGTGATAACTACCATACCCTCAGGTCATTGCCTTGCCATGTGACAGTCAGATGTTCTACGACCCGTTTCATTTCGACCAAACTATGACTATCATCACTGCCCATTATCATATATATATATACATGACGCTTCCAAAATAGGAGGGGTATTAACCTTGGCATTCAAAGATTATAAGCCTTGCTACAACCGGCTTTTTTTTTCACCATAGCAATTATGACAGCAAATTTCAAAAACATTATCAGAATCTTTTTGATTACAACCGAACCTATTCAAATTCGACGGGGCCACTTACTATACCATTTTACACACTAATAAAAGGCAAATAAACAAATGTAACAATGGAAGTAAGCTAAAGCAGGTTCTGAAAAAAGAGAAGACATTGACAGTGGCTGCAAACTCAATATGTCGCCTCGCCAACATGTTAGCGATTTCATTCTCAATCAAAACCTATGATAGTCAATATCATTGGCCACCAACACCATTTGAAATGGCCGGCTTATCAGCTAATAAGCTATTATAATAAGTTCATCCAAACGGCCCTATCAAAATAACAAAATTACCATAATTAAAACCCCTTATCCAAATAAATCAACAGACGTTAAGACAAAAAATAAATAAAAACCCTAAACAGTAAATCGTAATCAAACCCAAAAAAATAAACTATGACTTACCCTCGTATGTTATTCTTTTTCTCCATATCCGCCTCGTCACACAACCTAAAAACGCGGAAGACTTTTTTTAGAGGAAGAAGATAAGATAACAAAATTACTCGTATCTAATTATTCATTACCACTTACCTCTTATTTTGTATATTGAACAAATCACATAAACCTAAAGTTGCAACTGTTGTTCGATGATTGACGAATCGAATGTTGAAGCGATAGGTCGGCGATGAATCTAGAAAAGTGAATGGCGGTTTGATATGATCTAAAAGAGGCGAAGCTGTTTGTTCATGTACATCGTGGGCCGGTTGGATATTGCAGCCCAGGTAATGTATTGGGCCAAGTGAAGTGACGTCGTTTCAACCAAGTGAAGTGACGTCGTTTCAAATGTGCTTTAATATATATAGTAATTTATAAACTAGTGTTTCTTGGATAGAAACCAACAAACCTTTAACGCTAGCTTGAAATATTGACTCAAAGTAATCACCAAAGTTTTCAAGATCGGGATCCTACTCAGGATCGTTTTTGTTTTTGCAAGATCGGAATCGTAAGATCGGATCGGAATCATAAGATGCTACTATAATGTCATGTTCTTAATAGTATTTGTAATATTATTCAAATCTACAAATTATTATATATCATTAACACAAAATTATATGAATATTTCATGAAAATATTGTTTTAAATTATGAATATGGAATGTTTAAGAAGATTAACATGTTGTTTTTTAAATTCTATAAAATATGATCTATTACTTTTTAGTTTTTTAGTTTGCGATTCGAGAAAAGTAAGATCAGATCGGATTAGATCTTAAGATCATATGGTCAAGATTTGGATCTTATGAGATCTTAAGTGTGCTAAGATCCCACATAGGATCCGAATCATTTTTGCTTTGTAGTATCTTAAAATTGTAAGATTCTAAGATCAGAACCAAGATCCCGACAACTATGGTAATCACACACGTGACTTCAAACACTTACATTGTCTTAATGAGCAAATGCACAAGAAAGAATGTATAAAATCGCATCCCCCTCAACTCATTTTATAGAGATAACGGGGTATAATCCCTATTGAATTCTAATACAATAGGAAGGTTACATGCTTGACTTGTAATCCCAACAACTAGTTTTCTAATTTAAGTACGATCTTAAACTCCATTTAAAATAAATACAATTAAACCCTTTATTATTGTCCAAGTCGCATTTAAACCCTCCTAAGTATTGGTGCTACACATTACAATTTTCACCTTAGGAGTAATACTTACGCATAGTAAATTCCCGAGTTTAGCTTCCTTAGACATCATTTTCTTCCTTTCAGCAACATTACCCTCTGCACCCTCTTAATCAGGTACTCCGGTTTCCATAATTTATGCCTCACCTTTGCACCAAGGTGTAATTATTCATGCTCTTTAACAAAACAGTCCATGTTTGTCTTAACTTCAAGTTGGTTAACCTCCAACTATCTTTGAGCTACTGCGTCATCATCATCGCTACTTGTTGGAATCACTCCTAACTTGTATTTCAAGTGTTAGTAATTAATATGTAATAGGTTGCTTAAAATAGGCTTTTATGTTAGTTATTAATGGCAAGGCTTATGTAGAAAGCCCGTAAGCCTTGATCCAAGCCCAATAATGAAGGAAGGGACTAGACATGTTGCCCTAGTTCCCTTCCCTATAAATACTACATGTAAACCTTCATTTGAAGGTTGGTTGTTCATTTTACACACAATCCTACGCCTAACTCTTTATCATTCATACGTGTGTTTGTGTGTGTTCAACCAATATTTCTTTCATCTTATTTCTTACATATTGATACTTGTGTTAACTTATGGTGAACTAACAGTGGTATCAATCGTCATCTAGTTGGGTGAAACACTTTTGTTTTTGAAGTTACATATCTATACGCGTGGGTTTTAGTACTTAACTTTTCATACGCCTAAAAGCTTTAGTTTTTACACTTATAAACTCAAGATTCTTGTGGTCTAAGGATTATTTAGTGTTAAAATTTAACTTTTTTGCATCAAGTTTCAAAATTTACGTGTGTAGATTAGTTTTAGCTTGGTTTTTGATTCGTGTGGTACTTTCTACGCCTAAGGGTGAAAATTGTTTTGGATCATCAAGTTTAAAACTTTCTTGTTATTTTGGTGATTTTGAAGTTATTTCATCATTAAAATCAGGTTACAAAATACTTTTGAGCATAAAAATCAGTTTTGGAAAAAGTTGGTACTTTCTACTCGTAGTAAAACCCTAGTTCTACTCGTATACTCCACAGTCTACGCCTAGCAGTTTCTACGCCAAAGGTATTCTTCATTTGATCTTCAAAGCTATTAGTTTAGTCAGTGTTTTCTTGTTTGGATAAGCCTGAAAACACTTTGACTTTGGATATCTTTTACACTTGGATAAGTGTAAAGGATTTTTGGGTAAAACCCTAGTTTTACGCCTAAGCTTAAAAGCTTACGAGTAAAAACTTCTTTGCCTAAGCATTTCCTACGCATAAGCTTGTCTTACGCCTAAGGAAATATTACGCATAAGGTTCTTACTACTAAGTCTTTTGTTTACGCCTAAGCTAAGCTTTTATCTCAAGTCTACGTGTAAGCTCTTACTACGCGTAAGCTTCTGTCTACGTGTAAAAGGATTCTACGCGTAAGGTACCGGTCTTCGCCTAAGCTGGTTTCTACGCTTAAGGTTACTTCATCAACAAACTCAAAGTTTCATTCGACTACAAAGATCCATCATCAACACAAGTTTCAAGATGTCTCAACCACCATACTCTCACTACTTTCCTCATGAGTATCCTCAACAACAACAACAACAACAACAACAACAACAATATCAACAATATCCTCCACCATCTCAACAACAATTGCAACAACTTCAACAACAATTTCAACCGCCATCTCAAATGTACTTTCCTCAAGGAGCAAACCCTCTTCCACCACATATGCCTCAACCAAACCCTCTTCAACAAGTTCAACATTGTAACTACTTCCAATATCAGTTTCCCGCTAAGTATGCTATGAATGTCACAACACAGAAGGAACCTTCTTGGTTTGCAAAAATGTGTGAAGCTTTAAGTAGCCAACAATCCATTCATGAAGCTGGATCCCTTGATAGACCTCCAATGCTCACTCCCGGAAACTACGATCAATGGGTGATAAGGTTCTTTAGGTTTTGTGATCTCAAGAAGCCACATGGTAAGTTTTTGAAGAAGGTCATCCTTGAAGGTCCTTTTCAGATGCCTACTATCACTATACCCAGAGATCCGAATGATAATCCACCAAGAGATGATGTTACCAACGTTGTTGGTCTTGATCAACTTACTACTGACCAACTTCTTCACTTATAAGCCGATGAAATTGCAATGCAATATATCCATTTGGGATTACCCAATCCGATACTTCGTAGTGTTGATGCTCAGAAGACTGCTAAAGCAATGTGGGAGCACATTCATCTTCTAATGGAAGGCACTGAACTCAATCAAGAGGACATGGAATCAAAAATCTACTTAGCATATGAACACTTCATTATTGAACCAGGGGAGACATTAGAGTCATACCATCATCGGTTCTCAGACATCATCAATGACTTGGATAAACATAATATCATTATGCCAAGGATTGCAATCAACACAAAGTTCCTGAGTTGTCTTGGTCCTGATTGGGAGAAGTATGTTACATTCATCCGTCAAGCGAAGAACCTTCATCAAGCTACTTACGGATTATTGTATGACTATTTGAAGCACCATCAAAAGGAAGTAGACAAAGAAAGAATCATCCGTGGAGTCCCTGCTTCTCCTTCACTCCCGGATAATCAAACTCTTGCTTTATACACTCAAGCATGTTATCCTCAATTTCCGACCTTACCAACTGTCTTCACAAAACCCCCACAACCAACTGCTCAGATTATACCATATGATCCAACACAACAACAATCACAAGAAACTCAATTGGTTCCATACAACAACAACGATGATCAAGCACTTTACAGTGAATCAAATGAGGATACGGAAGCCTTTGATGCATTGAATCAAGGATTTGTCATGATTGCTAGAGCCTTCGGGAGATTCGTAAACAAATCCAACAATCGCATTCGTACCTCTTCAAACACAAAAAATCATGTTGTTTTTAACAATGGAAGAGTTGAGGTTCAGAATCGTGGAAATGGTCGTCCGATGGGTAGTGGTCAAGGGTTTAATGTTAATGGGAGGAATAACGTGGGTGCTCCACAACAACGGGTTCAAGTGGTTGATCAGGGAAATGCTCAGACTGGGGTTAATGGTCTCCGATGCTAAAATTGCAATGAGAAGGGTCATCTGGCTAATGCATGCCCAAAGCCGAGAACAAGAGGCAACACTTATCACAAAGAGGCTTTACTCTAGGCTCTCAAGGATGAAGCTGGTGGAACACATACCAACAAGGAACAGAGCTTCATGGCTGATGCAGATTCTGATGATGATATGGAGGACTTGCAAGCTAATGCAACTGTGATGCTAATGGCAAACATGCAAGAGCTCCACATGAGTGAAACAGGCCCAGTGTATGACACTGATGGCTTGTCTCAGGTACCGGATCCAAATATACTAATTGATGTGCCCGGTTGGTGCAAGTTTTAAATTTATAAAAGGTGAATTACCAATATTACCAATAACACATACGAGCAAGTATACTCGTCCGTTATAGCAAGATTATGAAGGTAAGTCGGGATCGTTCACAGGGATTTGAGTGAATCTAAACACAAGTTTGAATTAACGGAGTCTATCCAAAACATATAATAAAGCAAATAGATATAATGAAATTCAGATGATTAAAAACTACACTTGCTTAAACTAGTTTCATAACATAGATTAATGTGATTGTGTTAACCTCTTAACATGTTGGTTATGATAATTAGTTGGTGCCCTAATCTATTGTTCTTACAAGTCAAACTTTGATCAAGAGTTTAGTTTATAAAAACAAGCATTAAGTTTAACCAATCAATTCAAGATCAATTCAAGTTTCATAAGTCTACTTTCATAAACTTAAACACAAAAACATCCACTTGCTCATCAAATTGCTTAAGAAATGGTCAATACAAAAGGTAACCGATCATAAACAAAAGGCTACAATTGATTCTCAACAACTAATCTTACGACCATTTAGATGTTTCCAACCAATCCAATTTGATAATCAAAAAGCGTTTCTATTACAACCACACCTTAGTTACTTTGTATAATCAAGAATAATGGGTAAAAACAATCATCCATAGACAAAATGATTATGACTAGTTGAATAACACGAAGTTCTTTCGACCCCAACGATTATTGTCAATTAGCCAAACTTGATTAACAAATGTCACTATAAAACTTTAGCACAATTGGATCTTAGAATCAACTTGAAATTGAATTAAAACATGTTAACACAACCACTAACTAATCATATGATAATCAACATCATTTAAGCAAGTGCATAAAGAAACTAGCCACTCATAGCAAACATAAACATAAACTCAGAACTTTGAACATTAGAAAACATGATTGAAAGTCTTACAATGTTTGGAATAAGATTACAAATGGTGTAGTAATGATTCCCAAAGTAATGAGGTGGACTTCTTTGGTGATTTGGCCTCCAAATGGTGAACTTCTGGATCTCCAAACTTCTCTGGACTTCTAAGGACGAATTTTGAGAGCTAAAGGCTTTGTTTGATGAGTAGAAAGATTTTTATTATAGGGTGTTGTTCTAATGCTCACAATTAGCCTCTATTTATACTAATTCCAAGGCCTAGGGTATTAAATGCTGAACTTGGCCATCAAGGAGTGAGGAAGGGACTAGAATACACCAAGAGAAGGACCTAGAATCGTTTGGATGCAAAGGGGAAGCTTAGTGATGAAGATTTGGCAACTGCAGCTTCTCCAACCGGATCGGTCATACGACCAACCGATCCGGCTGGTCTTCAATAACAACTAGCCGACCGATCCGGTTGCGGGTTGCGACCGATCGGTTGGCGATGGTAAAAACATTTATTCTGACCGAATTCCAACCGATCCGGCTGCGGGTGTAACCGGATCCGGTTGGATCTTCTGAGATACAAAACTTGATCTTTCTTCACTGAGGTCTTGAGATACTGATTTAGTCTTGTTGAAATGGGAATCTTCGCTTAGCTGAATATTTCTTCTTTTTCCTCCATTTCCCTGCACTTGGTTATAAACACTAGACAAACATCTCTAGATATAATTAAGTACTATAATCACGCAAATATAACCAAATAACAGATATAAAAGTACACATAACGCTACTAAAAACATGCACAATCTGAGCGTTATCAAATTCCCCCACACTTAAACTTTGCTTGCCCTCAAGCAAATCTAGAAAAAACATCCACTGGAACAAGATCGTGATTATGAAAAATGTGATGCAAATCAACCAAGTATAAATACGAGAGAGGATTCATCAATTATGATTTATAAAGGTGAAACATCAAGATGTTTGACAATATCCAATGATTTTCTTGCATGATTAACATTTCAGAACACCTCACGAAAAATAACGGAATATAATCACTCAATCACTCATTTTTAGTGGAGTAACAAGATAAATCACACTCATTGCTCAGTCATGATTAGATTATTACCATAAGCTTGTACAAGAAACAAAACTCCACCGATGTGGCGTGAGCACCAAGTAAAAACATCTAAAGAGGGCTTTTATTCGGGTTATAATGATATGGCTAAGGGTTAAGGGTATGGATAAGGCATGGGAATATAATATGAAATTGGTGTTAAAATAAAAATGAAATCAAGTCTAATACCCATGTTGCTAGCTACCAAACATTCCACGAACCAAATAAATGATTATAGCTTTGCTTTCTTCTTTTCACTTTCCACAGCTTTTCACATTGCCATGACAATTGTTCTTCGATCATAGCTCATTGGCTTTTTTTTTTTTTTTTTTTTTTTTTTTTCCTCAACATAACGTATGGCTCAATCAATCTCATAGGATGTGGTACTCATAATCATTTGAACAATCTTCACTTTCCAGGCAACTAGCAACCAACCGTTTAGACATTGATATGGGATAGGCTAAGGTTTAAAATGTAAAATCTTTTTGTATTTTCTGGGTGAAGCAAAAATGAAAGGGATGGCTCAGAAGGTGTAACTAGGGGTATCTAGTGCTAAAAATGAGCACTACAAATGGGTCCATGTGGGTGGTTAACTAACCAATGTGGCTAGCTAATATATCATTAGATGTAAAATGGAAGGCCATTTGGGTTAAATCCTAAGGTGCCTCTTTATCACACGAATTCACTTATATCGCACGAATGCAATCTCACTGCGGTCTGGTAATGATTTACAAGCACAAGTTCTAGAATAAATAAAATCACCGGCACACTCATAACAAAATATCCAAGCATAAAAGATGTATGCTAATAAGAAATAGGCTCAAATCCTCACAATTTAGTGGAAAGGATATAATATGTGTTAGCAAATATTTATCGATCCCAGAATGGATTGAAATAGTAATCGGAACACATCTCGAAGTTTCAAATATTACCAATTTTTACCAGTGGAATGATCCAGTTATTCTAATAGATAATCCTAAAAGTGTGAAAACAACAAGATCATAAGGGCAAACAAAATTTTAAATTTAAGCATGAAAACTCTAATTTTACCTATTCACCCCCCCCCCACACTTAAGTTAGACATTGTCCTCAATGAAAAACGAACTTCAAAGTATAGAAATAGGGAAAATAGAGATGAAACCAGATATATCAACAAGTTTATCAGCTTAATATTCTTTCTTCATTCCCGACGTCCACTGGAGAAATCATCACCTGCACAAAATCTTATAAACAAACAAAAGGTTTTATTAAAAGGATGGTACCCCCCACACTTAAGTTCAACCAAAGGTTCAAACTTTGGGGAGTGACCACAGAAAATCAAATCTGCATGGGTTGCCTCCCGAGAAGCGCTTAATTTATTACCGAGTCATCAGCCTGACTCGAATCTTCTCGAATTTATTTAGCTGCAAGGGCAGCTTTGAACATTTTGTAAAGTTCGGGGATGTACATGAATTCTTCACCAGTAGCTTCAATATCGTCCCAGACGAACTCAACAGATGGTTTCCATGGAACAGATTGTGGGATTCTTCCTGGAAATGGTGCTATAAAGGTGATAGTTTCGAATTCATTTTCATGGTGTCTCCAGGACACTGTCGCAACTGAAACTTCTTTCATTTGCTCCTTGTCGTAATATAATTTGATTCAGTGTCCATTAACAATGAAACTTCCACCTTGTTTGTCATAGAGTTCGACATACCCAGATGGATATCCATGTTTAACGACATATGGTCCAAACCATTTTGGTTGTAACTTAGGAGCTTTGAATTTGAATTTCATGTTAAAAAGCAGAACTTTATCTCCGGCTTTGAATTCTTTTCGAATTCGTAGCTTTTTATCATGATAAGCTTTTGTTCTAGCTTTATATAGTTTGGAGTTTTCATAAGCTTGGAGTCTTAATTCATCGAGTTCGTGCAATTGCAGAAATCTTTTCTCTCCAGCTATTTTGAGATCGGTGTTACAATGTCTGAGCGCCCAATAAGCACGATGTTCAACTTCGAACGGCAAATGACAAGTCTTCCCATACAAGAGTCTGTAAGGAGTTGTGCCAATTGGTGTTTTATAAGCCGTACGAAATGCCCACAGAGCATCGTCAAGTTTTCTTGCCCATAATGAAGGATTGTCCTTTACTGTCTTTTCCAGTATTCTTTTGAGAGCTCTGTTGGTATTTTCGACTTGACCACTGGTATTTGGATGATAGGCAGTCGCAAATCGATGATGAACTCCATATATTTTCATGGTTTTCTCCATTTGTTGATTGCAGAAATGAGTTCCTCGATCGCTTATGAGTGCTTTGGGAATTCCATAACGAGCGAAAAGCTTTTTGAGAAAATTAACGACGACACGAGCATCGTTTGTTGGTAAAGCTTCAGCTTCTGCCCATTTGGACACATAATCCATAGCAACGAGAATGTATTCGAATTTGTGGGATTTAGGGAAGGGTCCCATAAAATCTATTCCCCAAATATCGAATATTTCACACACTTGAATGCTTGTTAATGGCATTTCATCTCTCCGAGAGAGATTGGTTGTTCTTTAACAAGCGTCACAATTTTGAACAAGTGTGTGTGCTTCTTTGAATATTGTTGGCCAATAGAATCCAGCATCAAAAACTTTCTTAGCTGGGGTGGAAGGACCATAATGTCCCCCAGTTGGGCCATGATGACATTCGTCAAGAATTTTTTGGGTTTCGGAACCAAAAATACATCTTCGGATCATCCCATCGGGACACATTTTGAAAAGATATGGCTCTTCCCAAAAGTAGTATTTGAGTTCCGAAAAGAATTTGCTTCTTTGAGCATGAGTTAGACCTTTTCTGAGAATTCCTCCGGCGAGGTAATTCGCAAAGTCAGCAAACCAAGGATCGTCAGTTTCATCGATGGTCATGAGAGTTTCATCGGGAAAATAATCATCGATCTCTTCTTCTTTTAATTCCTCAAGATTGGGGTTTTCGAGGCGAGATAAGTGATCAGCAGCAAGATTCTCTGCTCCTTTATTATCTTTGATTTCGATGTCAAATTCTTGAAGTAGTAAAATCCATCGAATAAGACGAGGCTTAGCGTCTTGTTTGGTAAACAGATATTTGAGCGCTGAATGATCGGTAAAAACGACTGTTTTTTAGAGCACAAGATATGATCTGAATTTGTCGAATGCAAAAACGACTGCCAGTAATTCTTTTTCGGTGACAGTATAATTTTGCTGGGCACTATTCAGTGTCTTGCTAGCAAAATATATAGGCCGAAAATGTTTTCCTTCGCGTTGGCCTAGGACGGCTCCAACAGCAAAATCGCTTGCGTCGCACATAAGTTCGAAGGGTAGTGACCAATTAGGTGAGACCATGATCGGAGCACTAGTAAGTTGAGATTTTAGTGTTTCGAAAGCTTTTATGCAATCAGCATTGAAGTCAAAGATAGATTCTTTCTCAAGAAGTTTCGTCATTGGACGAGATATTTTGGAAAAATCTTTGATGAATCGGCGGTAAAAACCAGCATGTCCTAAAAAACTTCTAACGGCTTTGACGTTAGTTGGTGGTGGAAGTTTTGAGATCACATCGACCTTTGCTTTGTCTACTTCCATTCCGGCACTGGAGATTTTGTGGCCAAGCACAATTCCTTCGGTTACCATAAAGTGGCATTTCTCCCAGTTGAGAACAAGATGTGCAGCTTCGCATCTTTCGAGCATTTTATCGAGATTAGAAAGACAAGCTTCAAATGAATCTCCAAAGACTGAAAAATCATCCATGAAAACTTCCATGGAGGTTTCTAGCATGTCTTGGAATATGGCGATCATACACCTCTGAAAAGTCGCGGGTGCATTGCAAAGACCAAAAGGCATACGCCGATGTGCGTAGGTTCCAAAAGGACAAGTAAAGGTGGTCTTTTCTTGATCGTTAGGATCGATGGGAATTTGGAAATATCCTGAAAATCCATCGAGGAAACAAAAGAATTTATTTCCTGCTAGTCTTTCAAGCATTTGATCCATGAATGGGAGCGGAAAGTGATCCTTTCTGGTGGCTTTGTTTAACTTACGATAGTCAATACAAACGCGCCAACCAGTGACAGTTCTAGTTGGAACTAATTCATTTCGCTCATTAGTTACAACCGTCATTCCTCCTTTCTTGGGAACACAGTGTACAGGACTTATCCAAGGGCTATCCTCAATTGGGTAAATGATTCCAGCATCAAGAATTTTTATGATTTCCTTTTTAACAACTTCTTTCATGTTGGGATTGAGTCGATGTTGACGTTCTACCACAGGTTTAATCCCTTCTTCAAAATTGATTTTGTGTTTGAAAAAATTAGGACTAATTCCTGGGATATCAGATGTTTTCCAAGCAAAAGCTTGTTTGTGATTTTTGAGGACAGAAACTAAACTTTCTTTCTCATTATCCTCGAGCAACGAAGATATGACTACTGGAAGAAGAGAGTTTTCCTCCAAATAAGCATATTCAAGGTGATCTGGGAGAGGTTTGAGTTCGAGATCTGTGGGTGGTTCTTTGATAGAGGATTTAATTCGCATCTCGTCATTGAAAGTTATTTCTTCGAAATTTTATTCCTCTTCCTCTGTTTCTTCTTCTTCTGAGTTCTCTCCTTCGAATTCTACTTTCATGAAATCATCAAATTCTTTATCAAAATTTGTTTCATTGATTTTTTCGGAAGGAGTCATGAATGGATCGGATTCGTTCAGTAATGCATCTAACTCCTCATCAGTGACTTCATCAATAACATCGACGTTAAAACAAGTGTCATCACTGGAATGTGGGTAGCGCATTGCTTTATCGATTAGAAAAGTGATTCGATCTTCCCCAACTCCAAGGTTGAGTTCTTTTCCTTTCACTTTGATGATTGCATCGGCGGTATTTAGGAAAGGTCTTCCTAGAATGAGTGGGACTTTACTATCTTCTTCCATTTCCAAGATTACAAAGTCCACGGGAAAAATGAATTTACCGACTTGAACAAGCATATTCTCAGCGATTCCCACAGGATATTGATAGGAATGATTTGCCAATCGGATGCTCATTTTTGTTGGTTTCAGACTGTTGTTGCACAACTTGGAATAGAGTGAATAAGGCATCAAATTGATACTTGCGCCAAGATCGGCTAAAGCATTGCATTTAACATTATTCCCGAAAGTACATGGAATAATAAAGCTCCCAGGATCTCCGAGCTTTGGTGGAATTTTGTTTTGAACTATAGCTGAGCATTCTTCGTTAAGAAAAGCTGCTGATATTTGCTCAAGCTTGCTTTTGTTATTAAGAAGTTCTTTCAAAAATTTCCCGTAATTGGGCATTCCGGCTATAACATCAACGAGAGGAACATTGAGTCTAACCTCTTTGATTATTTCGATAAACTTCTTATAACGCTCTTCCATCTTCTCCTTCTTTAGGCGTTGAGGATAAGGAATTTTTGGTGTATACGCCTTGACGTTTGGAATGTTTTTCTTTTTGGTGGTTTGAGTTGTGTTTGGTTCTTCGTTTTCATCCTCACTATCAATGGTGATAGGAGCATTAGGATTAGGTGGTGGATCGTACGAGAGACCACTTCTTGTGAAAACAGCATTGATATGTTCATTTCTTGTTAGGGGTGGACGATACGTCTTATCATTTGATGGTTTTGGGTTGGATTGAGTGTTACTTGGCAATGAACCAGATGGTCTAGAGGAATGTTGGTCAGAAAGTCTGCCAAGCTTGTTTTCAAGATCTTGGATAGATGCTTGATGATTTTTCTATCCTTGCTCAACTTTGGCTTTGAGATTGAAAAATTGATTTTTGATAAAATCATTTGCGGATTTTTGACCAGCCACGAATTCTCTCATGGTTTTTTCGAATTCGGTTTCTTCTGTCTTTTTGTCCGGATTTTGTGGTGGTGGATCATCAGTTCGTGGTTGAGAATCACGGTTGTCATCCCTTGGTCGGCGATCTTGTCAATTTCCAGAATTTCGACCGTAATAATTACTACGATATCCTCCTCCACGGTATCCTCCTTGAGCATAACTTGCTTCTCCTTCCTTTGGTCCACCCATAGGTTTATCGTCGCACTCGGACGATGGATGATTTCCTCCACAATTGTTGCATCCGTCTCGTATTTCCTTTATTTCATCTTTGATATCTTTGTACTGCGAGTCGATTTTTGAGGTTAACGCTTCCATCTTCTCCATGAGTTTTGAGGTATCGGCATTTTCGACAAAAGCAACGGTTTTTCAGAGAGGTTTAGTTTTGGAATCTTTGGACCAATCAAGCTTGAGGAGTACTCGATCTTCGAGCAATTGATGTGCATCGTTGGGAGTCTTATAGAGAAAAATTCCTCCAGCATCAAGGATGCCTTGAGAGATTTCATCTAGTCCATGGTAAAAGATTTGGATAATGGTTCCTTTTGATAGCCCATGTCCATGACAACTACGAAGCAAATATTTCATTCGAAGCCAAGCTTCGACAAGTGATTCGTTTGGGTTTTGGTTGAAAGCACGAATTTCTCCCATTAATCGATCAAACATGGCAGGTGGAAAGAATCGGCTTACAAAAGCTTGCCTCATCTCCTCCCAAGTATTGATGATTCCTGGGGTTAATTCATTGTACCATACTTTAGCATCTCCGGCGAGTAATGATGGGAAAAGTTTGAGTTTGATGGCATTGACATCGGTGTCGCCATAACGAAACATGCCGCAAATTTCGATGAATTCGGCAATGTGCTTATGCGGATCGGCCCGCGCACGGCCATCGAATTGTCGGTCTTTGATCATAGAAAGGTGATGTCCCTTCACGGTGAAGTTGTCACCAAGGTTAATAGCAACAATAGCACTTTCGGGTGTTGGTGCTACGGTTCGGTTGGTTCCCCACATGGGTTGATCGTCCGCCATGGGAAAAGGTAAATTGGTGAAAGGGTTGTAAACAACTTTGGCTTCAATGAGGTTATCAAATGGTGGGTTTGGTACTCTTGGTACATGATTTTCCAATGGTATGAAACGTGTTCTCCTTCTTCTTCGAATCAAACGTTCGGGGTTGGTAAGAGGTGTAATTGGTTCTATTCCCGCTGCTCGAGTGTTCATACAATGTCCTAGAGAATCCAGGCAACATCTAAACACACGGACAAACAACGAAAACAGTATTTATGGGTCAGAGAAGGTAACCGGATCGGTTGCGGGATGCGACCGATCGGATAGACTAGATGATTGATGGACAAACACGTAACCGATTCGGTTGAGGGGCAACTGGATCCGGTTAAGGTTTCTGAGAAAAAAAAATTTGGGTTGAATCGACTTTGGGAAATTCAAAAACTTGTTGAAACACAATCAAATCCCCGGCAGCGGCGCCAAAAACTTGATGTGCTCGGTTGGTGCAAGTTTTAAATTTATAAAAGGTGAATTACCAATATTACCAATAACACATACAAGCAAGTATACTCGTCCGTTATAGCAAGATTATGAAGGTAAGTCGGGATCGTTCGCAGGGATTTGAGTGAATCTAAACACAAGTTTGAATTAACGGAGTCTATCCAAAACATATAATAAAGCAAATAGATATAATGAAATTCAGATGATTAAAAACTACACTTGCTTAAACTAGTTTCATAACATAGATTAATGTGATTGTGTTAACCTCTTAACATGTTGGTTATGATAATTAGTTGGTGCACTAATCTATTGTTCTTACAAGTCAAACTTTGATCAAGAGTTTAGTTTATAAAAACAAGCATTAAGTTTAACCAATCAATTCAAGATCAATTCAAGTTTCATAAGTCTACTTTCATAAACTTAAACACAAAAACATCCACTTGCTCATCAAATTGCTTAAGAAATGGTCAATACAAAAGGTAACCGATCATAGACAAAAGGCTACAATTGATTCTTAACAACTAATCTTACGACCATTTAGATGTTTCCAACCAATCCAATTTGATAATCATAAAGCGTTTCTATTACAACCACACCTTAGTTACTTTGTATAATCAAGAATAATGGGTAAAAACAATCATCCATAGGCAAAATGCTTATGACTAGTTGAATAACACGAAGTTCTTTCGACCCCAGCGATTATTGTCAATTAGCCAAACTTGATTAACAAATGTCACTATGAAACTTTAGCACAATTGGATCTTAGAATCAACTTGAAATTGAATTAAAACATGTTAACACAACCACTAACTAATCATATGATAATCAACATCATTTAAGCAAGTGCATAAAGAAACTAGCCACTCATAGCAAACATAAACATAAACTCAGAACTTTGAACATTAGAAAACATGATTGAAAGTCTTACAATGTTTGGAATAAGATTACAAATGGTGTAGTAATGATTCCCAAAGTATTGAGGTGGACTTCTTTGGTGATTTGGCCTCCAAATGGTGAACTTCTGGATCTCCAAACTTCTCTGGACTTCTAAGGACGAATTTTGAGAGCTAAAGGCTTTGTTTGATGAGTAGAAAGATTTGTATTATAGGGTGTTGTTCTAATGCTCACAATTAGCCTCTATTTATACTAATTCCAAGGCCTAGGGTATTAAATGCTGAACTTGGCCATCAAGGAGTGAGGAAGGGACTAGAATACACCAAGAGAAGGACCTAGAATCGTTTGGATGCAAAGGGGAAGCTTAGTGATGAAGATTTGGCAACTGCAGCTTCTCCAACCGGATCGGTCATACGACCAACCGATCCGGCTGGTCTTCAATAACAACTAGCCGACCGATCCGGTTGCGGGTTGCGACCGATCGGTTGGCGATGGTAAAAACATTTATTCTGACCGAATTCCAACCGATCCGGCTGCGGGTGTAACCGGATCCGGTTGGATCTTCTGAGATACAAAACTTGATCTTTCTTCACTGAGGTCTTGAGATACTGATTTAGTCTTGTTGAAATGGGAATCTTCGCTTAGCTGAATATTTCTTCTTTTTCCTCTATTTCCCTGCACTTGGTTATAAACACTAGACAAACATCTCTAGATATAATTAAGTACTATAATCACGCAAATATAACCAAATAAAAGATATAAAAGTACACATAACGCTACTAAAAACATGCACAATCTGAGCGTTATCACTAATACATGATCTGATATCTTTGCCAACATTTGTATCCGACGAGGCTCAGAGTGTTCAACATGAATCTTCTACATCTCATTCCGACGAAAATCAAATGGATCCCGTAGTTATATTTGACGATCAAGATGACCTTATGGTTAATATTGATAATCAAGTTGACTCCGTGGTCATATTTGAGGATCTAAATAATGATTATGTTGAGACTCAAGTTGAACAAGATGAACCTTTGTCTAATCCAGATCTTGAGCTCATGACCAAATTATTTGAGACCAACGAATCTCAACTGGAAAAGTGCAATGAGATAAATAAGAAATTACATGATAAAATTTCACTGTTGACTAAGGATAATGAATGCTATAAGTTCCAACTCAACATTTTTGAAACTGAAGAGAAACGCGAACAAAGTTTTGAAGTCGCTTTTGCTAAATCTTACCAAAGTGAAAAATCTTTGGAAAAATAGATATGTGATCTTGTTGCCTCCAAGAATGCATTGCTTTCTCAAATAGAACAACTAAAATTTGATCATAAACAACAACTTAACGCTCTCACTTCGGAAACTCAAAAAGCCAATTCTGAGTTGTTAAATTGTCAAAAACAGTTTTGTGAATACAAAAAGCATTCGAGGAGACAAATAGATGAGTATATTGATGAAATTGTCGATTTACAAAACAAAATCAAAGAGTTTCGAAATGTTGTTTACAAACATGGTGAATCAATCACAACAATTCAAAAGTTTACTTTTAAACCAAATCCAAATGGATATGGACCAATTCTAGCTGATTACAAACCAAAATTTTCACATAGAGCATTCAAACCAAATCCTCAAGTTTACAGTGCAGAACATAGAATTGATGATTCTATTATGAGTGTTGTTGAATATAATCGTATTGAGGAATTAGATGCAGAAGACGAGAGTCGGTTAAAATTGAAAAACGTTGTTTATAACAAACCATTTGACTATTCAAAAGCCATAACTTTCGTTTCACAACAGGATAATTCTAACACACCTTGGGTTATCACACCTAATCCTGAGTCCTCCTCTAATGATGCTCCCCTACCCAATGTTGCACAAATTAATGGTCCTTTACCTTCTTTTAGTGAAATAAAACCATTAGCCGAATGATGTCAAGTTCTTAAATATTTTGACACATTTATCTCTGACATCAAACTTTTGGAACATGCAATTGAAGTTAATTCTGAAATAAAAGCTGAACATTTTCAATCGCCATTTGCGCGAAATCAAAGAGATATTTTTCAGAAAGGGCTTTTACCACATGTCCGAAATTTAAAAATGTGTGCAATCTATTGGGAACGGGAACTTTAGAAAGAGATTGGACTTATGAAAACAATTTTCGAGAAAACAGAAACATCGATTTCAAATACTACAGAAAAAGAAAATGTTAAGAAATCATGTTGATCGACTCTTGGAAGATGTTATCTGTGCTGATACCATCAATGTTGTGTTGTTACATACTGTTGCATATGCATTTGATTATATTGCTGTTGATTCTGTTGACTCTGTTGATAAGGTTGAGAATACCGATAATGTGTCGCAAATCGAGTCTTTGAAAATTGAAAATGAGCGTTTGTTAAATGAGCTTTCGAATGCAAAATGTCGTCTTCAATGCTGTCAAAAAGATTGTCAAAATCGAGAACTTGCTTTGCAAAACAAAATCAACCAGTTGCGTGCAAAATCTTTGATCCAAAAACAAAACAACTGGATGATGAAAACGTGTCTTTAAAATGTCAACTTTCAAAATATGAACAAGAAATTGCCAAAGTCAAAACTGAATATGGTGTCATATTTGATTTGCTCAAAAAGACTCGTGCTCAAGCGTCAAAAGATGCTGATGATCATCTTGCATATACCAAAGAATTTTTATGAAATAATGGAAACACTCGCTCTCAAAATCAAGATTTGTTACACACTATCATTGACATAAAATCGGAGTTGGTGAAACTTAAGCAAGATAAGATTAGTAACACAAATGTACTAGCCCCTGGAATGCTTAAAATTGACACTAGAACGCCTAATGACAAAACACAAGATACTAATGTGCTTCCTTCTACTGATACATGAATAGTTGCCTCTTTTCCCAACGTTAGCACTTCACAGCTTAAGAGCAAAAACAGGAAGAATAGGAAGTTGCAACGTAAGAGAAGAACAATAAAGACCTCTGAAGTAGAAGAACACCTTAGGACTTTGAATAAAACTCATGTTGCACCCACTTTAGATATTGCGTTAGATAAATGTAATAGCAAAAGTGATGTAACGAATGCTGAACCTTTAAGTACTTTGAATGTTTTGTTTGAAGCATCTTGTGTTGGTTGTCGTAAAAGCATGTTTTCTGGTTGTCATGATAAATGTGTTGCTAGGTCTATCTTATCTCGCAAGCAGAATAATAGAAAACGGAATACCTCTAAGCCCACTAATGCTTCTAAGTATGTGCTAGGTAAAACTCCTTATAGTGTTTCTGCTACAATCATTGATGTACCCATAGAACCCACTTCACCTCCTAGGAAGAAATTATCACCTAGTGCATTCACTAAGACCAAAGCTAAGACTAGTTGGACTTGGCAGAGATGGTTATAAAACATAGCAGGATTTAAATGGATTCCCAAGATCATTAACATGTGTGTGTCTACTGTAACTGTAACATAACCCTCTAACTCTTCGGGTTCCACCTCTACTTCTACTCCACCTGTGTCGTCTGTGTGTAATGCAGGTGATACAGATCATCCTCTGGATTGTTGATAGCGGATGTTCCCGGCACATGACAGGCAATCTCAAACTGTTATCAAACTTTGTCTCAAATTTCATTGGCACTGTCAGGTTCGAGAATGATCACTTCGCAGCTATCATGGGCTACGGAGATTACATCAATGGGAACATCAAAATTAGCAGAGTTTATTATGTGGAAGGTCTCGATCACAATCTCTTTTCTGTAGGTCAATTTTGTGATGGTGATTTGGAAGTTGCTTTTAGGGAGAAAACTTGTTTCATTCGTGATCTACAAGGAAACGATCTCATGTCTGGAACCCGCACATCAAGCCTTTACACAATCTCAATGCAAGACATGGTTGCTTCATCTCCCATTTGTCTACTTTCTAAAGCAAAATCAACAAAATCTTGGCTATGTCACCGTCAACTTTCACACTTGAACTTTCAAACCATAACCAATCTTGCACGATACAAACTAGTTGAAGGTCTTCCAAGGTTTCGGTATTCTAAAGATCATCTATGCTCAGCTTGTAAACAAGGAAAAAGCACTCGTGCTCACTTTCCTTCAAAGGTGGAACACATCTCTCAGCATGTGCTTCATCTTCTTCACATGGATTTGTGTGGCCCGATGCGTGTGCAGATGATTAATGGCAAACACTACATTCTAGTAATTGTTTATGACTATTCAAGATGGACTTGGGTTTATTTTCTTCGAAGTAAAGATCAAGCTCCACATATGATCATCACCTTTCTCACGAAAATACAAGTTCAGCTCCGGAACACAGTCCGACAAATCAGAACAGATAGAGGAGCTGAATTTGTGAATCAAACACTTCGTGAATACTATGAGAAAGTAGGAATTGAGCATCAAACATCAATTGCACGGACACCAGAACAAAACGGAGTTGTTGAAAGACGAAACTGTACGTTAGTGGAAGCTGTAAGAACGATGTTAATTAATGCAAAACTTCCAGATTACTTATGGGCAGAAGCCGTGTCAACTGCATGCTACACTAAAAACCATTCTATGATAATCAAATGCCACAACAAAACACCTTATGAGCTTATCCATAACCATAAACCGAATCTCAAACACTTTCATGTATTTGGTGCTCTCTGTTACCCGAATAATGATCGTGATGATTTTGGAAAGCTCAAGGTTAAAGCTGACCTTGGAGTCTTTGTTGGATACTGTGAAAACTCAAAAGGATACCGAATCTGGAATCGTCGTACAAGGGAGATTATGGAAATGATTCATGCTAACTTTGATGAGCTTACTGAAATGGCTTCTGAGCAAAACAGCTTGGAACCCGGACATAACCGTCTAAAATTCCCCCAAACCCCATCATCAGCTGAACCAAGCTTACAGCTTACTCGTCGTCAAATGGAACAGCTATTTGCTTCTCTGTTTAGTGATGATATTGATCAACGTGCTTCAGATGTATCAAATGTTTCCGCTGCTCAACCTGATAATACTTCAATCCCTGATACACCTTAAACAACTATAACTGTTGCTGACGCACCTCCAATTGATTCTACAACAACAGCCAAACAAACCGCATCTAATGACGCTGAACCAGCTGTCGATCTTCTGAATCATGATGTACCTACACCCGCAGATTATGATCCAAATGCGTTCTTTAACCCTTTCGCTAATGAAACTGCAACTTCAGATGTTGCGGAATCATCTACAAGCCATTTGAATCTACCTAATCTGCATAATGTATATCAACATCAACCCTTCACACATCGTTGGACTAAAGACCATCCTCTTGTGAACATTATTGGAAACCCGAATCAACCAGTCATAACTAGACAACTCCTTCAGACTGACGGTGAACATTGCATTTATGCACTTACCGTTTGTCAATATGAACCCAAGAACATTAAAGAAGCAATGACTTATGACAACTGGATTGAATCCATGCAAGAAGAACTAAATCAGTTTAAACGTCTTGAAGTATGGGAATTGGTTGAACGACCAACAGGGGTCTACGTCATTGGTCTTAAATGGATTTGGAAAAACAAGTTAGATACCGAGGGTACGGTTATAAAAAATAAGTCACGTCTGGTGGCTAAGGGTTATAGACAAGAATAGGGGATTGATTTCGAGGAATCATTCGCATCGGTTGCTAGACTTGAGGTTGTACGGATTTTTCTTGCATTCGCGGCTCACATGAACATCACGGTCTATCAGATGGATGTCAAAACCGCTATTCTAATGGTAAACTGAAGGAAACGGTATATGTTAGTCAGCCAGAAGGATTTGTTGATCCAGAGTTCCCCAATCACGTCTACAAACTGAACAAGGCTCTCTACGGTCTCAAACAAGCCCCTCGGGCGTGGTATGATGAGTTATCATCCTTTCTTATATCCCATAATTTTGTCAAAGGATCGGTCGACCCAACACTGTTTATACAATATCACGGGACACACATTTTAATCGTTCAAATTTATGTGGATGACATCATTTTTGGGTCAACCCATAAAAAGTACTCAAACGCTTTTTCAAAACTTATGAAAACACATTTTGAAATGTCAATGATGGGTGAACTTACGTTCTTCTTAGGACTTCAAGTTCATCAATCACCCCGTGGTATTTTGCTAAGTCAGTCCAAATATGCTCTTGAAATTTTAAACAAACATGGAATGCAAAGCTGTGATACCTATGCCACACCAATGGCACATACCAACAAACTGGATGCTGATTTACAATGAGAAATTGGTTGACCCTACCAAATACCGAAGTATTATTGGGTCTCTCGTGTATCTAACAGCCAGTAGACCCGACATTGTTTTCTATGTATATCTTTGCTCCCGTTATCAGTCAAGACCAACTAAATGTCACCTCACTGAGGCTAAAAGAATCCTCTGATACATTAAGGGAACCATTAATTTGGGGATCTGGTATCCGAAGGATTCTGGTTTTGAACTAATAGCTTTTTCAGACGCTGATCATGCAGGATGCTTAGTTTCTCGGAAAAGTACTTCAGGTGGTTTGCAATTCCTTGGTGATAAATTGGTGTCATGGAAATCGAAGAAGCAAGATTGTACATCGATGTCCTCAACCGAAGCAGATTATGTAGCCATGTCGGCGTGTTGTGCTCAAGTCATTTGGATGAGAACACAACTCAAAGATTATGGTTATGTATTTGACAGAATCCCGATGTACTGTGACAATCGAAGTGCTATTGCGATCTCGTGCAACACCGTTCAACATTCGAAGTCCAAACACATCGATCTTAAATATTATTTCATCAAAGAGCATGTAGAAAATGGTACCGTTGAATTATATTTTGTGGGTACTGAACACCAACTGGCGGATCTTCTCACCAAAGCCTTAGCTCCCGCTAGGTTTACTGATTTGATCCACAGGATTGGCATGAGGTGTTTGACTCCAGAGGAACTGGATGGACTTTTAACACAATCTTAAAACCAGTCAAACACCAAAACCTATTTTGTAAATAAACTTTTCAAAAAAAAAATAATAAAAAATAGAAAAATATAAAATCTGATAAAATTCAAAAAATATTCTTCTATCTAAATTCTTTCAAACATTGCAAGTAAAAATCTTCCGTCAACACTTTGTTCTATCAAAACTTTCATTAATTTTTCCCGAACAAGTGTTGAGGGGGAGAATGTAATTTTTTTTTCAGTTTCATAAAACCTTGTACTTGCATGTTACCTTAATTGGTTGTTTCTTTGAAAATGGTGGATACGTTTCTTGTTTTACACACTCCTCGGACTCAAATTTGTAAAGTTTCATCATTTCTAAAGTCGAGGGGGTGTGTCGTCAAGTTTCTTTCCAAACAATCACGTTTTGCTTAACCAAAGTGGATGTTATGGATCTTGGTTGTAAATGATTGAGGTGGAGGGGCTATACTTGTCAAAAGTGAAAACTTATTTTTAACAAAAACTCCATCTAACCTTACTTACACATTTACTACCCTCATTAATATTCTACCAAACTACATCCACGCATAAGATTAAAACCTCAAATCCGTGCTTCATAATCTGAATTTGTAAGTTGTTTTTGCATCTAGTCATCATTACAAACATAGGTTTTTAATCTTAAACGATTTCAACGGTTAGATTTCATGATATGAGTGATTTTGTGTTCATACACATACGCGTATAAACATGAGATTGGATAATGATGTTTCTTGTGAAATGGGCAGTGTTAAAAGGTTTTAATATCAATCCTAAACCTATTTCCAACAACAAATCCAACCTAGAAAAACTGTTTTTAACCATTTGTCAAAATTAGGGTTTATGCGTGGATTTGGCGTAATCACTTGTGAGTGTTTCAGGATAATTAGATGCTTGAGTAATGTTTGTTACATGTTTAATTGATCTTTAACACCTTTGAATCATGCCCAGAAACAACAAATTTGAAGAATTAAGCTTTAGGGTTTATGAACGCGTAGAAATTGGGTACTCTTAATTCTGGGTACATTTGATGTAAAAACTTGTTGAAAACAACTCATTTAGCTTTTAAGATATCCCATAAAATGTTTGGTTGAATTCCCATGGTTAAATTGCTTACTCGTCGAATTTGAATGTTAGGGTTTATGCCTACACGTAAAATTGTCTTACGCGTAAACTTGTGATTTCATGTGATGTTGAAAGTGTTTGAATAAAATGTTAATATGAGTGTTATGGTTAATCTATTACAGGCTTCTACGCGTACAAGGATCAGAAAAAGGTGTCCTGGCTTAAGCTTATGTAACACCTTATGCGTAGATGTTACACATAAGAGAAATCTTACGCGTAACTCTTACGCATAAGGGTCTACAATGGACTACGCATATCCTGTGAAGGATATGCGTAAAATTGGACTTCTACGCCTAAGGCATACTCTTACGAGTAAACCTTACGTGTAAGTCCTTAACCTAAGCTTACGCGTAAGCCTTATGCTAAGAATCCACTCCTACGCGTAAGCCCTCCTTACGCCTAAGGGTGATTCCTACGCATAAGCTTATTCCTACGCTTATGGTTACCTTATTTACGCATAAGCTTACTAACTTACGCTTAAGCCAATTTGTAACTAAACATTTGAAATGTTACGCGTACAAACTTGTAATAAGTTACTCATAATGTCACAAAACCAAAATGTCACTAATAAGCTACAAAAGTTAAAACGTTGTGTGATTAAGTAAACTTTGGACTTTAAACATTCAAAATAAACATACTCACGTAACTTATCACGTCAATTTGGACTATTGGACAATATGTGACTTTGGACTCGTAACATTCATAAACATAACAACTTCAATAATTGGACAATAAAATCAACTTTTGATTAACGTAATGTCTTTCGATATGTTGGTTATTTTGTCTCAATACCTTTCAGATCACGAAATGGACGTCATCATGGAAAATGTCAACGCACCAAATGAACTCACAATGGAAGACATCTTCCCAACTGATTACAGCAAAACGATTGGAAAAAACAACCTCAAGGTCGATTTTGAGAACTTCACATGCTCAAAGTCATCATGCAAGATTTCTGTGGATATCCTCAAAACTCATCCCTACAATAACATACTTACCAACTCAGCAACTGTACCAGAAATCTACATTCATCAATTCTGGCACACGATGAAAAAGGTTGATGGTCAAGATGCTGTCACTGTGACTCTCAATCACAAGGAAGTCACCGTCACGGTAGCAGATCTTCGAACAATTCTTCTTCTCCATGCTATTGAGCCTGCTGACTATGTGGCAATTCCAAATGAAGAGGCTACAATGCAATTCATGGTCGACATCGGCTACGATGAAGCTGCTGGAGTTATTACCAAGCACTCCACGGTCGATCTAAAGAACAGTCCTCAACCTTGGAGGACGTTGTATATTATGATCGCCAAGTCTGTGTCTGGAAGAGACAACGGTCATGAGCATCCTAAACTCATGCAACTACAAACCTTCTGGGGGATGGTCAACAAACAGCATATAGACTTTGCAAGCCTTATATGGGAAGATATGATGTCCCACCTCAAGAAGCCTGGAACAAAGGTTCCCTTAATCAGATACACGAAGCTGTTGATTCAGAACATTCTCGGGAAACATCGGGACATCCCCTTGAGAATTAATGACCCCAAGAATCATTCTGTGTTATATGAGCCTACATTGAACGTTGTCAGATTTAAAGGCTCATCAACAAAGAAACAAGGTGCAGTACTACTTGATTGACTTCTCACTGACGCAATCAAAAGTCTTCCATAGTATCTTCGATACCAAGAAGCAGTGAGTAAAGGCAAAGTCGGGTTCATGGATGAAAAGACTTCAGTTGTTCCAGTCAAGAAGACAAGAAGATCCGGCAGCGCTGGAAGCATTAAAAGCACTAGGAGCGCTCTTAAGTATCCAAAGAGACATCCAAGCTTCAAGAGAAAAGTATCATCTCAGGTCGCTCGTCCTAATCCTAAACCAGAACTTACTCTAAAAGACAACGATTCTGAAGATACTGAGTCTGAAGAGGTGGTCTACTATTCCGAAACTGCTACATATGAAACAACATCACAAAGGTCTGATGACAAACCACCCAGTCCCAAATCAGACAAAGGGAAGACACCAGTTGCTGAAGAAGAAGAAGAAAGCTCTGACGAAGAAACAGAACCAAAGGATGAACAATAGCAATACCACAAAACTCTTAAGCAGAGGAGGTTGGAGCATGTTGCTAAAGAATTTAACCTTCAGCAAACCAGAGGCCTTGGAGGTTCTAGTGGTGGAGCACAAATCACACCAGTTCTTGATGCGGTTAATCGACCCGATAAGGGAACTGGTACCACCACTACGGAATCTACAGAGCAACAACAACAAGAGTATGAAGTTCCGTTCGACTTTGAGGAAGAAGAACAGGAAAAGACTGAGAAGATAACAGATGAAGATGTGGAGAAAGCCGCTAAGGAAAAGGCTGAAGAAGAAGCTCGGGCTAAAGCTGATGAAGATGAAAGGATTCGAATCGAAACTGACAACTACATTCGCGATAATCCTGATCATAATCCTGAACAAACTTCTGAACCACCTTTAGACCCATCCACAACTGAGTCATCCTCTCATTCATCACCACCACCATCTAAAGATACTACCACCCTATCATCATCCAGGTCAATCAAGAAACCCTCTGATACTTGGGCATCTCGTGCCAAAACCAAGATCGTTAAGGCTGTCAAGCAAGCAAGAAAATGAAATGTGGTTAACAAAAAGTTGAATCAGCTGGCTGACAGGGTTAACTTACTCGGTGATATGATGAACGAGTTCTCGGAGGAAAGAGACCAGATCAAGCAATTCCTCAACAGGGATATTCAAGGTGAAATGGACAAGACGATTAGGGATTACACTCATCAGTTCCTTCTCGACACTGTCCCTGGTGTAACTAAAGAAATATTTGCAAAACAACTTTACCCTTATCTGAAGAAAATGCTCAGGCAAACAATTACGACAACACCAGTAGTTATGCAAACCCGACCAGTTCAGCCTCCTAATGTCACTGAAGCTGACTTAATCTCACAGCTGATAATGCAGATGTCTCCTCGATCTCCAACTTTCACATCGGATGAATCTAAAATCTTTGAGGCATTGCTTGCATATCAACTAAAAACAACTTGCAAGGAAGCTGCTGGTCAGGAAAAGCGACCAAGAGACGATGATGATAAGGACAAGGATCAAAAGGCTAAACGTCCAAAGAAAACAGGCGAGTCCTCATCTATTCCACCACCACCACCAAAGACTACCACCACAACAAGATCATCTCAACGACCTCCTGCTACTGACAAACCTCAGGACTCTGAGTCTCCACCACCATCGGAGAAAACTGGTGATCACTTCCAATACACCGGTGGTGACGACGAAGAAATTCCTGAGCCCCAACAACAGCCCCCATCTCCAACATCAACTAAGCAGCAACCAGGACCATCATCAAAACCAAAGAAGAAGAGATCCAGCTATGTCGTCTCCTGGTTAGATGAAGATGAAACTGAAGAATATGAATGGTTTAGCAAGCTAGTTGATGCCACTCCTCGATTACCGGAAGCCCAAGAACCGGTAGATGGTCGTACTATGGAACATGTTAAGATCATCCAGGATAAGTTCAAAGTGAAGAAGATGACGAAAGGGGAGTACGCCGAATCAAGAACGATGCATTTCAACTGCTAAAGGACAACTTCGATAGTGCCATTGAAGTCGAATATCATCTCGAAAACATCGCACGAGCTATTTCCAACAACATTGATTGGCTCAACCCTGAATCAAACATTGACTTCACAAGACAGGATAAGACTCCATACTACACAGACTGGACCAAGCCACTACCAACCATTGGTCGACCAAATCAACCCAAGATTCCCTATCAATACTTCTTTAACAACGACCTAGAATTTCTGCAACACGGTAGCAAAGTCAGCAAGAAATACGCTACATCACTCACCTTTAACATCCCAGCAGCAGTCTTCTCCAACAATGCCGCCATCGAAGAAGAAGCCGCCAGAATGTTCGTTGACAAAGTGGTGGATTATGATCTCGATGCTCTGTATGGCATTCACCATTGGCCAGAAAGGAGAAGACTATACTACATAAGCTGCCAAGTTCAAAAGTCAAGCAAATAGGTGTTTAGTGACAAAAGGATCGTTGCTATAATGAATGTCACTCTGGCTTCAAAGTGGGATTACTCATTCTTGCAGGAGATAAAAGCCAAACGACAAGACGAGCAAGAGTATGACTTTACTGAAGTTGATTTTCCGAGGTTGTCGCTCAACGACATCGAAGACATGTATCTGGCTAAGGTACAAGGTCGGATGAGACAATTTTCCACCAACATTCAGCTCCAGTACGTCACTGCCTTGTTGATATTCATTAGAAGCAGAGTGATCCAGGAACGTGTTGAAGATCTTCAACTTGCTGTGGAATCATACCAGAAACAAGTCAATCTCACTAAACCATTGCTACACTTTCCGGACATTAACCAACTATCTCAGTACACCATTCTGAAGAAACCAAAGTTTGGAGTGGTTTACCGCAGTGAACTTCACCACAACTGTTTCATGGCGTGCAACGAGCTTCACAAGTTCTGTGATCACACGTTGAAGTTGGTTTGTGATGGGCTAGCATATCGGTTGAAGGATACACAACAAGGAATTGGGTCAAAGAAGCGTTGGAATTATAAGGAAATGAGGGATGCTAGGAAGATAATCATAAGGATAGATGAGAGGCTATTTCATCGGGATCAGATGCGAAGGCTAGAGAGCTTTGTGGGTGGAAGAGAGAGTTTCTCACTTACGGGTTATCAACGTCAAGAGAGAACTCCCGGTTTTATTGAAGGATTGACTGGTACTCCTTAAACTATTTCATTGATTGATATTTGGATAATATGATTTGTATAATTGACAATGGTTTGTGCACACATAACAGTGTACAACCCGTACTTGTAATGAAAGGACCCTGTGGTACGCATCAGTGCCACAATCCTTATAAAAGAAGCAAAAGCTTCTTACTTTTGAGTAAAACTTATCAAAACTTTAATTTTCAAAGTTTTACTCAAAAGAACAAGTACTTCCCCTTATGTTTTCAAAACCTCAAAAGTTAGTATTACTTGTTGAGGGGGAGTATTTGCTAAAAATCTTTGTTCGCAAATTATTCTTCGTGGAAATCTTCCCACAAAACTCGAAATGGTCATATTCGATATCAAAAATAACATTTATATGCCATTTTTGAGGGGGAGAAAAATTGTGTGATACAAATATGTTGTGAATGTGATTGAATCATCTTATGCTATTACTTAACCCATGAATTGACGAGATCTGAATTGTCATACATCGAAAAGATTTGTCTTCCAAGAATTATCCGAGTAGATTGTACCTATTCGAGAAGCTCTTGATAGACATGAACTTTGACGGGGTTTGACAACCTTTTCAAGGTTTGTCCACACCTTCAAGGTAGTTATTAGATCTAGTTGTCACCTAAAAGTTGACAATGTATCTCTTTAACTATGCAACGTAACCGTGTCTCGCGGGGAATTGTCTATCTTGAGTCGATCAATTCAAAAGTGCGAGCTCTACCCTCACTGTGCAGATTTTTGTCAAAACACTTAAGCACATGTGGAGGGGGAGTATTTCTGAAAATACAAAACTCTCGAAGTGTTACAAAATGCTTTCACTCATAAAAACTTTGAGAGATTTTCGTGAAAATGCTTTTATGGCAACGTCGGATAGTCATGGAGTTATAAGGTGACTAAGGTTAGGAATAATCGTCCTATGATCCGCCAGAGCCGGAGGGATCTACCCAAGGACACTTCCAATAGTTAGAATTTAGAAGTCCTTAGGTATGATTATAAAAAGGAGAAAATGAGAATCGGAGAAAGAATGAGTTGAAGAATTAAAAGGAAAAGTAAAGAAAAGGGTGAAAAGAAATAGCCTTCAAATTATTCAACTTAGGGCAGACACTGGGTTCAATACATATGCTACTGGTTGTCACTAGATGACACAGGTATTGAAGAATAAAGTCGTCATGGACCCAGTGACGCATGCAGCAAACCTTCTTAGCCACTCAAGTTTCTCTCAACAGAAGCTTGTTTCATTCTTACAGGGAACCCTACGTAAACTATCGGCTTTCTCTTAGAGATTGCTGGTATTGAAGAAGGAGACCCTTTCCCTAGTCTCCGTTCAGGAAAACCAAAGCGCACTATTGAGTCTAGAGCCACGAGATTCATCAAAGATCTCTTAGGAACACTTGACATTTCATCACTTGTCGTTCAACATTAAGGACGCAAGTGATACAATTCTAGAGTCTTACACAGATCTTAGCAATTTGTCGAGAACATTTATGAGGGGTTCACAACTGTGATCCTCAGTGATTGAATGGAAACTCCTGCCAGGGTCAACATCAAACAGCCCTGACAGCAGGTCACTTCGGTAACTCCGTGTGGGTTACGATTAGTGTTGTCTCAAACGGTCTACAGTCATGAGGTGATGCTTCGGTGTACCTCATCGACTCACCTGAACTGTAGATGTATTTCGGTACATCGCGTTATCATTCTTGAGGGACTCCAATTCAGGAACAACCTTTGCTAGAACTAGAGATGTGTTTTCACACTATGCTGTTAACACGCTCGAAGTTCGAACTTGTAAGCGCTGGAAATCCCGCTAAGGAGATTCCTTTCAAGAATCGAGTCCTGAAAAGAACTTGTTCAATGTAATGCCAACTGTCCCTTATGGGATTTGGACGGCTGATTCGCCCGACCAAGGTGAATGGAATCAAGACATTCATCAGAAGAACAATCGTAGTGGTCAATTCTCTAAGAAACGACCACAGTGATCGATTGGTGTTTTTCACTAACCAATTCTTATGTTTTCTTCTTATGGATGCTCCTGGGAGATGATCGTGCTGCTTCTCCACATGCTCATACCAACAACAACACAAATTGAAGTTCTCTCGAAAGGCAACACAAAAGTCAGAGTGATTCTTCTTCAAAGCCAAAGAATCTACAAAGTTTAAAGACTAAGAGAACTACATCAAAACTTAAATCCAACGTCAAAGAGCGTGTGAGCATGTTGGAGAAAGACGTGGAGACACCTGAGCAACGAAGCGGACCTGATGTAGACAACAACAACATAACATCCCCATATCTACACCAGAACAAAGAACAAAGAACAAAGATAAAGAAGACGTCAAAGTTGAAAACTTCAAAAGAAACAAGATCCTCACACTGGGGAGATTGTTGAAATCAAGACACTTCTTCTCACAAGAAAGAGGAATGTCAGAAGACGTCAAAGCAACTGCTATTACATCAACACCAACAACTTATCCAAGATTGCTGGAGTCATCATTTACTTACTAACACTTAGGGGGAGATTGTTGGAATCACTCCTAACTTGTATTTCAAGTGTTAGTAATTAATATGTAATAGGTTGCTTAAACTAGGCTTTTATGTTAGTTATTAATGGCAAGACTTATGTAGAAAGCCCATAAGCCTTGATCCAAGCCCAATAATGAAGGAATGGACTAGACATGTTGCCCTAGTTCCCTTCCCTATAAATACTACATGTAAACCTTCCTTTGAAGGTTGGTTGTTCATTTTACACATAATCCTACGCCTAACTCTTTATCATTTATACGTGTGTTTGTGTGTGTGTGTGCAACCAATCTTTCTTTCATCTTATTTCTTACATATTGATACTTGTGTTAACTTATGGTGAACTAACAGTTCCACCTCAAATCATGTACATTATTCCCATCGAGCTTTTCGATGCTAAACCTAGCACTTGTACTTCCCATTCGTCTTTAGCCTTGTCAAGTTGATTTAACCTTTTAGAACCCTAAAGACTCAACTTTTTCAAGAAGCCTGCTAAACCCACTTTCTTGTAAAGATTGATCTACTAACCTTTATAAAATCCTAAAGCTTCGATCTTTCCACCTTAAGTCTACAATCTTGATATATCTTGTACTCCATGTAATCACTTTATTGAATCCCCAAGACAAAGCTAAGTCTTACTTGTCTTCCCAAAGTCACAAAGACTTGAATTCCAAGAAGCCGTGAATACCTTCAAACTTCAACGATTCAAGATCCTAGATAATCAACTAAACCTTGAAGCCTTTTTATCTTTCAACTTGATCACTTCTAGAACCCTCAAAACAACATTTTGAAGCTTTAAGATTTAACAATGTACAAACCCTTTTGAAGCTTGAACATTGTCGAACTAAACCTTTGCAATACCAACATTGATAAACCCCAAGACTCTTGCAAGAACTCGACAACCTTAAGCCTTTAAACCCTTGATCGAAATCTATTTTGAATAGAACCTGAAGATTTTGCACCAACAACTTCTACCACATGTATCTCTCTCTACGAATCTCCAATTGAAGATCACTCAAGTGAGGTCCTAGATCTATGTGTCTTTGACCTAGAGGAATCGGAATTACTCGAATATGAGATGAAAGGGAGTAAATATACGTATTTCAAAGAGGACGAGAAAGGGAAAAAATGGAGCAAAATTGACAGATTTTTAGTCAGTAGGGACGTGATCGATAAATGGCCTCACGCTTGTTTGCGGGCTCTTCCTAGATTGCACTCCGATCATAGCCCGTTATTATTATCTATGGTGGATTACAACTTTGGGCCAAAACCTTTTCGAATCTTTAACTCTTGGCTGGATCATCCCGACTTCGAATCCGTGGTCAAGAAAGCCATAGAGTCCTTTAAATTTATTGGGCCGCCTGACACTTCTCTGTCCATGAAGCTGAAACACATTCGAAACGAGATTAAGGAATGGAGAGATGTGGTAAAAAAAGAAGAGTCGGAGGAAATTGGAATCTGTTTACAGGAATTTGAAGATCTAGAAGCTTTATTGGATGAGGATGATCTCGATGAGGGTGATAATTGGGCGCGCCTGGAATGTAAAAACAAGATCATGGAGCACGAAATTAATAAGACAAAAGACTTGATCCAGAGATCGAGAAGTAGATGGACTCTTCAAGGAGACGAAAACACAAAGTTTTTTCATGGGCTTATAAACAACCGGTTGGTTTCTAACGCTATTCACGGCCTCCTGGTGGATGACGCTTGGGTCTCTAAACCATCGCAGGTTAAGCATCAGGTTTTTAAGTTCTTTAGAGATAAATTTCGTGAAAATTGGAAGGAAAGACCAAAAATAGAGTGCGATTTCGAGGAAAAACTGAATGAATCAGACATTTTGGAATTGGATGCGGCTTTTTCTAAGGAGGAAATAAAACGCGCAATTTTCAGTTGTGGCGACGAGAGGGCCCCCGGGCCTGACGGTTTTCCGTTTAAATTTATTAAACATTTTTGGCTTTTGCTTGAAGATGATTTCCTGCAGGTTTTTCTCCACTTCCATGCTTCTGGATCCATAAGCAGGGGGTGTGGCTCGTCCCTCATTGCTCTTATTCCCAAATCAAAGGACCCGGTAAGCCTTAATGACTACCGTCCCATCACCTTGGTCGGGGTCATTAGTAAAGCTATCTCGAAGGTCCTCGCTGAAAGACTTAAGAAGGTGCTCGGTAAATTGATATCCCCGTGTCAATCTGCTTTCTTAAAGGATAGGCTCATCCTCGACGGCCCTTTAATTCTAAATGAAACCATTAATTGGGCGAAGAACAATAGTAGGAAAGCCTTCATTTTCAAAGTTGATTTTAACAAAGCTTTCGACAATGTTAATTGGGGATTCCTTCTATCGGTCATGTCTCAAATGGGTTTCTCTCAAAGATGGTGCAAGTGGATTCTTGGGATTGTATCGTCGGCTAGGGCGGCGGTTCTCGTTAATGGTTCGCCGACCTTCGAATTCCAGTGTTCGAAAGGAATGAGACAAGGCGACCCGATTTCGCCTTTCTTGTTTCTTATTGTCATGGAAGGCTTATCCCGGATGATGAAAAAAGCAACCGACAGCGGAACTTTTCAAGGGTTAACTCTTCCGAACAACGGTCCAACATTATCTCACCTTCTCTTTGCCGATGACTGTACCTTCATCGGGGAGTGGTCGCCTCAGAATATAGCAAAGATCGTCAAGATATTGAGGTGCTTTTATTTGGCGTCGGGCTTAAAGATAAACTTGCAGAAATCTTGCCTTATTGGTGTGGGTGTGTCGGAGGCCGATGTCAAGATCTTGGCGGCTTTGGTTCATTGCAGGTATGGCTCCTCGGCTTTTGATTATTTAGGTCTTAAAATTGGTGCAAATATGAACCGGGTAGGAAACTGGGATTTTATGGTCGACATTTTCAAGTCGAGGCTATCAAGGTGGAAGGCTTCCTCAGTGTCTATTGCTGGAAGGGTCGTGATGATCAAATCTGTCCTAGAGAGTCTTCCTTCATATTTTTTCTCTCTTTATAAAGCTCCATTGAAAGTTATATCGACTCTGGAAGGAATTATTCGACGTTTCCTTTGGGGTGGTTCAGACGATAAACGCAAAATCCATTGGGTTTCATGGGATGTGGTTACTACCCCAGTTAAGGCAGGAGGTCTCGGTCTCCATAAATTACTGGATTCGAATATAAGTCTTATGTCCAAGTGGCTTTGGCGTTATAGAAAGGAACCTGAGAGTCTTTGGAGATCAGTGATTGACTCTATCCATTATACTCGAAGAAACTGGAACGCGATCCCTTACAACAAGTCATATTCTGGTACTTGGTGTAACATCGTCAAAGCCATAAATAAGATTAACGTGGCTGGTACGAAGCTTCATCAGTTAATTCGGGGTAATTGTGGTAACGGAAAGGAGGTTCGCTTCTGGCTTGATCCGTGGGTGTCCAATGAGCCTCTCAAAGATCGATTTCCAGACCTTTTCAAACTAGAGAATAATAAGAGATGTCGTGTTTCGGAGAGATACTGCCCAACAACGAACCAATTTTTGCTGTTTGGAAATGGGCCGGCTGGGCCTGGGCCGAGTCCAGGAAATTCAAGCTGGGCGGGTCTGTTACAAACTTTGGAAGGCATACATCTAACAAATAGAAACGATTCTTGGAAATGGTTGGGGAGAGACGAGAAAGACTTTAGTGTTCAAGGGGTCAAGAAGTTCCTCAACAGCGATAAGGATTACAGTGGAAGATTCGTGTTCGACTGGGTGAAATGGATCCCCAACAAATGTAACATCTTCATGTGGCGGCTCGGGCTTAATAGACTAGCGACGTGCGTGGCTCTTAGAAGTAGAAACTGTATGGTTGGATCAGTCCTATGCGACCTTTGTGATAAGGAGGAGGAATCGACGGAACACCTTTTTTGCAACTGTGAAGTGGCTATGGAAACTTGGTACTTGGTTAGTCGATGGTGTAAGGTTCCCCCATTTTTCTTATTCTCTACGAAAGACATCTTCGAATTGCACAAGGGAGGAGGACCAGGCAGGGCTAAAGAAACTATCACAAAAGGGATAGTGGCTCTAACTTGTTGGAGCATTTGGAAGGCTCGGAACGGCAAAAAGTTCGACAAGAGGAAGATGGATGCTCGAGCAATTTTACACGACATTATGACATTTAGTTTTCATTGTTTCAAGAATAGAAGGGGTAGTCTTTCTATGACTTGGGAAGATTGGCAAAAATTCAAATTCTTGTAAATTTCTCATGTATAGTTGTTGTTAGCCGTACTACTAGTTGGTAGTATTTTTGGCGTTTGTTAATGAAAGTCTCCGTTCAAAAAAAAAAAAAAAAGCTTGTCCTTATTATTTGTCCAACGAGTACCATTTTTTTTTTTTCTATTTTCCTATCTGGTATTTTCTTGCCGACACCACTTTTGTTTGCAGTGAAAACTCAAATATATATAGTTGTCAAAAAGTTATTTAAAAAATAACCCGTTTATATATATATAACTCTTGTCGAAAACAATGTTTCTTCCCTTCAAACACTTTAACCATATATATAAATTTTTCTTTTTGTTACTAATATCTTATTGTTTACGCCTTAAAAATAAAAAATAAAAAAAAAACTTACTGTGTATTAAGAAACCAAGAAAATCAATTACGTACGTAACTTGTTCTAAATACACGTATTTTAAAAGAATAACTAAACAAATGGACATTTGTAGTTGCTTCATTATAATAGAAAATAGTTTGTTTGTTTGGAAACTTGTTTTTGTGAATGAATTAAATTTTATTTGATTCCCAAAGTGGTTCGCTCTCATTATTTAAACTAGAGTCGTACGTTTTCTATATTAGAACTTGGTCCAAACCTTAAACTAATCAATTCAATAACATTATTTTGAAGCCACTGGATATGAATTTAAAAGCTCATAATGGCTTTCAAGTAATAAGTTTGATAGTACTATGGATCAGTTGGTGAATATTTTGCATGTAGCATCTAAAGGAAAAAAAAATCGCTAATAAAGAACAAGCCATATGACTAATAATTAATGATAACACCAACACCACTTGATTAGATATATAAAAATAAATATTACTTTTAGGGCCTGTTTGTTTAGAATTTATATTAAGTCATGTTAAATTAAAGTGTCTGTCCGGATATATGTTGTCTGTTTGTAAATGAATAAATAGTTGTTTGTTTTGTGTGCTGAATAAAATGTCTGAATCAAAAAAATTATTGTTATACCCTTTTATTTGAAATAAGTGTTGATTAGATGTTAAAAAGTGGAAGGGTAAATATGTAAATGTATGATAAAAGTGTGACTTAATATAGAGACTCTCACTCTCATGGCTTTTTTCTAGAAAGTCATCCATTTAAATTAAGTACCAAACAAACACTCAATTAGTGACTTAATTAACTTAGCTATTTTACAATTAAGACTCTATAAGTTATTATCAAACACTACCTTAGTTTAGTATAAATCTCCTTACCTAAAATTTCAGATAGACAAATATCATTTATAGATTATACACCTACACCATGGGATTGAGTTTGCCCAAAGTAACACAAGCTAGGTAGATGAGAAAAAAAGAAAGAAAATTATAATGACTAATAATTCTGGGGGCCAAATCCTTTGCTTTACCATTTAATTATCTTTCAAGAAACAAAAATAAGGTTAAATAAAGGTACATTAAATTATTTAAAAGAAAAAACCAATCAACAATTAACCACCCACCCAACCCACCCAACATGACCATATATATATAAACTAGCGCGATCCAATTTAAATTTTTTGTTTCAAAGTAAAAACTAATTCACCATTGTAAATTTCATGATTATTACGTATCTCACTAAACGTGAATCTATATTATTATAGTCTTCTTTACTTTAGCACTATTTGTTATTGTCAAGCATTTTATAATTATAAAATTAAAATTAACAGTTAAGAACTAATACATTTTATAAACATACACATCCATTAATATCAGACAAGAACTATAATATTTAAATAAAAAAAAAGATTTCGTCTTCATAAATTTTAGTTTTTTATTTGCAGTAAACTTATTCATAACCTTGCAAAAACCTTGTTATTATTGTTTTTTAGTATGGCAATCAAGTTATATTCCTTAGAAGACGCATAACCAAAAGGATATGTGTGTTTGGCACGGAGCGGTGTGAAGCTTTTCGGAGCGATAAGCTGTGAGCAATGAGCATTTTGATTTTTATTAGTCGTTTGGCAAAGAAGCGGTGAACTTTCCTATTTTTTATGCTCAATTTTCCAATGCTTCTTTAAGAAGCTGTGAGCGATGAGCAGTGAGCTGCACAACTACTGCTCACAGCTACTTTTGCCAAACCCATTGCAACGTGTAATATTTGATAACTTTTCAAGATGAAATGATTATATTCAATAGTTCCACTTACACAGTTTAATTTAGTTGCATAGTTTCTAATCTTTAGATACATGCTTTTTTATTTATTTATTTAAAATTGAATCTTATTACTATAATTTCATCATTTATGAAATACATTTTGATATAAATTCAAACACAACAATAGTTGGAGTTAAAATTGTAACAGAAATACATTAAAAAAGTAGTCGATGTTTATTTTGAAGCTTGTAAAGGAAAATTTAATAATTATTTAATATGTTTGTATGTGAAGTTTTAAGTTTTGCATGCATAAAGTAATTGTAACAGTTGCTTTAAAAGGAATACCTCTTAAAATTTTAAGATAAAATTATATATGCATCATATAAAAGTAAGATAAAACCAGATAAACTAATCTACTTGATGTGTAGGATAATGAAATATGCCTATATTTGACACCATACCTACGTGTAATTTTTAATTAAAGCAATCAAGAAAAGATTATAATTCTTTGTAAGAAGTGGGAACTGAATTTAATTAGTGATCTAATCTAATGGTGGTGGGAGGTAATTAATCCACCGAATTCAAAGATTTTTCTAGTATGAGACAACGGAATAAAACAAGAGATTAAAATATAAATACTAAATAGAATTTAATAATGAAAACATACCCAAAAAGCTTTTAAATCAATTTCGTAGGTCCCATATTTTACATTTGTCTAACCCAAGTTTAAGCTTGTCTAATTTCTTATTAATAAATAGCAAAGTCATGACTTTGATCCACCTTAAATATATGCTTTTAGGGTATTGATTAGTGTGGTTTGTTTGGTCCAAGAAGATATGCCTAGATCTCGAAGAAGACTCTTGCTACCATATATTATTATACTAATAGGTTTAATTTTGATGTGAGAGATGATTTACATATTTTAAGTTTTGATTTACAAATATTATTTCATCTTGTAAACACTTGCACATTTGCTAAGGGATGCTTATTGTATTTATATATCAATGCGTGCAAATCAAAATTTAAAATGTTTAAATCACCTCTCTTTCGATATAGGTGAGTTATTTTATAAAATCTCACAAATACACAATTTAAAAACAAGACTAAAATACAACGTTGTTCCCTAAACTTGTTTCTGCGTATCGCAATGGAACAAACTTGGGCATTATCATCATAGAGAGTTCAAAACTTGGGTTTTTAATGTCAAACTCGTCCCTTGACCACTAATGACAAAGTCAATGTCTGATTTTTGTCATGTAGTCGAGGGTATTTTAGTCAATACACATTTATACTTTTGTTTCTTTACATTTGATTTTGTCAGATTCCTTGTATTTTCTTCTCTTCTTGTTTCTGGTACAAATCACCATGAACACCTACAAATCACCATGAACACCTACATTCCTATTAAATGAAGATACCATATTCTGTTATAAGGTTGCTACTTTTTGCTGTTATTGTGTGTAGATTGTTTGAAAGCTTAAAAGATTATGCGTCAAAAGCTCTCATTAGCACCATTGATCATTATGCGTCAAGAGCTAATATTTACAATTTATGCATAGTTTTTCCTCAATCAACTTTTACGCACATTAGTAAATACCTTAAGATTACCACAACGTTGAAAGTGACGGCGGTTGTTGAGTGGATGACATAAAATATGGAGAAGTTAAGACAAAAAGCTATTACTCCTGAGCCGATAATAATTATAAACGCTGACATGGGAGTGGGGTGTGTCTGAATCCATTGCACAACTCCTGCTCCTTCTAACAGAAGTGCAGGTACTGCTAATATCATAGTCGCAAATGGTGCCATATAGTACACTGTGTTTATGCTGTAAAAAATTGCAAATATGCGTTAGAGATGAAACTAATCAACACATAGCATAGCATATGTTCCAACTCATATGAGATTATGTCATATTTAAAGATCCCATTTTAGTTTGAAGTATAAAGATCGTAAATTTAACCAAATTATACAGTGCCAATTCGGGTTGGGTAAAATATTAATGACATAACCAATAATGAAACATGTCACATGCTTCAAACGTTTTATTTGGGTCAAAAGGTTGTCTAACATGTATTCAAATACTTGCGACATCCTAATCGTTGTATTAAAATTGAATGTTCCTTTAACACTATAGTTATGTAATCTTCAGTTCATTAACTTAGCCATTTTGACCCAAACCCATTTTTATCGCCAAACACGTCCGACCTACCCGTTTTCCACCTCTATACAATTTTTTTTACTATATTTCATGTGGTGAAAGATTACGTTTATGTGTAACAACCCATCCACAATGATATAAAAATGAGATGTTAAATGGGGGAAACTAACCACTCGTCTTTCATTGACACATAATAAAAATTTTGAACACCTTATAATACTTGAGTTGTAGGGTACTATGATCTACACCATAGTTTAATATGAGATTCAGAGGCTCGACTAGCATTTTGGGTGTTACAGTAGGTTAATCTTGGAACCCTTTAAAGAAAAATATAAGGACTTTGTGAAACAACTGCTATGGGACAAACTTTGTGAAACAAGTTGAGCAACACACCTTTTTTTTGTGTGTGTTTAATGCCTATCTGATTAGTGAAGAAGACAATTGAAGCCAATTGCCAACTTGTGTAGATTCTGAGAATTAAACTGAAGACAAAGTATAAATGTGTTTGGACTAAAATACCCTCGACTACAAAACAAAAATCAGACATTGAATTTGGCATTAGTGGTCAAGGGACGCGTTTGGCATTAAAAACCCAAGTTTTGGACTCCCCACGATGATAATGCCCAAGTTTGTCCCATTGCGATGCGCATAAACAAGTTTAGGGACCTACAGTGTATTTTAGTCTAAAAACAATCTTGTATGCGTGTGTGCGCCCCCCACACACACATATAATTGAGATTAAATTAAAACTTTTTTAAAGTTGTTAAAATGATAACCAAACAAAATCTAACAAGTAGTATAATGTATTAGTTGTTTTTATTTTTTCTTAACGTTGTTAGAATTGAGTCATGGTGTATTAGTTTCTTTAGATGTATAAGATTTGAGTAGTAACGTGTATCAGGTTTTGGTATTGTATATCAGTTTATTTAGTGGTTGATGTGCATTAGATGTATCCCTTTATTTATAGATATTAGTTTTTTGAAATTTTAATATATCGGTATCAAATTTATAATTGTGTATCAGTAATCCGTTACTTATGTATTAGTTGGTTATTAGTTATGTATCACAAAATCCGGTAGTAAAATGTTAACTTGTAATAATATTTTATTTTTTTGTGTATCGTTGCTAAAATATTTTTTTTAGAAAAACAACAATATATTAAAGATCCAAAATAAAACCGAATTACAATGACGTCCTACCTCAATTAAACAAGCTACTCAATAGACTATGAGACCAAAAAGAAAAACAAAACTACAAACCTGTTAACTTTTATTAACATCATTACTAAAATGTTAACTTGTATTAATATAGATTCAACGATGTCGATTAGTTTTCATTTTATCAACTTTTAAAAAGTTGCCCCTCCTACACACAGAAGTTGTGATTCTAGAAAACAATCAAGGTTTTATTATATTATATAGCTATAATTAAATAATGTATGAAATGCTTTAATCACCATGCAGCACTTCTTGTTATTCCTACTTTTGGCAACGACTCATTTTATTTTATTTTATGAAGAGCAACTAAAGATAGAAAACTTAAGTTCATTTTTGGCATGTTTTGCAAAAATAATGTAGGTGGTGAAGATAATTACAAAGAAAAGAAAATAATTATCTTAGAGTGATGAATAATCAAGAATCTAGACCCTTCAAACATTGTATATGAACATGATCTTCCTCCATCATCCTGTGGCTGATGGGACTCCTCACCACCCATATATATTATGCATGCTTGTAATATATATTTATATATAAGTTTATCTATTTTTTATTGTATTTATTTAATTGTCTGTTTATTTCTTTCTTTTTAGATTCTTCAAAGATAATATCTTGCAGATGTAACTCAAATTGATTTGAAATTCTTGCAAAATGATAGAGATCAAATAAAGCTCTCAATTTAAAAGTAATAGAGATAAAACGAAAACCAAGTTTATGCATGACAATCAGCCTTCAGGCTATTTTATTTGTAATATTAATGTGTTAAATGAGCTATTAATCCATACTAGGGCTCTGATCAAGCAAAGCCAAACTCGAGCTTGACAGGGTTTGAGCTCGGCTCGAAAATTATAAGGTAGGCTCGAGCTTGGCTCCATAGCTCGACGAGCTTTAATCATCAAAGCTTGAGCTTGGCTCGATTAATATTCGCATAAGGCTCGAGCACGGCTCGAAAAGCCCGAATTTATGCATAAATATTATATTCGATAGTCAAACTCATCAATAAAGTCAAAAAATATGCAATGAACTCCAGCAAAGAACTTATACAAAATATTTGAGAATGTTACGGTTTAAAAAGTCCTTCTATAATAAATATATAATTATTAAACCAATATTTACATTAGCATTTCGCTTGTTTATATAAATATTTATTTATAACAAAGATAGTTATGTACATGAAGGCTCGAATAGCTCGATAAAAGCTCGAGCCCAGCTTATTGTGTGTATCGAGCTAGTTTATTGGGCTAGGGCTCGAGCTAGATAAAAGCTCAACTCGATCGAGTCAAGCTCAAGCTCGAGTTGCTTGATAAAAACATGACTTGTCTGCAATCCTAATCTATAATATCTAAATATATTTATGATGATTATCATATATATTAACTTTAAAAAACATTACACGCCTTACATAGTAATCTCTAAAATCAAATTCTAAAATACATTAATTACGCATTAAATAATAACATCAAAAGAGATGTACAATTACGGGTGGCAATTTGAATCGTGCCCGGGTTAACGGGTTCGGGTTGATGAGTTAGCGGATTCAAAAATCTAAACCCAAACCTGACATGTTTAGTTAATCATGTCTATAAGTTCAACCCTGTAGAAAATTAAAAAGGGGTTGAATAGTTTTTACCGATTTATATTTAGTCTATAAAACTTTAGATTGATAGTATGTGAAACCTTTGGATGTTGAGATACGAGAATAGTAAAGAAAGAAAAGGATATAAATGTGACACAATGATATATAGTGGTTCGGCTACAAGGACACCTTTCTTGTCCTACTCCACTCCCCGAGTATCCAACTCGAGAGTTCTTAAGCACTATTTCAACAAACTCCTTCAACCGGTGGAGAAACCTCACAATCTCACTTACACTTTTTTAGGTACAAAGCTAAATACCGAGTTCTTAACACAAACGGAAAAACCAATCTGATCACAACTATCACAACTAACTTTATGAATCCAAGAAGATGTATCAACAACAAGACAACTAAGTGATATTGAGATGATGAAGAAGTCGAGCAAACTCTTCTCTTGAAGAATGGATGACTCATATGCAAGAAACGTGATCTCCTCTTGTAAGAAGAAACTTCAGAAATACAAGAGAAAGAAAGCTACAAAAATGATCCTTAGATCAGAGGTTAGAGAGATATAATAATGAGAGAAGAAGTATATATGAATGGGTGAAAAATAAGGAAGAAACGACTCACTATTTATAGTTTAACTGAACACTTTTCACCCGGATCTGACGGATCCCTTGAAAAAGGGATCCGACCAGTGTAAACCCAGGGATCCGGCATACTGGGTAAACCAGTCCGGATTTTGGGTTACAAACCGGGTTTTGGGTTATAGGTCATGGACTATGGGTCAGGGGTACCCCATATGATGTCATGTATGATGCAATACATACTTTCGGTTATGGGTTATGGAATTTGGGTCATGAGTCATGAACTTTGGGTCATGGGTCATGGATTTTACCTAACTTGATATAATGCACATGGGTTATGGGTATTGGGTCAAGGTCCATGGGTTATGGGTCAATTACAAACAAATACTTACCTAGATAAAATGTAAGTAAGTAGTAAAGAGAGATATAGTAACATGTAATCTTTAGATTTGTACTTGATATAAATTTATATTGTTATCGACAAAACTTAGAGAGATCGAGAAATATTAATAAACGTTTTTACAGTTTATTTGTATTAACAAAGCCTAACCTTAGAATGTTTATTAACCGGGTTAGTCGTGTCGACCCGTTTATGATTTGAATCTAATTTGAATGGGACATATCAATTATAGTAAGTCGTATGTTAGAAATATTTTAAGAAACACGATAAATATTTTGATACAAGTATATACCATTATCAAATATTTCAATAAACGATATGTATCATAGATAATGATACAAAATAATTGGGTCGTATAATAATAATAATAATAACAATAATAATAATAATAATAAGATATAATTTTCAAGTTAATTGCTCTTAAATGATTGATTATTATTATTATTATTATTATTATTATTATTATTATTATTATTATTATTATTATTATTATTATTATTATTATTATAGCATTGAGAATTGATAAGTAAGCGTGTGCAAATATGAAGATATTTAAATTAAAGGGTTTCTTATTTTTAATTATGACAAATATGTAACTTGTAATTTATAATGTAAAACACGTAAGTTACTCGTAACTATAAATAGTCAAAATATATATTCCTCAATATTTCTCGTCTTTGACGTCTCAAGTCTTCAGGTGCTTCAACAGAGGTTCGAATATATTTGTTATGTTGCATCATGATCAAACATCTAACAAACCACTGAAAATGTTTAAAATGTATTATGGGGTTTTTATGTAACACTCCAAAATCGGTTTTTAAGTATTTTATTATTAAGGTGCCTTGTATAAGTTTGACTACAATATTTATAAGTTTAAAGGCGTATTTTGATCGGTTAATTAATAATTTATAAGTTGAAAGTCAAACTATAAGTCAAAGTGTAAGTAAAATGGTTTTAGAAAATACTATTTGGCTTAAGTCTTATAAAATGAGATTTCAAGGACTAATATTGCCAATTATACAAACTCATACTATATTTTAGTTAAGTCGATGTGTCCATAAACTTTCTTCATTTTGTAGAAGCAATTAGTTGGTGTGTTTGTGAGAGATAGGGGACGTGACAAACAAAAATATGGAAAAAGATGAGAATTTATAGTGATAAATCTTGGAGAATTAGTGTTCCAATTCAAGTATTAAAGCCGTAACTATGTTTTTCCCCAAGTAAATAATGCCTAACCTTGAGTTTCATAAATCGAGTCAGGATTCATAGAGACCAAATTGAGGGTTTTAGGTAAAAAGGTTTTGAGTTAAAGTGATGATGTTATAGTGTATAAGGCTATGGGTATTGATTAAATTGGTTAATTTGGGGGTTTTATCATATTATCATGATATGATAATATGCATGTAAGAGATAGGCTTGATTTTGTTAACGGGAAGTATTAGACGCTGTTAATAAAAATAAACCGTCAAAACGTTTATTTATATTTTACGATCTTCTTATATTTTGTCGATAACAATCGTAAAATCATTTTAACGAAATAAGATAAAATACGTAAAGTTTTGAACTAATAGTTTACTAACTCATTTAACTAAACAAATAAATCATCAAACATGTTTAGTTAAATACTTAACAAAAACCATTTTTATAAAACACTTATAATTAACTTTGGTTACTTGCATTTTTATAAAAATACATACTAGTTAAATGTAACATGTAATATAAATAAGTTGGACTATCCATAAACCAAAATCCATGAACCATGGGCCTTGACCCAAAACCCATGGACCATATGCATGACATCAAAATGGGTAAATCCATGACCCTAGACCTAAAGTTCATATCCCATGACCCAAAGTCCATAACCCATGACCCAAAATGTCTATTACATAATGTATGACATCACATAACCCATGGATCATAACCCATAACCCAAAATCCGGAATTGTAACCCAAAATCCGGAATGGTATTACCAGATAGCCGGATCCATTGGATAACACTTGCCGGATCTTTTTGGGAAAGGATATGGCGGATCCGGGTGATTAGAGGATTGTATAAATAGTTGGCCATTTTCTCATTTCTTCTCACCACTTTTAGATATATCTTCTCTCTAAATTCTTACTTCTTTAACCTTAGATCTAAGGATCATCTATGTAGCTTTTCTATTAGTGATTCTATAGGTTCCTCTTAAAGGGGGGGATCACTACGTTTAGCATAGAAGACTTGCAAGCTCGAAGACATGAGTTACTAGACTTCATCATCATTACAAGATCACAGAAGTGTCTCTTGTTTTTGGTTCCTTTCAAGCATGTCATAGGTGTGTTGTGTTAGCTATTGGTGCTTGGATTAGTTCCCCTATTGTAAAAGAACTTGGTATCTAGCCTTGTACCAGATAAAGTGTAGGCGACGTAGGTTTGGTTCTACCTTGTGAAAGAACCCGATATCTTGCCTTGTACCGGATAAAGTGTAGGCGACGAAGGTTTGGTTCTACCTCATGTGAAGAAATCGGTATTTTTCTTTGCACCAGAAAAAGTGTAAGCAACGTTATGAAGGATTCTTCGCCAAGGAAAGGAGCTTGTGTTGTATAGTAATTACAAACTCTCGAGTTGGGTACACCGGGAGTGGAGTAGGGCAAAGAAGATGACCTTGTAGCCGAACCACTATAAATACTTGTGTTATGGTTGTGTCTTTCTTTCTCTATCTCGTAGTATAGTTTAATCACATCTAACTATCAATATCCAACACACCAAAATAGATTGACATAAGTCGATCTAAAAGTTTTAAAATAAAGTTTTAATCGGTAAAACTAATCAACCCCCTCTGTCCTTCTAGTTTTCTACAATTGGCGTTAGAGCTTCATTTCCAAGTTTCTTAGAGTATATTGTACTTTAAAAACTTAAACCGATCCGTGTATGTTTGAAAACTACAAAGAATAAACAACCTTTGTAAAAACTAACATCAAAATTACTTTTACAAAAAGGATAAACTTTTGTTTTAGATAATGATAGTTGAGATAAAACATAGTACATTCTCTAAAATCACTATTATGATTTTAACAAACTTTCCTTAAGAAATCTTCATGTTAGGAAGCTATTTAAAAGCTAATGAAGTATTGCTCATATAGGAGTGCATATACCTTCCAAGATAATGTGGCAAAGGTATGTATTTCTATTTATACTTTCTATCATAAAAGTTGTTTTTTATCTGTGATTGAAATGTATTGATCTATATGATACTACGCTTATTTGGTATGCTTACATGATTTACCTTATAAAAACTTCTTTGTACATCTAGTATTTTTTTTCTTGAAGTGTCATATCAATATTTATGGCACCAAATCACAACTTTCAAAAAGTCTCTATTCACAAATTCCCACACTCGTCAAATCGTCAGGAACAGTAATCCATCTCATACTCTCTTAACCTCTATCATTCAAAATTTATTTACTCTGTAATCCCACATCATCACTCATCATCGAAAGAAGAAATGAAGATAACACAACTATGACCTACTACGTTTTAATCACATCCGTGGCACTTTTCTATTCCCGTCTCAAATGTACTCACGACAATTTATCTCCTCTCGCGCATATCTCTTTCTCCTCAACCTTCATGTTGCGTTGGTCATTAAAGTTAATGCAACATAATTATTTTCTCGTTTTGATCTATCTTTTGGCTATCCCTCATCTATCATAAAAAAAATCTCGTCTAAACCTTTCCTCATAATATTAGCTCTTAAAACCCTCATTTTAGTTATTTAGGATCATGAGTCATAATCTATCTTAAAACAAGTAAATTAAAAGAACTAGTGACAAATGATACACCAAAAACCAAACACTCAAAATTACCCTGTGTCGACTGTCTTCCCAGATCCATCCACTATAACGGGACAAATCCCTTCTTAAAAGGATCTGGCAGAACATGCGCATCAGACACCAGTTTAGAAATTTCGAACTTAACAGTCAACCTCTTTTTTTTCCCCTCTTGTCATTCCAAGATGACCAAAATAAAAAGTCTCTTATTCTAGGGTTCATCTTCCTCAATCTCAGTATCCTAATCAACTTCGTAAATAATTATATAAATTCTTTTTCTTTTAAGTTAATTCTAGGGATTTGTTTATCAAAAATTGATTCAAATGGGTGTATGATAATTTAACAATTACAATATTTTTTTAATAAATTAGATATCTATTGAGGATTTCTCTTAAGAATTGCATCCTTCTATAAACACCTGAATTAGTTTTCACAAAAATCTCATATGAATAATTTTTTATTGTAAAGAGGGTATTTAGCATGTTAATAAAAACAAAAATGCAATTCACATCAACCATCTTATGATTTTCTTAAAATCCCATTTGGTCAAGTTTTGGTAACATGTGTAGAGAACATCTCTAATTAAGACACTCACTTTCCTAGTGTTTTCCTAACTCATACACACTCTCACACGATTCACCTTTGAAATCAAATATATTACTTGGCTAACTATGTAATATTGTCTTTTAGGATAAAAAATGCCTAACTCTACTCATCAAGACCATCACGATACCGTTCATTACATCCCTAGGCGCCACCGCAAAGACGATCTCTCACCTGATGACTGAAAAATCTTTAAAATTCTCTAAACGCGTCTTATTCATGAGGGACATGTCATTGAGGATTCCTTCCTTGAGGATGCCGACATTACTCAAGTCTTCTCCGCAATTAACTTTGATTTCCTTCTCAAAATCAATGAACAAATCTGTCTGGTGCTCATTTTTGAATTTTACAAAAGTGTTCGGATTATCCGAAACGATGATGAAACCATCTCCATTTCTGTCATCATAAACGACCAAAATATTGTTCTACCTCTCATCACATTTGCCAAAATTCTCCAAATTCCATGTCATGGAATTTGCATGTACTCAAGTGATTGGTCCATAGCTAATAAACATCTCGCCTTAGTTCCTCATTCTACCTATCACACCCCTCTTGATGATCCCATTCTAGTCCGAGACTCCATTTTTATCAACAGAGTTGAACCCACTCGAATGACCCACAACAAAAAACTCATCAACCGTGATCCCTTTCAAATGGAACTCTTTGAAATATTTCCAACTTATAAAAAGTGGGAGAAAATTCTTAGGGAGAATGTCATTTGCTTGGTCGGTAACAAATTCCATCCTAATGCGTGTCTTATCTAAATGATTTTTTTTTCTCATCCATCATAGACCATTCAACCTTGTATACTACATCGCCAAAAGGATGGTTGGTGTTTTCAAAACCAACAAAATGGTTGTTCCTTATGGTGTGCTCCGCACACGTCTCTTTAGGCATGTTAGTGCAATACAACCTTCTCCAATCACCGATGACCATTTAATTACAAACCATGTCATGGTTTCCCTCACCGAAGGCCGTACCAAAAGATTTATGATCAAAGGTAAAAGACCTCATCCTCTCTCAGACTCCTCAGACAAAGTTGAAGCCGATGAAAAAAGATCACATCTCAAACTATTGTCTGATCGCATCTCATACTTAAAACAACTTCCCAAAGAAACCGAAGAATTCAAGAAAACAAAGGGAATGTTCAAGTGTCTTGCTCACTTCCTCATGTTGTTCCCGTTTCACAAGTAGCTTAAGACAGTTAAAGACTACTAATTGTGAATCATGACTGAAGTAATGCAAATAAAGATAAGTTTTAACAAGATAAACACACTGAGTAATTTTCAACGTTTATATTCTTTATTAAAACGAATCAAAAAGAATACATTACCCAATTAATTGCGGAACAGTACTTGGGATTGAAATGACAAGTATGGTGTAACTCCTCACGAAGCTTAGGCTAAGTCTAAGCACAACTATTCAGGTACCACTGAGCTATCTCAGGGACATAGTCGTATTTGGAGGAGTGAAAGATTTCTTGTGTGTGTTTTTCACAATTGATTGCACAAGCTTAAAATCTTTCACTCCATCTCTTATGGCTATTTATACATGTATGGTTTTTAACTATATCCTAAAGGACAAATTGACAGGTTACAGAAGACAAAATACTGATGTATTTTGTCTCTGTTTACATTGGCTATTTAGAGTAAGTGACAAGGCTGCTTTCTTCTTGTCAGTGATGACACTGAGCCTGGTAGTTAGCGATTCAGTGAAAGTTTAACTTTGGTTGATAAGGAATTCGTCTTATCTGTTCAAACTTATCCCGCCTTGTCCCGCTCATTCTTCAGTCTCTTTAGCCTTCAGGCTTTATCTTCACTATTGTCTTCAGTGATAGTAGTTGGTGAGGAGTTTTGGGATTCAGTGAGTTATTGTCATCACTCACTGAATCCACCATCTTCTTCTTAACTCAGTCTTCACCCCTTAAGTTCTGCCTTACTGAATGGAGAGACTTCTTCTTTGTCCCTTACTGAGTATCTTGAAGACAGCTCACCGAGTGGCTATGCGCTCAGTGACTTGATAGTGTTTAAGGTTCTAAACACTTAGGATATTTTCTATTAAAATCCTAGAATTAAGAGGTTTGGGTATTCACTGAACCCAACAGTCTCCCCCTATTTGGATATACAAATAGCCTAAGTGTTTGATCAGTGTAAGTGAGCAAATGGCTTCTTCTTACACTGAATATACTAATGATCATAATAAGGAATACTGAATTTTAACAAAACATACATCGTTTATTCATAAGATTACAAAGTTCCTATCAATAGTACAAAAGATAAAATGATACAAGCTTCAATGATGTCAATCAAGATGGATTCCCAGTGCTTCTAGCTTTGGCTTCTTGGAGTGTAGAGTTACTTTGTCAGGATGATCTCTCACTTTGACATTGAGGTCAGCACAGAACCTGGTGTTTGCAGGAGACTGAATTTGAGAGGCCACTGTTATGTAACTCAACATTGTAGCTACACCTGCCTGATCGATATCACTCCACCTTTGAAATGTTGGGTTTCCATATACATCAATGTAGAAGAGTCCTCTTTCAGGCTCTTCAATGACCAAGTAGTTTACAAAATTTACCCCTTCAGGCTGCTCCCTGTTACAGTCAAAACCAGGCACTTTGGCTTCAGGCTCAGATTCAACCCTTTTTCTTTTTCCTTGGTATGATTGAGGTTGAGATCCTTGAGCCTCAAGAAGAGCTGACTCTATCCCAAGCTGAGCTGGTGCATCCCTTAGTCTTTCATAACATTTGCTGACGGATTTCATCAATTCCTTGACCACCACATTTTTCTTCTTTTCAATGATGGGACCAAGTTCATCAAGCTCAGTGATCCAGAAGTCAGTGAACTTCAAAGGATCATGAACTTCAAAGTCCCTTTTATCATCCTCCCTGTAGACATTCATTGCCAGTGGTTTGGATTTGGGGATGATGTAGACATCAGAGATCTTTTCAGGTGCCCTTCTTCTTGTCATGGTCCAGTTGTAGTGATCAATCCTTTCTTGTCTAATTGCAGGAGCCTTCTTAGCTTTTTTATCCCTTATCTTTCTTAAGGCAGTTATTTCAGCATCCTGAGCTGCTTTGAACTTTTGGCCTGCTTGTCCTTTTTCAAGTTTCTTAGCATCAATCCCCAACTTCTCAGCTTCTTTAGACACTACTTTGACCAGGGCTTCTCTGCTTTTCTTTTCCTCCTCAGCCTGTTTCTTACGTTTGTCTTCCTTTTCAAGGTATGCGCTTAGCTGATCTGGAGTGAGCAGGTACTTAATGCCACCAATTTCATAAGGAATTTTGACAGGCTCATGCGTGGTTGGTATGCCTTTTCCTTTATCCTGAGCTGATGAAGAAGATGTTGACATTAGTGGGGGTATAGTTATGACTACTGGTGGTGTTGTTGTTGTTGTCACTGAGACTGTTGTTGTGATTTGTTTTCCTGATGGTGGGATTGATGAGATGGGTGTTGAAGATACCAGTTGAGTTGGCTTCCCCTCAGTGTGAGAGGAAGTTCCTTCATTAGCTTTCTCCCCCTCAACTGTTGCCGCAGCATCAGTGAGTGCAAGAGTTGGTTGCGACATTGAGGGAGAAGGAGCAGCTTGACCTTTGAAGGCCTGATAGATCTCCAAGACTATGGAATTGATGTCTGATGTATCCTGTTGAAGACTTGTGACCTTTTCTTCAAGATTGGCCTGAGATAATTCCAGTGCTGTCATTCTAGGCCCGAGATTCCAGGCCATAGAAGAAGAAGATTTAGCTAGATCAGCAACTGTTGTATCCAGAGAGCCCAAGGTGGACTGAATAGCCTGCACAAAGGAGGTAAGACCCTGAACATTTGCAGTGTTAAGCATGGTGATGAGTTCAGTGAGACTGGAGGAGTTCTTCATGTAGGTCTTCGTAGCCTCAATCACTTTGGAGTTGAGTGCAGGGTCTTTTTTGACAGATTCCTTGATTTCATCCAGCTTAGTGTGAGCATCCTGAAAGGTTTGGAGAAACTTCTTCAGGTTGCCATCCAGCCTGTCTAGATGGTCATAGATTAAATCCCTGTGCTCATGATTATCATCAAAGGTGGAAATCACTTCGGCTTTAAATTAGCGTAGCTGGTAGCAGCCTCAACATGTTGATCCCACAAATTATCAGTCATTGAAGAGTATAACTTCCTGGTAGCCCTCTTTAACTACATTACAAGATGCCTTTCAGTAAGAGGCTGAATGTTGTCATACTTTTTAAGATCCTCAAGGCAGGAGGAAGAAGAGTCTGAAGAGTCAGAGGAGTCATCATCATTAGGCTGAAATGGTGACTCTTCAGTCTCTTTTGGATCAGGCTGATGCTCTTGTTCTTGTTGTTGAACATCATCGTCCATCTATTTACTAGCAGAAAAGATTTCTTCCTCACTGTCAGCAGCAAGCTCCTCATCAGAAAACATAATCTCATTAACTTCAGCAACAGTAAGAAGACCAGTGGGGGTGATGGGTTTCATATCAGCGGGTGGTTTTTGTCCCCCTGAGTCTTTGTCCCCCAGTGACCCCTCAGACACTGATGGGTTTTTTCCCAGTGTCTTCTCCGGAGTCAGGATTGGTTGTGAGTTCCGTATCGGCGGGTTGTTTCTTTCGCTCTGAGTCTTTGTCTCTCGATGCTCCTTCAAGCACTGGTGGGTGTTTCCCAGTGCCATCCTTAGAAGCAGTGGCAGTGATATCCCTATCAGTGGGTTGTTCGTTTCCCCATGAGTCTTTGGGGTCAGTAGTTGTGCCCTCGGACAAAAGCTTTGATTTGCGAATGTCCTCATCAGGCTGTGTGGAAGGTGCTCCCCTACCAGCGGGTTGTTTGTTTCCCTCTGGATCTTGGGGATTAGTCGTTGGGACCAAGGGCACTGACTATGATGTATCAGTGTCCTTCGTTGTCACCAGGGTAGATGTTGCTTGGTCTCCCTTGGGTGTCTTGGCAGTTTGGGTCTTTTTGGGCCTTTTAGGCTGTGTTCGAGAAGCCTCAGGGCCCTGAGACTTGGGTTTGGTTTTAGTCCCAGTCTGAGACTTCCCCTTTCTCTTTTTAGGAGCAGGGTTTGGAGACACTGAGTCCCTCTGGTTGTTTATAGCAACCATATGGGCCGTCAATTCTATTTCAGTGACAAGGGATGGGCCCCTTTGAAAATTTGAAGGGCTCAGGGTGCCAGGTAAAGCGCAATATTTATATTCCTGAGGATAATTGCAACCCAGTAACACTTTTAAAGCACAAGAGACAAACCTAGGGTACGAAACGTATTTCTCCCTAGTTTTGCTCTGTAGCTTGGTTACGAGATCACTGTAAATGATCTCCCCTATGTCGACATTAGTCCCAGTCATCAAGCTGTAGGCCATCAACAACTGAATATAATTAATCTGTTCAGTGAATGAATGGTTCCCGCCGAGAACCTAAATCACGAAAGTGAACAGGATCTTCCAAGCCACGGGAAAGGAGTTCTTGGTGACTGGGGTTTTGTCCAAAAATTTTAGATCCAAAACAATTTTACCTAACTCAGCCTTAACAGTGGCTGGGTCAGGGTGAGCAACATAATTTCCTGGATTATAGTCAAGCCCTATAGAGGTGCAAAAAGTTTTATAGTCAAGGGTGACTGATTGTTCCCCATTTAAAATTGAAAATTTGATGAGAAAATTCCTGAGGGGTCTAAGGTCAGTCTCATCAGTTGAGGGTGTCGGGTCATAAGCCACTGGAGTTGCCCAAAACTCCCTGAGGAGGTTTTGGTACAGTATAGAGGGGGACTGAATAAAGGCCTGTTTGAGTGCGCAGTTGAGCAAAAATTTCATGATTACCTTATAGGCTGGGATATCATGTGGGTATTCAAAATTGCCTATAACGTTGTTTGTTTTAAACTCAACATTTCCAAGGTCTCCTACCCACTGAGGTGCAAACTGAAGACTTTGTGTTCTTGCCATTTCCATTCAGAAAAGGATTTTAGGGGTTTTGATAATAATTTTGACAAGAACAATCAAAGAAGTTACTTTCTTTTAAAAGTTTGTGATGAAAACTTTTGTAGAATGTTTGCATAGAATATTTTTTCTTAAAAAAACTGGTTTTGGTGATAAGAACACACAAATGTTTCTTAGTTTTGAAAGGATTTTGACAGCGTTTAATTGCAGAAATCAAATTGTGTGTGTGTTTATGTGTTTGTGAGAGGGGTATTTAGAGAGTGGTGAAGGGGTAAATTTTGCACATGTGAGGATTTGTAAAATTGGTTTTTGAAAATGTTTTATTTTTCTTATTTAATGCAGCCACTCTAGTACCCGCAATTTTCTCATGTTTTTCAAGGAAACAATTACAGTGCACAGTAAAAGTGCATTTGCAGGTTTAAAATATCATAAGGATATTTGTTGTGAGAGAAGGCATTTAATGCCTAGTGGGATGAGGTAAGTTTTGAGGGACCCATGACATGGATGACAGAAGGGTTAAGAGACATATATTCCTATATTAAATTGGTGAGTTTACCAACCTAGGACATTAAGTAACTGAAATACTTAGAGCATTTAGTTACTCATTCAATACTCTTTGTCCAATGTCAGGGACCCTAAATGAGTCTTACTCATTCAGTGAGAAGATGATTTTGGGGTTTTGTTCAGGGATCAGGGACCATTTCAGAGAGAACATGCTGAGATCAGGATTGGTTATCAGGTTGCTGACTTTCAATGTCAAGCATTCCTAATTCAGCTTTCAGTCTTCTGAAGGTAGGTTCATCCAAAGGTTTGGTGAAGATATTAGCAAGCTGATATTCAGTAGGGATGAAATGGAGTTCTATGTCTCCTTTAATGATGTAGTCCCTGATAAAATGATATATGATATCAATGTGTTTGGTTCTTTTGTAAAGGACAGGGTTGTTGGGGATTGCAATAGCACTGGTGTTATCACAAAAGATGGGTACCATCTTGTAATGGATGTCATAGTCACTGAGTTGACTTTTCATCCATAGCACATTGGCACAGCACCCTGCAGCTGCTACATATTCAGCTTCAGCTGAAGACATAGCCACTTATTGTTGCTTTTTAGCACTCCAACAGACTAGCTTTCCTCCAAGAAATTGATAGGATCCTGAGGTACTTTTTCTGTCCATGTTGCAGCCAGCATAGTCAGAGTCAGAATAACCTTTGAGATCAAATCCTGAACATTTTGGATAGTAAAGTCCAAGGCTTGGAGTTCCCTTCAGGTATCTGAGGATTCTTTTGCCTGCAGTGAGATGGGATTCTTTAGGATTGGACTGATATCTTGCAATCAGACATACTGAGAATTGTATGTCTGGTCTGGAAGCAGTTAGATACATCAGTGATCTTACTATCCCCCTGAAATAAGTCTGATTGATTGATTTTCCAGTGAGATCAGGTCCAAGATTATTTGGAGTGACCATTGGAGTCTTCACTAAGGCACAGTCACAGATTTCATATTTCTTCAAGAGATTTCTGGTATATTTCTCTTGACTGATGGTGATTCCTTTATCAGGTTGCCTGATTTGTAGTCTAAAGAAGTATGTGAGTTCACCCATCATGCTCATTTTAAATTTCTTTGTCATCAGTTTTTCGAACTGATTGCAAAGAGTATAATTTGTTGAGCCAAAGATGATGTCATCAACATACACTTAGACTAGTATCACATCTGTTTTGTCCTATAGATAAACAGTGTGTTGTCTATCTTTCCCCTGACAAACTTGTTTTGAATCAGGAAGGTTGAGAGAGTTTCATACCATGCTCTGGGAGCTTGTTTAAGTCCATATAGGGCTTTTTCAAGCTTGCAGACATAGTCAGGGTATTCACTACTCTCAAAGCCAGGAGGTTGCTAAACATACACATCTTCCTTGAGTTCACCATTTAGGAATGCACTTTTTACATCCATTTGGTAAACCTTGAAGTTCATGTATATTGCATAGGCAAGGAAGATCATGATGGCTTCCATTCTTGCAACAGGAGCAAATGTCTCATCATAGTCAATGCATTCTTGTTGACTGTAACCTTTGGCTACAAGTCTGGCTTTGTTTTTATTGATAGTGCTGTTTTCATCAATTTTGTTTCTGAAAACCCACTTCATTCCTATGACGATGACATCCTGAGGACATTTGATCAAGGTCATGATCTTGTTTTTTTTCAAACTATTGAAGTTCTTCTTGCATAGCCTGAAACTAACTAGGATGTTTTAGAGCTTTAGTGACACTTTTGGGTTCTATTTTTGATAGAAAATCAGCATATCGGCATTCATTGGCTGAAGTTGCTGTTAACTTAGCAGCCATGCTTCTTGTGAGCATGCCTTTAGTGGGTTCACCAATGATGTTCACAAGCTCAATGTCTTGAGATTTTGTCCACTTAGTTTGTGGTCTAGGATCTGAGCTTGATGAGGTCACTGGAGACTCAGGAATGGGTTCAGGTGCTGGAGCCACAGAATCATTAATATCATCTGTTGATATGCTTTGTTCAGGTTGGGATTCATGAATTACAGGTTCCTGAACATTTAGTTCAGTATTACCTATCCCAGTAGGGACTGATGGAGTATCAATAAATTCACTGATTGTTGGTTGAGGAAGGTTGTGAGGCAAGACATAGTATGAGATATCAGCATCAGCTTGATATGAGGAATTCATTTTAGTGTTGAACTCATCAGGAGGGTATCTTGATGAGTCATCAATTCTTATTTCCTCCACTGAGGTATTGGTAAACCTGATGCTTTCTGAACTTTCATCAAAGGTGACATAAAAGGTTTCCTTAACTTGTTGTCTACTGGTGTTAAACAACCTGAAGGTTTTAGATATCAGTGAATAACCTAGGAAATATCTATCATCAGCTTTTGCATCAAATTTGCCTAAGTGATCCTTATGATTGTGAATGAACACAGGACACCCAAACACATGAAAGTAGCTAATATCAGGAAGTCTTCCTTTGAAGATCTCATATGAGGTTTTGTTATGCCTCTTGACAATGATTGACCTGTTTTGAGTGTAACAGGCTATTTTGACAACTTCAGTCCAGAAGTGCTTTGAGAGTGCTGAACCATTTAACATGGTTCTAGCAGCCTCAATAAGAGTTATGTTTTTCCTTTCAGCTACCCCATTTTTTTTCAGGGGTATAAGGAGATGAAAAGTTTTGGGAAATTCCCTTTTCATCACAGAAACTTTCAAGCTCTTGATTTCTGAACTCAGTACCATTTTCAGTTTTGATTTGTTTAACAGCAATGTCATTTTGATTTTCAATTTTCCTGATGAATGACATTATTGTTTTAGCTGCTTGACTATTTTTGGAAAGAAAGTATACCCAAGTGTATCTTGAGAACTCATCAACAATGACTAGTGTATACTTCTCATGATGGATTGATCTTGGACTGACAAGTCCATACAGATCGATATGTAGGAGGTGAAGGCAGCTTTTGATGGAGAAATTTTGTTTTGTTTTGAATGATGCTTTGTGATGTTTGCCTTTTTCACAGGCTGAGCATGGTTTATCTTTTGCAAAAACCAGTGATGGTAAACCAAGGACTTTGTTTTGTTTTGCCAAGTTGTTTATATTTTTGAAGTTTAAGTGAGAGAGTCTCTTGTGCCACAGCCAGTTGACAGTTTCAGTGGCTTTGGCAAAGAGACATGTTCCATTCTGAGAGAGAGTTGACATGTCAAGAACATATACATCATCTCTCATAGGAGCTATTAAAACAACTTCTTTGTTGGCATTGAAAATAGTATCTTGTTTATCATTGAACTGTACTATGTACTTAGCATCACATAACTGACTGACATTGATGAGATTGTATTTCAGACCATTGACATATGCTATTCTAGAGAAAACTATACCATTGCAGTTTACTGAACCATAACCTTCAGTGGGACATGATGAGTTATCACCAAATACTACCTTGGGTCCTGGTTCCTTTACATACTTGTGCAGATACTCTTTAACACCAGTCATGCTCATTGAACATCCACTATCTAGATGCCAAATAGGCTCTCTGGCGTGTCTCTGCACAAATAGTAAACTGAATTACTTTCTCTTGCTGACCCACTTACTAGTGGGCTTGGGTCTGATAGTCTGCTTAAACTTAGCAAGTAATTCATGGTCAGTGGTTGAGTGCAGTGTGCTACCACAAGTTTTGCATTTCTAGACTGAGGAAGACTCAGTGATGAGGGGTTTTTTTAAACTTCTCGTTGCTTGGATGACTCTATCATGCTGAGATGTCTCATGAGCTGGATTTCCACATATATCACAACATGAGTTCATGAGACAGTCATCAGGAAGATGATCATTAAAGCCACAATGTGGACAAAGAGGAAAAGGTATTGCTTTAGGTCTTTGACCCTGCTTTGATGATGAAGCATATTGATGACCAATATTGGTATGACTTGCTTCACTGGATGATCTTACATACTGTAAGTGAGCAGAAGTTATGTGATCATCCTTTTTGCAGATCATGCAAAAAAGGTATATGTAGCAATTATCAGTGGTATGGCTGGGATAATGGCACATATCACACTTCTGTTTAGGCTTGGTGTTTGATTTTGACCTTTATGAACTAGAGGAGGATGACTTAGGTTCCTTGATTATTGAATCAGGAGCTTTCTCTATAGAGTTCATCTTTTCAGTCAACTTCCTCACAAGTTCAGTCAATTGTTGGATTTGACCTTCTTCAGTAGGAACTAAAGATGTGGAAGTATCAGTAGGAACTAAATCTTCTTGGGTTGTTTTTGCTGGCCTTTTCAAAATAGTTCTGCCTAGACCTGACCTTTCTTTTGGAGAGTGAGGGTTGAATTGTAGAGGAGTAAGCTTAAAGCTAGGTGCAGCACCCTGAAGAGGTTTCAGAGGTGGAAGCGGTGCTTCAGATTCAACTTCAGACTCAGTGATGTGTTCAGTACTACTGGGTACATCAGGGAGTCCAAGCATGCTCTTGAGAGCTTGACTCTCAGGCTCAAGAATCCTTTCAGAATCGAAGTTTGGAAGCTTACTCTGAGGGTTTACCCTTTTAACCAAATCACTAAACTTAGGCATTAACTCCTTTTTGGAGAGTATGCCAGCAGACACAAATGGTTTTGGATTATGGTCTTCACTGAGAGAATCAGGGAGATGATCTTCACCTATGATTCTCTTTTTGCTACTTGGGGCTTGAACAGTATCAAAGACTCTAGGATTCTTAGCAGTCCAACTTTGAATAATATCTTTTTCCTTTTTAAGTTCTTCATGAAGAGCTTGATTTCTTTTAACTAATTCAGTGTTTTGAATTTGAAGTGTAACAGCCTCAAGCTTGGCTTGTTTTAAAAGAAGCAGTTCATCCCTATACTTGTTTAATTCAAAACTTAACTTGTTGTATTTTGAAAAAAGATTTAATCGTCGCTCTTCTACAAACTTAAGGTCAACATTGATATAGTTCATAAAAGACTTCCAATCTGAATCATCATCCATAGAAAGTAACATGTTTACCTTCTTCATTGTGATATTGACCCATTCACCATTGCTAGCATGATTTTTCCCAACAACTAGATTGTCCTCTTCTGAGAGAGCCATCAGTGCACTGACTTGCACCATTTCATTGTCTGATGAGACTGGCTCTTCATCCCAGTCAAAGACTTCAGCTACCAGGCCCTTGTTTTTACCCTGCACAGATTTAACATTGTTTGTTGTTTCTGAGGGAGTGGCCTCAAGAAGTGCTAGTTTAGCCTTGGCTTTCCTATACTTAGCTTCAAAATCGACAGATTTGTTTTGGTCAGACTTGTTTTGGAAATTTTGATGAGATTGATAGAATTTTGGTTGAAATTTGCTAAAACCTAAGGACTGGTTTGACCCTGAGGATTTGTGAGAGGGCTTAGAGATAGCTTTTGAAAAACAATCTTTAGCAAAATAACCCTTTTTGTGATACTTAAAACACTCAGTGTCCTCATTAGCTTTAGCATTTGAAAAACTTTTGTTCCTTCTTATAAACCTTCTAGAGTTAGCAAGGAGTGCCCTTTCCTGAAACTCAGTGTTCAAGTCATTCAGGTACTCCTCGCTTGTTCTCTCATCAAGCTCATCATCTGAATTTTCTTGAAAATCCTGAACCACACTATTTGAATAAAAGGCAGTAGAAATTGGTGTTGAAGTGGTGGTCAGGGACTTCTTGACTTCCTGAGACTTTTTAAAGTCAGGGTATCGTCTGTTGATGAGGTTTTCCTCATAGACAAATTTCCCATAAATTTCAGGAAGTTCAAGATTCTGAATATGATTAGCATTCCTAAGTCCCTGAGAGAAATTCAACCACTTCTCAGGGAGACTATTGACAAAACCAACATTGATTTCATGGTTGGACAACTTTACACCATCATTTGACAATTCATTTAACAAAGTTTTATACCGGGTGTAAGTTTGAAAGAGAGTTTCTGAGTCTTTAGCCCTGAAGGTATTATACTCAAGTTTCAGGTCCATAATCCTGTTTTCCTTGGTATTTGAGGGACCTTCATAGTTGTGGACCAGGTCATTCTAGGTTTGTTTAGCTGCACTACAGCCAATGACAGACTCCATAACATCATCAGGAAGATAAGATATGATGATGCTTTAAAGCCTTTGGTCATGGTTGACCACTCTTCTCTCGTCCTGAGTCCACTGACCTTCAGGTTTAGGTAGACCTTCATCAGTCTTTGGGATAAATGGACCTTCATTAATGTACTTAATGTAGTAAGGTTCCATCCTAGTCAAATAGCAAAACATTCGCTTTTTCCATTTGTTAAATTTGCCAACTTCTAGTCGAGGGGAAACAACAGCATAGGCTCCACCCTTTTTATCGACAAGTTGGGGCACATCACTTTCAGCCATTTGGATCCTGATTTAAAAACGTTTTTGAGAGGCTTAAAAAGGTTTTTATAATCAACCTGCTATGATACCACTTGTTGTTCCCGTTTCACAAGTAGCTTAAGACAGTTAAAGACTACTAATTGTGAATCATGACTGAAGTAATGTAAGTAAAGATAAGTTTTGACAAGATAAACACACTGAGTAATTTTCAACGTTTATATTCTTTATTAAAACGAATAAAAAAGAATACAGTACCCAAGTACTTGCGGAACAGTAATTGGGATTGAAATGACAAGTATGGTGTAACTCCTCACGAAGCTTAGGCTAAGTCTAAGCACAACTATTCAGGTACCACTAAGCTATCTCAGGGACATAGTCATATTTGGAGGAGTGAAAGATTGCTTGTGTATGTTTTTCACAATTGATTGCACAAGCTTAAAATCTTTCACTCCATCTCTTATGGCTATTTATACATGTATGGTTTTTAACTATATCCTAAAGGACAAACTGACAAGTTACAGAAGACAAAATACTGATGTATTTTGTCTCTGTTTACATTGGCTATTTAGAGTAAGTAACAAGGTTGCTTTCTTCTTGTCAGTGATGACACTGAGCCTGGTAGTTAGCGATTCAGGGAAAGTTTGACTTTGGTTGATCAGGACTTCGTCTTATCTGTTCAGACTTATCCCGCCTTGTCTCGCACATTCTTCAGTCTCTTTAGCCTTCCGTTTTTATCTTCACTATTGTCTTTAGTGATAGTAGTTGGTGAGGAGTTTTGGGATTCAGTGAGTTATTGTCATCACTCACTGAATCCACCATCTTCTTCTTGACTCATTCTTCACCCTTTAAGTTCCGCCTTACTGAGTGGAGAGACTTCTTCTTTGTCTCTTACTGGCTATCCTGAAGACAGCTCACTGAGTAGCTATGCGCTCAGTGACTTGATAGTGTTTAAGGTTCTAAACACTTAGGATATTTTATATTCAAATCCTAGAATTAAGGGGTTTGGGTATTCACTGAAACCAACACCTCACAAACATAGGAAAGAAGAAAAAGTGAAGAGATTGACTAATAAAAGTTGTGCTTTGGTCAAATATGGATGTCATAAAAACATTTGTGATCTTTTGTTCTTTAACTTAAAATGTTTGCACCTTATGGTACTAAAATTATGGTACTTTGAATATTTTCTTTATTAATTAAATTTCGTGATTGATTGTAGTAATGTTGCTCATGTCTAGGAAAGTTTATCATATTTGATCATATATCAAATATTGAGTTTGATCTTGTTTGAATGCTGATTCCTCCCGAGCTACCTTCTTTTATTTCTCCGTCACACTTATCAACCGCTTGTTAACGGTCAACCGTAACAGATTATAAAAGGGCGACAGCCCGGGAGAGAATGCAAGTTTACCAAGGATTAAAATCTCCTTGGATCGTTTATGTCCTGGTGAGGCGTGATATCCTGAATACAATGACTGTGTGTGATGAAAGGATAAAGAATGTACAAAAACAGGAATCTGATTGACTAACACTAGGAATGTGAATAGTAATAGCTCTGTCACAGCTACGTTGTTAAAAACGTACAATCAGAAACCTAAAAACGTAAAAGATATACAAACGTACGTTACTAAAACGTAAACGTATAAAAACAAAACGATTATAACTATAGTAGGGATTTGCATGTCTAGGCGACTTAAATGCAAATTAAATAAAATTAAAATATTTAACTATAATATACAAGTTTATACAAAAGTTAAGAAACCTTAAAAACTAAAACAACAAAGACATACTTACATATGTAATAATTACAAAAACAAAATAAAACAGGAAAAGGATAATAAATGATTATACTAAAGAAATTAAACCTATAAAAAAATTTGAAGTCATTTTAACTCTATTTTTACAATTGTTTAACGATTAAAATCTAAAAATTTACGTTTACTGAATTTTATGTAAACGTACAAAATAAAAACGTGAATTCAGTCCAATACAACTCCCACAAATGTGAAAATTATATTTTTAGAATCCTAAAAAGATAAGAAAATTATTAGAAAATAAAAATAAATTTTTACACTATTAAATTAATTAATATAAATTAAAAATGAATTAAATGTATTTAATAATGAATTAAATAATAAGAAAATCTAAAATTAACTTAAATAAATGAAATAAAGAATTTGAAAAATCTAGAATATCATAAAATAATTTATGAAACTGAAAATGTATTTTTTACATAATTATTCTATTTATTATTAATTATTTACTATTATTAAGTATTAAAAAACTATTATTGAATTATTAAAAATATTAAATGATTAAAGAAAAATCTGAAACTTTTTACAAAATTATAAAATAAATCTAGGAATCTAAGAAAAATATAAAAATGGTAGCTTATGTGCAAAAATAAGCTAATGGGCAAAAGCTCCAAATGGAAGCTATTACTTTAGCTTGAAAAGTGACTCTTTTTAGCTTTTCTGTTTTCTGGACTTATTTACTACTAATATTATACATGTATGATGAAAATGGAACTGTGCAAACTAAGAAATAAGCTGATCATAAGCTTATGAGTCCAACAGTTAAGCTTTTGGCTTGACTGTTGGAGCTCAAGCTAAAAATAAGCTTGAAAAAACTATACAAAGGAAACAAAAGGTATATGTATATATGTACAGGTATAATAGGCATATATGAACAAGCTTATGCACTGGCATTCACCTAAAAGCTTAAAATAAGCTAATAAGCAAATCCATATAACCACAGATCCAAACAGCCCTTGCAGCTATTTAGAAAGGCAATTTAAGCTTAAGGAATAAGCTGAAAAAGCCAAACTAAAAATTGGAGTAGCAAGATGGGCTGGTTGACTCTTCAAAAAGCCAAAGATCAACCTATGAGAATCACAGATGAGCTTTTGAGAGGCTTATGAAAAAGCTACCAGACCACTGCTCAGCTCAAGCTGAGCCCGTTTGGTGCTGAGTAATGGGACAAAACAAAAACATGTTGCAGCCCTATTGAATGAGCTACAAGCTTGGATTTAAGCACATGATCAAAAAGTTGGCTTGCTAGGCTTCCTAAAAAGCCAAGCCACACAGGCCAGTGATCACTAATGAGCTTGTGAGAGCTTGAAGGAAATGGTGTAAATGGACTGCATAAGCAGTCCATTGTTGTGAATGGGCAAACATACAAGCTTCTAAATACTAATCACATAAGCTCATGAGAGCTCAACCAGCACTGAGACATTGAGTATGACTGGATAGCCTAATAAGAAGCTAAAAATCACAAGCTCAAGCTCAGTGGGGAACTTTCCATGAGCTGGGGAAAACAACTCCACCTCCACTGTTTGCTACAGTGGAAGGAGTAAAATGGGACAAAAAGATTGGGATGATTAAGCTAACTAGATAAGCTAATAAGGGAAAAATAAACAGACATATAACAAAAAGGCCACACAGGCAACATAAAGAAGCCAAGTACACAAGCTAGGGTCAAGTAATGAAGCTCATGCAAACTTATCAACTTGACACCTAAAACTGTGGTGCAGGGCATGTTTTCAAAACAGGTATCCACAAAAAGCTAGAAAATAAGCACTTAAAAAGCTGATTAAAAGAGAACTAGCATTTTTCTAATTTAGATTAGCAACTAAACTAAAACATACTAAAAGCACAGGTTATGAAACTAAGTATTAAAAGCTACACAAAATTATCTATTTTAATCAAAAACGACCAAAATGGAAATTTGACTTTTTAAGTTTATGATCAAAGTTGACTTTGATCAACTTTGATCTGAATTTAACAACTGATTATGACATATTAAGCTAAAAGAACATGAGATAAACAAGTAAGAACAACTTATAAACACATTAGCAAGATTTTAGGTTGTGACAACTTCAAAATACTCATAATGAGACAGTCAAGAGTCATTTTGACTTTCTACCATGCTATACTCTTTAGTTAGTGTTTCACTGAGTCATTAAGGTCATATCATGCATACAACAAACAAGAAGGACACACAATAAGGCCTGTAACACAGATCATCTATCACAACCAAACAACCTTAAATGGAATTTAATTTGATCTTTTCATTACATAGGACTGAGTAAACCAAATTTATCAAACCCAGAGGATCCAAGGTGTCAACATGGACCTTTTTCAGCATACACAAGTAGTCACACAAGCTCATGCATATGATTATCAAAAATCAAGTTTTTGACAGAGAAAATGCAATATTCAAGCACAATCAATTCCAAAACATAACAAACTTATATTAAGCTATAATATCATGAACAATCAACATATAAACACAGAAACATGAAGATTAAAGCATTAAAAGCATTAAAACAGTAAAATGCAAAAATGAAGAAAATTGCTTACAAGATGCATCAAACTGAGAAACATGGAACCAAGGACAAGGTTACACCCAATAGCTTCCCATCAAGCTCCTAATACTCTTAGCAATCCAAATTTACCCCTGCTTCATCATCTTCTTCATTAACCCACTATTTTTGATTTTTTTCATTGATTTTCTTGATTTTTAGTATTTTTAAAATTTTAAAAGTCTAAGCTTGTTTTAATGTCTCTAAAAGCTTAATGAGCTTTGTCAGGAGCTTATATGGCTTATAGAGTCCATCAAACGACTACAAAACATGAATTTGAAAAACATGAAAATTAAAGGAAAATAAGCAAAACTTGAAACTGAAATAAACTTGAAATTAAACTGATTAAAAAGGTTCATTACACTAATTTAAAGTAAATTACAACATTTGAAAGATTAAAAGACATTTTAACTAAGAAAGCAATAAAAATTACAACTACGTGACAATGGCCTAATGCCAAAGTATCATCTCCTCTCTTTCTTGCTTCCTTTTATACCCAAAAATCCTTCCACTAGTACTCTGAGCATATCCCACTTCATCTGTAGCCATTGGATGAGCCAAAACAATCAGAACCATACATTTGGATTTTGGCGCCAAAAATGTCTTTAGCAGGTTAGAGCTATTAATGAGTTGGTTTCAATCAATTAATGGGTTTTGGGTGTTAGTGAAGGTGGAGGGGACATGGTATGGAGAGGGTGTTGAAAATGTGGAGAAACCATGCCTGGTTTTGGTGTTACAGGGGTGGAGAGGGAAGTCTACAGTGTTAGGCGGTTTTCTTATTGTTTGACTTTCTTTGACCGCTGGAATATCAAAAGGGCCGGGTTGGATTTGTGAAGGGATTGGGCCAAGGGGTTTGGATTTGGGCTTTTGATATAGTATAGGATCCGGTTGGTTAAGCTTAGAATACAAGGACCAAAAATGTAACTTATCCAAACTCAAGGACTGAAAGTGCCAACTTTCCAAACTTATAACAAAGACCAATTTTGACAAACTTTGATAGAACAAGGGTCCTTTTTGCATAAAATCCATTTTAAAAGGTCCAAGGACTAATTTTGCAATTTTCCAAAGTTTAGGGACCTTTCTTGCCAATTGACCAAAGAATCATTCAAGGATCATTTTTAACAACTTAAAATACTTCAGGGACCTTGAATGATAAAATTCCACATTTTTGAATTTCAGGGACTAGATTTGACAACTTTTAAAACTTGGGGGACTAAAACTGCCAATTTTGCAAATTTGATACGTTTTTCATCTGATTTTGATATTTTTGCATTTAAAACACATAAAACACTAATTTGTGATATTTTGATCATTTTGATGTGTTTCTGAGTGTTTTCAGATGATTTTGCAGTTTAGATTATACAAAAATGATGAGTATTTAGACACTCATCAATCCCCCACACTGAGATATTGCTAGTCCCTAGCAATGATTTAAACTTTAATGGATTTTAAAAACTCTTTACCAAAAGCCATCACTTCTGGAGTAGCCAAATGTTTCAGTTCAAGTAAGAACCTTGGTACACTGATAACCAAATGATTTTGAGCAAATCATAAGCTGTAAACGGATTTGATGTGTCTTTACCAGAAGCCGTACCCTTCTGGACTAGCCAACTCTTAGATAAATTATCAGAATTATCTTTGGTGAGCTGAATACCAATTATGGATTTTCCACTGCCTTTACCACAAGCCATAATCTTGCGGGCTAGCCAACTCTTCACTTTTTAGGATATGGTGAGCTGAGAACCATACAATTTTGGGCAAATTGCAAGCCATATAAACGGATTTGAGAAATCTTTACCAAGAGCCGTTTGCTCCTGGATTAGCCAATCCTTTAGTTTATTAGACATGGTGGACTGATTACCATTTGTTGTGTTTAGTACATAGTACTTCCACTAATTTTTTTTTTAAAATTTGGCCATTTTGGGGGAAAAAGGGACTAAAAGGGTACATTTATGATCAAATTCGCCAGAATTTCCCCCCCCCCCACACTTAGAAATGAATATTGTCCTCAATATTCAAAGTACCGGCTGTTATGCCGAAACTTAGAATGTAAAAAGATAACATCACTAACTAAGTGTAGAAACACAACAATTATTCTCTTTTTTAATATTTACAATTTTCAAAGTTTTTATATATATGTACAACAGGTGGGTTATTACCCCCACACTAGGTGATAGAAAGGAGAAAAAGACAGAAATATGGGTGAAAACCCATATTGTATGGCTTGTTTTTGATAACCAAGTCACTAGCTGGACTTGACCCCGAATTAAATGGTTCATGGGGAAACTGAGTGGGATTGCCACTCAAAGAATGGGTGAGAAATTGGAGTGGGATTGCCACTCACAGAATTATGAATAATCATCACTTAAGATGAGTCTAAGAATCTTAAAAAGAAACTTAGAAAAGGCGAGAAGAATCTTTTGATTTTTGATTTTATAAAAAGAAAGGGAAAATATTTTTGTATTTTTTTTAAGTTTTATATATATATGCACAAAAGAGAGAAAATTCCTTACAACCGCCCCTCGAAAGGGAATCTGGGTCTGACAGAGCTCAGCAACTGTAAACAGCCAACAACCAAATGTTGTAACTGAGGGACTTATCAAACTGGGCAAGTTGTGTGCAAAGGAAAAAATGTTTTTGTATTTTATATTGTTTATAGGATGAAAATATGATATTATATATATATATTATACAAGGGATAGATATAAAACACAAGTACGTTATACGCAGCACACCTCCCCGGCAGCGGCGCCAAAATTTGATTCCTCCCGAGCTACCTTCTTTTATTTCTCCGTCACACTTATCAACCGCTTGTTAACGGTCAACCGTAACAGATGATAAAAGGGCGACAGCCCGGGAGAGAATGCAAGTTTACCAAGGATTAAAATCTCCTTGGATCGTTTATGTCCTGGTGAGGCGTGATATCCTGAATACAATGACTGTGTGTGATGAAAGGATAAAGAATGTACAAAAACAGGAATCTGATTGACTAACACTAGGAATGTGAATAGTAATAGCTCTGTCACAGCTACGTTGTTAAAAACGTACAATCAGAAACCTAAAAACGTAAAAGATATACAAACGTACGTTACTAAAACGTAAACGTATAAAAACAAAACGATTATAACTATAGTAGGGATTTGCATGTCTAGGCGACTTAAATGCAAATTAAATAAAATTAAAATATTTAACTATAATATACAAGTTTATACAAAAGTTAAGAAACCTTAAAAACTAAAACAACAAAGACATACTTACATATGTAATAATTACAAAAACAAAATAAAACAAGAAAAGGATAATAAATGATTATACTAAAGAAATTAAACCTATAAAAAATTTTGAAGTCATTTTAATTCTATTTTTACAATTGTTTAACGATTAAAATCTAAAAATTTACGTTTACTGAATTTTATGTAAACGTACAAAATAAAAACGTGAATTCAGTCCAATACAACTCCCACAAATGTGAAAATTATATTTTTAGAATCCTAAAAAGATAAGAAAATTATTAGAAAATAAAAATAAATTTTTACACTATTAAATTAATTAATATAAATTAAAAATGAATTAAATGTATTTAATAATGAATTAAATAATAAGAAAATCTAAAATTAACTTAAATAAATGAAATAAAGAATTTGAAAAATCTAAAATATCATAAAATAATTTATGAAACTGAAAATGTATTTTTTACATAATTATTCTATTTATTATTAATTATTTACTATTATTAAGTATTAAAAAACTATTATTGAATTATTAAAAATATTAAATGATTAAAGAAAAATCTGAAACTTTTTACAAAATTATAAAATAAATCTAGGAATCTAAGAAAAATATAAAAATGGTAGCTTATGTGCAAAAATAAGCTAATGGGCAAAAGCTCCAAATGGAAGCTATTACTTTAGCTTGAAAAGTGACTCTTTTTAGCTTTTCTGTTTTCTGGACTTATTTACTACTAATATTATACATGTATGATGAAAATGGAACTGTGCAAACTAAGAAATAAGCTGATCATAAGCTTATGAGTCCAACAGTTAAGCTTTTGGCTTGACTGTTGGAGCTCAAGCTAAAAATAAGCTTGAAAAAACTATACAAAGGAAACAAAAGGTATATGTATATATGTACAGGTATAATAGGCATATATGAACAGGCTTATGCACTGGCATTCACCTAAAAGCTTAAAATAAGCTAATAAGCAAATCCATATAACCACAGATCCAAACAGCCCTTGCAGCTATTTAGAAAGGCAATTTAAGCTTAAGGAATAAGCTGAAAAAGCCAAACTAAAAATTGGAGTAGCAAGATGGGCTGGTTGACTCTTCAAAAAGCCAAAGATCAACCTGTGAGAATCACAGATGAGCTTTTGAGAGGCTTATGAAAAAGCTACCAGACCACTGCTCAGCTCAAGCTGAGCCCGTTTGGTGCTGAGTAATGGGACAAAACAAAAACATGTTGCAGCCCTATTGAATGAGCTACAAGCTTGGATTTAAGCACATGATCAAAAAGTTGGCTTGCTAGGCTTCCTAAAAAGCCAAGCCACACAGGCCAGTGATCACTAATGAGCTTGTGAGAGCTTGAAGGAAATGGTGTAAATGGACTGCATAAGCAGTCCATTGTTGTGAATGGGCAAACATACAAGCTTCTAAATACTAATCACATAAGCTCATGAGAGCTCAACCAGCACTGAGACATTGAGTATGACTGGATAGCCTAACAAGAAGCTAAAAATCACAAGCTCAAGCTCAGTGGGGAACTTTCCATGAGCTGGGGAAAACAACTCCACCTCCACTGTTTGCTACAGTGGAAGGAGTAAAATGGGACAAAAAGATTGGGATGATTAAGCTAACTAGATAAGCTAATAAGGGAAAAATAAACAGACATATAACAAAAAGGCCACACAGGCAACATAAAGAAGCCAAGTACACAAGCTAGGGTCAAGTAATGAAGCTCATGCAAACTTATCAACTTGACACCTAAAACTGTGGTGCAGGGCATGTTTTCAAAACAGGTATCCACAAAAAGCTAGAAAATAAGCACTTAAAAAGCTGATTAAAAGAGAACCAGCATTTTTCTAATTTAGATTAGCAACTAAACTAAAACATACTAAAAGCACAGGTTATGAAACTAAGTATTAAAAGCTACACAAAATTATCTATTTTAATCAAAAACGACCAAAATGGAAATTTGACTTTTTAAGTTTATGATCAAAGTTGACTTTGATCAACTTTGATCTGAATTTAACAACTGATTATGACATATTAAGCTAAAAGAACATGAGATAAATAAGTAAGAACAACTTATAAACACAATAGCAAGATTTTAGGTTGTGACAACTTCAAAATACTCATAATGAGACAGTCAAGAGTCATTTTGACTTTCTACCATGCTATACTCTTTAGTTAGTGTTTCACTGAGTCATTAAGGTCATATCATGCATACAACAAACAAGAAGGACACACAATAAGGCCTGTAACACAGATCATCTATCACAACCAAACAACCTTAAATGGAATTTAATTTGATCTTTTCATTACATAGGACTGAGTAAACCAAATTTATCAAACCCAGAGGATCCAAGGTGTCAACATGGACCTTTTTCAGCATACACAAGTAGTCACACAAGCTCATGCATATGATTATCAAAAATCAAGTTTTTGACAGTGAAAATGCAATATTCAAGCACAATCAATTCCAAAACATAACAAACTTATATTAAGCTATAATATCATGAACAATCAACATATAAACACAGAAACATGAAGATTAAAGCATTAAAAGCATTAAAACAGTAAAATGAAAAAATGAAGAAAATTGCTTACAAGATGCATCAAACTGAGAAACATGGAACCAAGGACAAGGTTACACCCAATAGCTTCCCATCAAGCTCCTAATACCCTTAGCAATCCAAATTTACCCCTGCTTCATCATCTTCTTCATTAACCCACTATTTTTGATTTTTTTCATTGATTTTCTTGATTTTTAGTATTTTTAAAATTTTAAAAGTCTAAGCTTGTTTTAATGTCTCTAAAAGCTTAATGAGCTTTGTCAGGAGCTTATATGGCTTATAGAGTCCATCAAACGACTACAAAACATGAATTTGAAAAACATGAAAATTAAAGGAAAATAAGCAAAACTTGAAACTGAAATAAACTTGAAATTAAACTGATTAAAAAGGTTCATTACACTAATTTAAAGTAAATTACAACATTTGAAAGATTAAAAGACATTTTAACTAAGAAAGCAATAAAAATTACAACTACGTAACAATGGCCTAATGCCAAAGTATCATCTCCTCTCTTTCTTGCTTCCTTTTATACCCAAAAATCCTTCCACTAGTACTCTGAGCATATCCCACTTCATCTGTAGCCATTGGATGAGCCAAAACAATCAGAACCATACATTTGGATTTTGGCGCCAAAAATGTCTTTAGCATGTTAGAGCTATTAATGAGTTGGTTTCAATCAATTAATGGGTTTTGGGTGTTAGTGAAGGTGGAGGGGACATGGTATGGAGAGGGTGTTGAAAATGTGGAGAAACCATGCCTGGTTTTGGTGTTACAGGGGTGGAGATGGAAGTCTACAGTGTTAGGCGGTTTTCTTATTGTTTGACTTTCTTTGACCGCTGGAATATCAAAAGGGCCGGGTTGGATTTGTGAAGGGATTGGGCCAAGGGGTTTGGATTTGGGCTTTTGATATAGTATAGGATCCGGTTGGTTAAGCTTAGAATACAAGGACCAAAAATGTAACTTATCCAAACTCAAGGACTGAAAGTGCCAACTTTCCAAACTTATAACAAGGACCAATTTTGACAAAATTTGATAGAACAAGGGTCCTTTTTGCATAAAATCCATTTTAAAAGGTCCAAGGACTAATTTTGCAATTTTCCAAAGTTTAGGGACCTTTCTTGCCAATTGACCAAAGAATCATTCAAGGATCATTTTTAACAACTTAAAATACTTCAGGGACCTTGAATGATAAAATTCCACATTTTTGAATTTCAGGGACTAGATTAGACAACTTTTAAAACTTGGGGGACTAAAACTGCCAATTTTGCAAATTTGATACGTTTTTCATCTGATTTTGATATTTTTGCATTTAAAACACATAAAACACTAATTTGTGATATTTTGATCATTTTGATGTGTTTCTGAGTGTTTTCATATGATTTTGCAGTTTAGATTATACAAAAATGATGAGTATTTAGACACTCATCAAATGCCTATGGTAGCGTGCTAAATTTCTAAGTGCAATGTAGATTATATAACTATGCGAGACAAAGTCTATGGTAGCGTGCTAAATTTCTAAGTGCAATGTGAATGCGTATGCTAGCAAGATGTAAACAAGTAAATAAATGATCTTGATTTATATAGTATGTGGTGTCAAAGAGAACGTTTAGAGCAAGATTGCTTAGTTGCATAAGTTAAAGTATGTCGAGGTATATATGTATGAGTTAAATAAGATGCATAGGAATGCATGATAAGTAAGGCATGATAAAAATGCGTTATTATATTGTGTAGAAATAATTGACGATAGAATGTTGCGTAGAACACACGGATTAAGCAAAATGCATATATATACCAACATGGGTATGATGACCTAGTAATGGTTGAAAGGTTGATAACACATATTGTTATGTGAAGAAGTTAAGAAGTATGATTGCCTAGATACGTAAGTAAAAGCTCGATGATTTATAGATGTATGATTAGTGCTTGATAAAGCCAAGGTGCTTAGGAAGCTTGAGATAAAGTATATGATGCTAGTGAAGTATGTTTATAGTATGATGCGTAGAAAGGCATGATTGAAGTTGATTGAATTTATTTCAATGGAATGAATGATTAGAGTATGGTTTGGTAGAATACAAATTTAAAATGGAATGAAGATTAGATGCTTGATTAAAAGCATGATAAAGTAAATCAAGATAGCCATGTATGTTTAAGTGTGATGATTAGAAATGATGGTTGAGATAAGTTGCGCTATAAATCATAAATGATATATATAATGCGCTAGAAAGGGATTAAAAACATGAATAGAGTCATGTTGACATCTTAATAATGTTAAGGTATGATGAGATATAATAATATTAAGAATGTGCATAATGGGTACGGTAAGATAAAGAATAAGAGTAAAATGGTGATATAGGTATGTATCCACTTGGTGGTATAAATCATACATGCATTAGAGGTACTTAAAAGTACATAAATGATAAAAGAGTAAAGAAGTTAAAGTAATAATAGCTTGGATCAAATTGTCAAGTTCAAGAACCCTTCGGGGGAGGTGTGAGAAAATCCTTCGGGATGTGTTAGCTTGCCTTCACCGGCATGGTTTGCCTATTTCCTTAACATTGTTTAGCTTGCCTTTCATAGTATGTTGTTAGGTTCTCTTTCATGGCATGGTTAAGGTCCAACCTTTATGGGTTGGATGTGTTAAGGCCAACATAAGGTTAGTGATACCGCGAGGGTATAGTTAAGTCCCTTTGGGGAAAGGCGAAGTCGTTTGGGGAAAGGCCAAGTTTCCTTCAGGAAAGGTTATCGAGATTGGATCTAATGCTAGTGAAGAGTAAAGTTAAAATGTATTGTAAGATACATAAAATTGACAAGATATAAGTCTAAGGTAAATATAGAAAATTAAGAAGTTCTTGGATGAGTATAAATGTTGGGTTGAATAAGTAGGATGCATTTTTAATCTTCTTATTTAAAAGAATTCGGACATCTTTTCATTTAAATAAAGTAATTGTAAATTGCCGAACCATAAATTTATAATCTCTTTGTTTATATGGAATGGGATGCCATTTCATGTAAATAAATAATTATAAATCCTTGGAATTATGTGTATATGGTACAACACGAGTACGAGTCAAGAGTTGGAAAAGTGAAAGCTAAAACAAGTTTCGGCCTTATTAGGAAATAAGATAAGCGTGAAACGAAATATATGACGATGCTAAGATTAATTGTGAGAACTATAAAGTAGAGAACTAGAATGAAGGTTATACGTTATGTTGATTAATTAAGCGGGTAGATTTCCCAATATTTAAGAGAAATTTATCTAAGTAATGTATAGAATTTGAATTATTAGTGTCGATTGAGTCAAACTTGTTGAAAGTTTGAAAGAGGTTAGCGGTTATGTGCCAAGAAATTGAGTTTGAATTATTAATTACCTTATGATATAGAGAGAAGAATAGTAGAGCACCATAATTGAATTTAAGTCATATTAGTGCATCAATGGATTTTGTGGAATAGTGTTCAAAGTTTAACTTGTATAAGTTAAAGTAGCGAACTTCCCAAGTGATAAAACATCTTTGCTGGAACTTTTAGAAATGAATGTGAGAAATCATGTTATTTAATAGAAATTTGGTGAAATGGAGAAGTTTCTATAGTAAAGAGTGATGTAAATGACATGGTGTCTTTAGAAAGAGGCAAAATTTAGTGGGAATAAGTGGAAATAATTTGATTTTAGTGAAGTAAATTATGAAATACTATGGTTAAGGTTGAGAAACCAAGTAAATTGTAACAAATATAAGTACAAGTTTTTGGTATTATAAGCTAGAACGGTGATTAGAGATGTAAGATGAGTTTTGAAAATGGTCGTAAACTTTAAGCGAATAGATTTCGGGGATGAAATCTTATTAAGGGGGTAGATTTATAACATATGAAAACCGGTTTTTATGTATTTTATTATTAAGGTGCCTTGTACAAGTTTGACTATAACGTTTATATGTTTAAAGGCTTATTGTAATTGGTTAGTCAATAAGTTATAAGTTTAAAGTCAAAATATAGGTCAAAGTGTAAGTAAAATAGTTTTAGAAAATACTATATGGCTTAACTCTTATGGAATAAGACTACATGGACTAATATTGACAGTTATACAAACTCATACTAGATTTAGTTAAGTCAATGTTTTCATTGACTTTCTTCATTTGGTAGATGCAGTTAGTTGGTGTATGTGTGCGATGGGGGACTGACAAACAAAGAGAGGAAAGAAGATACGAATTTCTAGTGATTAATCTTGGAGAATTAGTGCTCCAATTTAAGGGTTTGAGCCATAGCTATGTGTTTCCTCAAGTAAGTAATGCCTAACCTTGAGTTAATTTCATAAATTGAGTTAGGGTTCATAGAGACCAAATTGGGGCTTTTGGGTAAAAAGGGTTTGAGTTAAAGTGGCGATGTTATAGTTTTTAAGGCTTAAGTCCCTTTAAAGGGCTTTAATTAAATTGTTTAAATTGGTGATTTTGAGGGTTTTATCGTACGATCATGATATTAGCATATGCATGTAAGAGATAAGCTTGAGTTTGTTAATGCGTAATATTTTAGTTATGCTTTGAGGAGATGATGAGTATTTATGTTGATTCTTGTTTAGGAATCAAGAGTTTTGGTGATGATGTTTCTTGGTAATTAGCTATGGAGCTAAGGTAAGTAAATTGGTTATAATATGGTGTTATATTAATTTTATCATTTTAATGTGTTATGTGAATTGTTTGTGCTAAGGGTATAGAAGGAATTGGTCTAGCATGCTTGGACTAAGGTAGAATTAGGCTAGTTGCGCATAGCTAGCTAAGGATGTAGTTAGCCTAGTTGCTATATTAGCGAAGGTATGTGATGTTATGTTGATATTGGATGATGTTAGTGCTTATATGCAAGTGAAAGTGTGGATTAGTCTTTTGGACTAGTATTTGAGGTGTATGATGCAAGCATGTTAAATGATGTATGATGTGATATTATTACCTTTTTACTTACTAAGTGTAATGCTTACGTTTAGTTGTTAACCATTTTGTAGGTATATAGGGATCAAGTTAAGGTCTTGGTTAAAAGGCCTTATGTTTGGAAGCAAAGAATTGAAGTATGGCACTTGTGCGTATGAAAGTAGTCTTAGACACTGTGCTTGAAGCAAGTTAAACCCCCAAGCGTCATAAAGTTATAGTCTTCTGGAAAGTAGAGTCCTGTGGAGTGTTTTTATGGTTTTAAAGTTGTACTTGTTGATTTGATAGTATGTTAAAGAGTTATGTACAAGTTATGTTTTAAGATGTATAAAGGTGTGTTTGGCATAACACATGTATTTTTATGAAGTTAGCTTCTGCTTGTTGTTGAGGTAAAAAAATATACATAACTATGAATTATAAGTTATATAAAAGATATCTACAAGTTTTCATGCATTGTCGAGTCTTGTAAGTTGGTTTTTCGGAAAATAAAGTGAGTATAAATCTGGCAACCAGAATGCTCTAGCCGCAGACTAGGGTGCATTTTGCCACCGGCTAAAAGGGTGAAGGTGGTCTGGCCGCCGGTCAGGTCCCCCTGACCAATGGCTAAAGGCCTTTCAGGTCTTTTCCTAAAAAAATAATTTACCGAGTTTGGTTTAGGGCGTTTCAGTTTAAGTATTTACATTTTTAATCATTCTCTTTTAGAACCCTATTTTACATTTCATACAATGTATGGACATGAATTTACAAATTAAACTAATGATCAAAGTTGCATTCTTTCATATACGTGGCATGAAAATACTTTCATCATTATATAAAATCTCTTGCATCATTTTATTAAATGCATCCTAAACACTTGCACCATATTTATAAAAAAACTCGTTAAATGAATTATAAAAATTATTTTGACAGCTCGGAAGAATCTTCCAATTTAGGAATTGATTCAAATCTTATCTTTCATTGAAAGATGATTAACCATTCTTGTAATAATCCAAAATCAAAGAGGAAGGCATCATTTTTGAATTAAACCTTTTATAATCCATTTTTAGCCATTAAGTGTTTAACACTTTAAGAAAAGACCAAACATGCTTTCCTCTTAATCTTTCCTAAGCTATCTTGAATGGAAACGATGAAAAGAAAAGGTTGAAAGGCATTTCAAAACAGCTATAAACGTTTGTTCAAATATGGTGACCCAACAGATCCGAAACACAGAACGGATCCCTCCCTAAAGGGATCCGTGGATCCATATACCTCCATAAGCAAAATTACTTGCCTATTTAACCAACTCATTTGGCCACCATTTAAACCAAGCTTTTGTAATATAACATTATGCTTTCTCAAGTCTTTAGAACATTCACTAACACTTCATCATAATGCTACTAAATCTCCTTTGTTAAAAACATACTAACATGTGAAGATCCACCAAAACAAGCCTAAAGCTCCCATCTTCGTTCATTGAAAGCAAACTAGCATGTGAATATCCACCATAACAAGATTAGAGCTCTTGTTATCTTCACTTAATGAAAGCTTCTTATCAAAAGAATATTAACTATAGCATGCTTAGAGTTTTTGATGTCTAGATTAGTTATTAATATCCATTAGACAATCATGTGTTGTATCACCATTATACAACACCATGTATCACCACCATACAACACCTTGTATGACTCATTATATTCCAAACTAGAGTTTAAATAGGTTTGTGTTTAGGGCTTACAACACAAGGGTTATAGATTTTTTGTGTTTAGGCTATAAAACACAACGGGTTTGGTTGTACCGAAGAAGTACTCGATATCTTGCTTAGTATCGGTAAACTTGCAAGCGACCTTTAAGGTTTTCTCTGTCGAGAAGGGAACCTGTTAAACTAGTGAAGAAACTCTCGAGTAGGAAACTCGAGGCGTGAAGTAGGGTGAAAAGAAGTTTCGTGCCAAACCAGTATAAATTATTGTGTCTTGTTTGAACTCTCCTTCATTTATTGTCTTTCTTTGAGTTGATAAGTTTTTTTACAACCTTTCTATTACTATTCTTGTACAATTATCCTATTAAATCATACTTAATTGATTATGTGATACAAGAAATTAAGATTTTTTTTTTTTTTTAATGAACGCATTCACCCTCCTTATGTTTTTACAATAAGAATTTGAACCACATTTGACTTAATTATATAGCATGGTGGGGAATATATCAAAGATTATGCTATAGAATATTTAATCTACAAGAAATAATCCACTAATTAGATGGTCAAGAAAGTAATATTAAAAAAATAGTAAATTAATATATAAAAGCACTAGATTTGCTGCGGTTGGAGACCTCTTTCTTTCCAGGTGATTACATAACATCCCCTCCTTCTTTGACTTTTGTTTTTCTTTAAAAAATTATTGAAATAGTATTTCCACAACTTTAAGTATGGAATATATGACAAGTGGTACTATAATTGCATATTTTTAATTATGATATCACATACTTTTTTTTAACTTTTAAGCTTGTGTCTACTTAAAGATTCAAATCGATTTTTGTTTTACTCCAAAATTAAGCTAAACTCTATCCATTAATATATAGTCACTAATCATAGGTTGTTTCTTACTTAACATTACTTGTTTATGACAACATTTTACACAGGCTATTCCATTTAAAAATTAATATACACTTAGGTCAATTTGAATAAGTAAATACAAACGTGTAGCATCTATGATAGTCCCTTAAGTTGTAATTTGAAATAATGTTCAAAATAATAATTGTAATTTGCAATTTGCAATAGAATTTGAAATTTAAACTAAAAGTCTTTTAAGATGCTATTAAACTGTTACTCCGTAATATATTAAAAGTTTAAGGTGTCTCCTACTTTAGGTGGAAGAGATCTTCAACAAATATTGCTTTTACACAACCTTCCTCCCCCTATCTATCTTGACTATTTCCTTTCTCTTTGTTTATTTTATAGTATATATTTAATTAATTGTTCTCTACTTTCATAATGTGTTTTTTTAATAACACATGATCATGATGTACATATCTATTAGATGCAAACAAACTATTTGCTAAGTTGCTATAAAAGAAAGAGAGGCAACACCCCATTTTCGTACATCATCTATCTCAAACCACAACTTAACAAATATTTCTAAACAATGGGAAAAAATGTGTCCGATCTTCTTTCATCAACATGTGAAGAAGCCGATGTAAGTGATCAACAGTCTGCACAAACATGTGTTGAGAAAACGCTCAAATTATTCGGGTTTGAGTTACATCCTCGTCCTGACGAAAACACCCTCAAAGCCAACATTTTAAGCTCGGGCGAAGGGGATGAAAGCATAAATTCATCATTAACACCGATGGAAAAGAATAATCTTCCTATAGAGATGAAGAAATTTGAGTGTCAATATTGTTTCAAAGAGTTTGTGAACTCGCAAGCACTAGGTGGTCATCAGAATGCACACAAGAAAGAAAGATTGAAGAAAAAAAGGTTGCAACTACAAGCAAGAAGAGCAAGGATCAACTACTACCTCCAACCCTACACTCATAATAAACATGGGATTAATTTTGATTTTCATGGTTATTATGGTCCAGAGTTGGAGTCTAATATTAGTTTTAGTCAGTACGATGATGATTTGTTATCGTTTAGAGATCCATGCAATTTTACCTTAACGCATGTCGATAGCTCAAGAGAGAAGTACATGCCAATTGCCATGAAACCCTCTTCTCGGCCTGTCGATATAAAGCAAAACTACACAGGTTTAGATCTTCAGCTGAGTTTAAGCTCGAACTCCATCATGTAACCACAAGAAACTAACGTATTTCATAGGAAAATTACGTGAATTTCATGATCATGTTGTAAGTAAATTAGTATCATCTTGAAATTAATATTAAAACATTTGTTTCTCAAATGATCATATCCCTTGATGAAGAAGAGCTTCATAGGATATGTGTCGTCACTTCAAGGGTATATTAGCATGTCTTTTTTAATTGATTTATTTTTGTATGGTCACCTGCCTATAATTAAAGAATACTTAACTAATGCAAGAAGGACAAGTATTATATAGTTTAGTATCAATTATGTTGCTTGATTACTAGGGTTTCTTTAGAAGAGGACCAAAGAGTAGGGAACCTTTTCTTTTCATGGGGGTTTTATAATTCATTTTTAATTAATTGTTCAAGGGTGTATATATTACTATCTATAATGCGCTAAATAATTGTCTTTAGCAAGCATATAGTTGATTAAACGTGACTACTAATTTAATGGTTTATCATATCCATCTAGATGACTTTGAATTGAATCAAAGTCTAAATTATAAGTTTTAAATTTTTTTTAATTTTTTTAATTTTTTTTTAGAACGGCAACTTTTATTAAAACGAACTAGCAAGGAGCTAGAACGAAATTACAAAGAAATCAAATAGGGGTGTTGCAACCAACTGTCCCAGCTAAAAATACAATTACATCTAGAGTGGCACCAAGTGAAAGAGCGCGAAACAATATCGTCGAAAATAACATCTTTACGAGGGACTTGCGTTGAGAAGAGCAGCTGATTCCGAAACATCCATACACTCCACCAAGATACATAAAAAACCCCTTCCAACAAACCTTTAACTTTAGAACTTAACCTGATGGAATTGAACCAAATAAGCCAGTCAGAATACGAACCAAGGGGCGTCCAAGACAGGTTCCACCATCTACATACGAGCCTGACAACATCCGTAACCAAACTACAATTGAAAAATAGATGTGACGAGTCTTCCTGAGCTGAGGAACAAATTGGACACAATGAATCTGAAACCTGGACGCCACGATGCTGCAAATTGGATCGAGTTGGTAACCGATCCAGGAAGACCTTCCAAGCGAAAACATTAATTTTTATCGAAACGTATTTAACCCATCTTGTAGCGGTGGCATCTTTCGGTTGGAAAAATTCGTCAATGAGGGTGCGCACATCTTTAACCCGAAAAACACCTTCCCCATTCAAATCCCAAACCCATCTATCTTCCATACTGGACAGCATCATTTTTTCAATAGTCTTATGAAGAAGGTCTAATTGAAAAGCTTCGACCCCCCCTCTAACAGTACGACGAAGAGAAGAGGTAACCGAGTACTGTAGTTTATCGGCCACCGTACAATCTTTATTAATCTCCAAGGCATAGACACGAGGAAACAAAACACGTAGAGGAGTATCACCAATCCAAACCTCGTTCCAGAATTGTGTGCATAAACCATTACCCCACACGAATATGACAGTGGGAAATCAAATCGACTCCACGATCTTTAAGCAAATAAATTTCTCGAATGATGGAATTCCAAGACGAGAAACGAAACGGAGACAATTTAGATAACGTGGAGCCATGCATGGACTTGATGAAACGGCACCACAAGGAATTGTCACTCGAGATGAATCTCCACACCCACTTGAAAAGAAGCGCCCTATTCAAGGCATAAAAACTTGAAACTCCTAGGCCTCCATACTTCTTGGACGCGAGAACCTTAGTCCATTTGATCCACGTTATTTTCCTCTCGTCACCTTGAACACCGTTGAAAAAATTCCTACGAATAGCCTCCAACATATATAACACCGACTTAGGAACCTTATATATGGACATGTTATAAATAGGTGTCGACCCAAGGACCGACTTTAGAAGTGTAAGTCTTCCTTCAACAGATAGAGTTTTAAGCTTCCAATTAGATAGGCGAGCCTTAACTTTATCTATCGTGTCGTCCCGCACCTGAGAAGTCAACCTATTACCTCCAACCATTACCCCTAAGTATTTAAAAGGGGTTTTCATAGTCGAACAACCAAGATTCAAAGCTGCAGCATTAACAAACTCCATTGAAATCCCGACTCCAAGAAGATGGCTTTTCTTAAGATTGATCGTAAGGTCGGACAACAAAGAAAAGCAATGAAGAATGTGTGTAATACCAGAAAGGTTTGCAATTGGCCATTCTCCAATAAAAACCGCGTCGTCCGCATAAAAAAGGTGGGAAATAGTAAGAGCCGAGCCAATTGTGATACCCTTGAATATCCCCGCTTCGATGGCCCTAGAAAGCGAAAGATGGAGAGACTCCATTATAAGGATAAAGAGATATAGAGATAGAGGATATCCTTGCTTCAATCCGCAATGAAATTGGAATTCAGATGTTGGGCTTCCATTAAGGAGGATCGAAGCCATACCAGATTGTAAGGTACCACGAATCCACGAACACCATTTAGAACCAAAGCCAAAATCTCTAAGAACATCTTCTAAAAAGTCCCACCTTATGGAATCATAAGCTTTGGCAAAGTCGACTTTAACACCATGGCTTGTTGTTTCTTATGCTTGCACCAGGAAAGTAATTCATTTATGATAAACGGACCATCAAGGATTTGTCTGTTAGGAAGAAACGCAGTTTGAACATCCGATATGAGATCATAGATGACTGGCGAAAGGCGACTGGCTAAGATTTTGGTGACAACCTTGTAAAGACTCTCGATCAAGCTAATTGGATGATAATCATTGACGAACTTAGGATCATGGGTTTCCGGAATAAGAGCAATGAAGGAGGAATTACAGCCTTTAGAAAATGCACTATGATCGAAGAACCACTCCACCGCAGCACAGAAATCAGAACCTAAGATGTCCCAGTACTTACGGAAAAACTCAAAAGTATAACCGTCTAGTCCAGGAGATTTGTTCTCTCCACAACCCCACACAGCATAGATTTAAAATAAGTTTTAAATAAAGAGAGACAAATGGAAACCAAAGTACCATAGATTTTTCTAATAACGAAATGGCCTTAATTATGACGAATTTATTTACTTTTGCACAGGAATGACATCCGGGACAATGAACACATGTACATCTAATCTGTCACCAGCATCCATGATTTTTTTCTAGCCTGTCATCCGCCCGTCACCCGTCTGCGGGTATTGTTTTTTGTCCATGCCGATGCGCGCTAGTAGGAGTGTTATCGGGTCGGGTTGAATCTTTGATTTTGAAAATATGTCCCGCAACCCGACTTTGTGAGAGATTGGGCTATTAGGGTCGGGTCTAATCGGGCTCGGGTTGACACGATAATAATATTATTGTTGTATAGACTTAAAGTTAAATATTGAATCCAATTTATAAATATATATAATGCGTCGAAAATAAATAATGTATGTAAAAAGTAAAGTTATTACACCAGTAGATAGTGAAACTATTAGAAAATATAGTGTATTTGATCTTTTATTTACCTGCATTAACATCAAATGTAAATTATGCAACGCCAAATACATGATAATTAATATTTGAATTACACAAGACCCACATTTTACTTATATCAATCCATTTTTCAAAACATGAAACTACGAACGATGTGTTACAAACTTTCATAGGCAGTAATGAATTATATATGGAGTAATGTTTAATGAACTGTTGAATGTAAATAACTAAATACTGTTGGGTTTCTAAACCTTGAGAAAAATTAGATAATATTCTTTTCGGTCTTATCAGTTTGATCTGATAACCCGATAAGATATATAGCTCAACCCTAATCCGACCCTATATAACAATATCGGGTTATCAGGTTAGGATCAAATTATTTTTCAACCCGATTAAACCTAACCCTATAAGGCTTATCGGGTTCAAGTCAGGTCATCCCGACCCACTGACACCCCTACCCTCGGGTACCGCGAGTAAACCCATGAATTTATGAAACATTACATTTACACACTTGCTTCCGAATATTTTGAAAATAAAACTTGATTAGAAGGTGCTTAAGTTATGACATATTGATAAATATGCATATAATCTATCAACTATCCACTAATTATACATTACTAATAGCATTAATACATTAAAAAGAAAAATACTACTTTTCTAACTCATGAATTTTTGCCTGAGACTAGAGTTTACCTGTGCATTAAAATCATAAGACTAAGTATGAACAAATTTGGCTTGAAAATTAAGATATCAAATATATATATTTAATATTTTGATGATTCATATTTTTCTTAACTCAAAATGGATGATTAATACGTTCTGTTTTTAATTGGTTTAGATGACTATTAAACGTATCTACTAATAACTTCCCTTATATTTAAGATGATAAGTGCAAGTTTAAAAAAATGGGTTTACGGGTATATTGAAAGATGTTATATATTAGTAGTAAACTTAAATATAGATTGGGGACTTAATTATACTTTGTAATAAGATTAGGTGTTAGACATAAATTAGGATTAGGTAGCTTGGAGTGCAAGCCAAAGATGTTTCCTATTTGAATTAGGAAATGTTTCTACCCCCTCATCTCTATAAATAGAGATGAGGGGGATGCTAGTTTTGAATATTCTTCTTCCTCGTTATAATAGCTTTATTAGGTTTTTAATAAAGGTTTGGTACGAGGGTATAACGTGTGCATATTCTTGTCGGTTCTTTGTAGTATATCGTGTCTCTCGTGATTGCTACGTGTGATCGATACAACTCGCGATCTAGCATTCCGCGATCGAGCTTCGGGTTATTGACGGTTTTGTCCAACAAGTGGTATCAGAGCCGCGGTTATTGTGGTCATCGAATTTCGAGTGCTAGATTGAGGTTTCGAGTTCGTTTGAGGTATCGAGTTTTGGTTTTGGTTTTCAAATCGTATTTGGAGTAGCGATCGTTTGATAAGGTAGAAGAAGATACTAAAAAGTGACGTGGGCTTTTTGTTAAGAAAAAGAAAAGAGAAAAAGTGACCACTAATCTTCTGTGATTGGTTGTATTTTTCTTTTCTACCCACGTTAAGATCTATTACAAAGTTGACAAGGTTTTTTGTTTTTTGGGTTTCTCAAAAGGTGAAGTTTGTATCGTTTTTAATTTTATAAAATGATTTCAAATTTTTCGTTTAGAATTTTTTTTAAATCAAAAAATTTGAAGGTGTGTTGTTGCGGTTTTCTTGTGGTAAAAGTTTCGATCGTGGTTTGATTGGGGTTCAAGTTTACGATCGGGTTTGCTTGTTCGAAATTAAAGGTTTAGGGTTATTCTAATTAATTTGATTTGCAAGAAGCGTTTATAGCAACAAGGGGAATATTGCACACGGCTTGTGAGGCTTGTCGGTAAAGTTGGTTAAGAAACAACTTGACAAGGATTTTAGCAAGGTTAAAGAAGAATGGCTAGTTCGATAACTAGGTTTAACGTCGAAAAATTTGATGGGAAGAATGACTTCGAGTTATGGCAAATAAAGATGCGTGCTTTAATGGTACAACAGGAGTGTGATGCTGCATTAGAGACATTACCCGCAGACATGGAAGAAGGAGAAAAAGCTACTTTGATGAAGAAGGCATATAGTACCTTGATTCTATGCTTGGGAGACCGGGTTTTACGGGAAGTTACCAAGGAAACAATTGCTGCAGGAATTTTGATGAAGTTGACTAGTCTTTATATGACTAAGTCCTTAGCAAACAGACTGTATCTGAAGAAGAAGCTGTACACATACTATATGAGTCCAGGTATGAAACTGGGTGATCATATAGATGAGTTTAATAAGTTGATACTTGATTTGGCGAATATTGATGTCGATATTGAGGATGAGGATCAGGCACTTATGTTACTTACGTCGTTCCCATCGTCTTACGAAAACTTTGTGGAGACATTGTTGTATGGGAGGGAATCCTTGACAATGGAAGATGTTCTTGCGACTCTGAATTCAAGAGAGTTGAAGAGAAGAACTGAAGGCACAAAGGAAGAAACTGGTGACGGGTTATATGTAAGGGGAGGGTCAGATCATTCAAGGAAAGCTCATTCTGGTGGAAGTTCGCGGTTTAATTCAAGAGGTGAAACTGGTAAATTCAAGTGCTTCATATGTCATTCAGAGGGTCATCTGAAGAGAGATTGTCCAATGAAGAAGTCAAGTAGGTTCGTCAAGAAGGGTAAGCATGATCAGGATTCTGATTCTTTTGATGACGAGGGTAGCGCCTACTTTGGAGAAGCCTTGGTGGTAGATGGGAATGATGAGATGGCTGAATTGGTAATGGATTCAGGTGGGTCTTATCATATGACACCTAAGAGGGATTTCTTGTATGACTTCGAGGATATTGATGGTGGTTCGGTTCAGTTAGGTGATAACAGGACATGCACTATCAGAGGGACTAGAAAAGTGAAGATACAATTGAATGATGGTTCAAGCTTTATACTGGAAGATGCCAAGTATGTTCCAGGGTTAAGAAGAAGTTTGACTTCATTAGGTACTCTTGAAAAAGAGGGTTATAATGTGAAGATGCAGTTGGGTAGAATCAAGGTGATCAAAGGTTGTCGGGTTATGATGACTGGGATAAGGAAAAAGAATTGTGTGTATACTTTGGAAGGAAAAGTAATGACTTTTGGTGTACAAAAGCATGGAGGTTTAAAACAAGTTGGATTCAAGCAACTTGGTCATAAAAAATTTGGGTTTAAGAAACTTGGTTCTAAGCAAGTTGGGTTCAAACAACTTGGTCCTGGTGTTAAAACAGGAGTTCATAGAGTACAGGTTGATGAACGTGTTTGGTTTGAGGTGGAACTGCAGGGTGCTCAGGAAAATCGCGAAGCTGAGGTTGTTCAGGATAGTAACGATGATGCTGCAGTGGCTCAAAGAAAGTTGGAGGACAAGCAACTTGAAGAAAAGACAAACACGGGCTGCTTGGTAAAGGAGTAGGAACAGGTACACCTTGATATAAAGGTGGGGGCAGACAGTATGGTAACCGAAGTACCTGGTCAAGAGGGGGCAGAGGATAATGCTGCTGAAAAGAAGAAAGTGAAGGAGTCTACGGAAGCTAATCTTGAAAAATTACTGAAGTACAATGCCTGGTTGACAAGGTGGTCCCCGGTCCGAGGTTCCAGTACAAGGAAAAGGTGCTGAGTATCGGTTATGTTTAAGTGTTACTCCTAAGGTGGAAATTGTTATATATTAGTAGTAAACTTAAATATAGATTTAATTGTACTTTGTAATAAGATTAGGTGTTAGACATAAACTAGGATTAGGTAGCTTGGAGTGCAAGCCAATGATGTTTCCTATTTGAATTATGAAAGGTTTCTACCCCCTCGTCTTTATAAATAAAGATGAGGGGGATGCTAGTTTTGAATATTCTTCTTCCTCGTTGTAATAGCTTTATTAGGTTTTTAAGAAAAAATTACACGTTTGGTCCCTATGGTATACCCAAAATAACAACTTTAGTCCCTAAGTCGTTTTTATTACACCACAGATACCTATTTTTGAAACCTTGCACGTATTTAGTCCCTATTTTGGATGGGCGTTAGTTAAGTCCGTTAAGTATTTTGCGCTGTTAGTCCTTCGTTAAAAAATTTTGCACCGTTAGTCCTTACTTTTTAAAATATAGTTTTCCCCAGTTAGTCCCTCCGTTAATAATAGTTATCGCCGGTTTTTTTACATTTTTGTCCGTTTTTATCCGTTTTCGTTCGTTTTTATCCGTTCCCCCCCCCTTTTTTTTTTTTTTTTTTTTTTTTTTTTTTTTTTTTCGTCCATTTTTGTCAGTTTTTTATCCGTTTTCGACCGTTTTTTTACATTTTTATCCGTTTTCGTCCATTTTTTTTACGTTTTCGCCCATTTTTTATGTTTTTGTCTGTTTTTATCCGTTTTCGTTCTTTTTTTATCCGTTTTCGTCCGTTTTTTTACGTTTTTGTCTGTTCTGTTCCTTTTGCGTTCGTTTTTTATCCGGTTTTTTACGTTTTTGTCAGTTTTTTTCCTTTTGCGTTCGTTTTTTATCCGTTTTTTTTCGTTTTTGTCTGTTTTTATCCGTTTTCGTTCGTTTTTTTTCACAAAAAATAAAAATTGGAATTTTTTCATAAATTTGAAAAAATAAATTGGAAAAAAAATATTTTCGAAAAAAAAAAAATATTTGAATAAAAAATTAAAAAAAAAATTGAATAAAAAAAATATTTTTCAAATATTTTTTTTTCAAAATTAAAAAATATTTTCGAAAAATATTTAAAAATTAAAAAATATTTTCGAAATATTTTTTTTTAAAATTAAAAAAATTTAATAAAAAATATATTTTTTTAAATATTTTTCGAAAATATTTCGAAAATATTTTTTAATTTATAAAAAAAATATATTTGAAAAATAAATTTTTTATTCAAAATTTTTTATTTTTTTTCGAAAATATTTTTTTTCCAATTTATTTTTTCAAAATTTTTTTGGAATTTTTTTTTTTCAAATTTGTGAAAAAATTCCAATTCTTTTTTTTGGAATTTTTTTGTGAAAAAAAACGAATGTAAACGGATAAAAACAGACAAAAAGGTAAAAAAAACGGATAAAAAACAAACGCAAAAGGAAAAAAACAGACAAAAACTTAATAAAACGGATAAAAAAGGAAAAAAACCGACAAAAACATAAAAAAACGGGCGAAAACGGATAAAAAGCGAACGAAAATGGATTAAAATAGACAAAAACGTAAAAAAAATGGACGAAAAACGAAAAAAAGGGGAAAACGGATAAAAACGAACGAAAATGGATAAAAACGGACAAAAATGTAAAAAAACGGGCGATAACTATTATTAACGGAGGGACTAACTGGGGAAAACTATATTTTAAAAAATAAGGACTAACGGTGCAAAATTTTTTAACGAAGGACTAACAACGCAAAATACTTAACGGACTTAACTAACGCCCATCCAAAATAGGGTCTAAATGCGTGCAAGGTTTCAAAAATAGGTATCTGTGGTGTAATAAAAATGACTTAGGGACTAAAGTTGTTATTTGGGGTATACCATAGGGACCAAACGTGTAAGGCGGTTGAATTGTTTTGCCAATTAAAACTTTCTTTTAAAGTATTTAGATCGACTTATGTCAATCTATTTGGATGTGTGTGTTGGATGTTAATAAACAAACATATATAAGTATGTAATGAAAAGATAAGAGTAAGAAGTACAAAACCACAACGCGAGTATTTATAGTGGTTCGGCTACAAGGACACATTCCTTGCCCTACTTCACTCCCCGAGTCACCAACTCGAGAGTTCGTAATCACTATATCAACTCCTTATGGCGGAGAAGCCTTCACAACGTTGCCTACCCTTTTTCTGGTGCTAGGCTAACCACCGGGTTCTTTCACTCCAAGGTGAACCACACCTACACAACGTCGCCTACCCTTTATAAGGTACTAGGCTAAGTACCTAGTTCTTTCACACCAAGGTGAACCACACCTACACAACGTCGCCTACCCTTTATAAGGTACTAGACTAAGTACCTAGTTCTTTCACACCAAGGTGAACCACACCTACACAACGTCGCCTACCCTTTATTAGGTACTAGGCTAAGCACCTAGTTCCATTGCAATGGAGGAACTACTACCCAACACTACACCAACAACTAGTCCCAAAGGAGATCAACTCCTTTACAACATCATCAAGGATATCAATATCCTTGGATCTAGTACTAATCTATCTTGTACATCGAAACGCACCATATCAAATGTACATCTAAGGCACTTTTCACTAATGCCTTTAACTAGATCTTCAAGACACCCTTCACTAATGTCTTGTGTCTTGACTTCTAAGCACCCTTCAATAATGCTTCTAGTCTTGACTTCTAAGCACCTACCACAAGTGCTTATCATATGGACGATAGATACCCTTCACTAATATCTTCGTCTTGACACTTGAGACACCTTTCACAAATGTCTTCAACACTTCTTAGGAAAAGAAAAACAATCATCAACAAGGAGACTTCAGTAGTCTTGATGATGAGGAAGCATGACAACTCATGGACTTGAGCTTGCTTGACTTCAAAGGTGGTGATCTCGCCTTTAGGAGGAACCTAGAAGATCACACAAAAACAAAACTAAAAACATAGATCTCTTGGATCTGAGGTTAGAGAATTTTGAACTCTAGGGGAAAGTATGCTAGAAAGGGGTAAGCAATAATGAAGAAATGGCTCACTATTTATAGAGAAAAAATTCTACTGTTCCCCGGATCCCTTCCACAAGGGATCCGTCTAGCGTAAAGCTAGGGATCTGTGGGACGCTCCTCTTTACCCATGGGTATTTTGGTTATGGGTCATGGGTTGATCCATGGGTCTTTAGCTAGATACAATGTGTCTCTTGAGTGCAATGCAGGTAACCTAGTCACATGGGTATGGGTCAAAACCATGGGTTATGGATATTATCCATATATGATATAAGCATGATGTCATGCAATGGGTTATGGGTCAAGCTCCATGGGTCATGAAATTTGGGTTGTACCCAACTACATTCAATTTATTTGCCCATTGGGTTATGATACTTAAGTTTCTACTCATTTATATTACCCAATATACTACATACTAGTTATGTGTATATTTTACCCAAATATGTAAACACTAGTTGTTGTACATATGTAATATTAAATCATAAAATCACTTATACTTGCTTTAGTGTTTTATGTGAAAATGTGAATATGTTAGAAACTATTAGTTCAAACCATTTACGTATTTTATTTGTTTCGTTAAAATGATTTTCCGTTTGTTATCGACAAAACATTAGAAGATCTTAAAATATAAATAAACGTTTTTACGGCTTATTTGTATTAACAATCTCCCCCTTTTTGTTGATGACAAAACATAAAATTATTTTAAGGAAAAGCTAAAATTCGTAAAAGTTTGAATTTGTAGTTTTTACTTTCTTCTCCCCCTTTTTGTCGAAACAAAAAGAGCTTCGAAAGATAACTAACGCAATGTTTTTAAGAAAAACGTGTGAAAAGAAGAATTAGAGAGCAAGTAACGGGAAAGGATCTCGTCTTAACTCCCTCTTGACGAGTCCATCCCTATATAAGGGCGTCAAGAAAGTAATACTAAGCTAGTTTGTTTGCAACTAAGTTTGCAAAAGATTTCGTCTATGTGACGAATGTGCTCCCCCTTGATGATTGAAATTGAGCAAAGGGATGTCAAGAAACGTAATCATAATATTGCAAGTAATTTGCAATGTATTGATTTGACACAAAGATCCCCCTAGCTTTAGGGTGTCAAAATCTTCAAGTATAAATTGAATAACTACAAAACAAAGGTTAGAAAGCAAGTATAATTCACAATTTCCTGCAAATGTGGTCCAAGTTAGTAGAAAAATAGTTTACTGTATCACGGATCCCACGGTTCCCTCCTAGTAGGGATCCGTCTAGGCAAATAAACGGGATCCGTCTGGCTGATGAATAAATTCAGAAAATGGTGGTATAACAAATAATGTTATCACCAAAGTGAGATATGTATTATACAACATAATCATATACTCAGAAATATATCAAGTAGCATGTAATTTCATTTAATAAAACTAGAGTTATGATATACATGACTTTAAAAACTAAGAAAATAAATGATACATGACTTGGAATTTCTAGACCAACTAACGCTTGATACTAGGACACCACTAAAATCTTCTAGCTCAAGTTTGTTTAGGTTTAATCTCGTCGAAACGTTCGAGGAGGTGATAGAACATGAAACGTTGGTCTTCTCGTACTTCATGTATCAAACTTTCAACATGTTGACAATGATAACAATCTTTGTCATGGCTAGGTAGTGGTGGTGGAAGAAATGGAATGGCTTGATGCAAAGGATCAAGTGAAGCGGCTTGTGGAGCCTCAAACGATGGAGGGATTGGTGGAGGCACATTTGAGAATGGCTCGACCGAGAATGATGGTGGTGGTAGAGAAGTGTCAACTTCCATATGGTCGGGTGGTTGACTTTGATGATTTCTCATAATCCAAATTGGATTATATGATGGAAACGACGAAAAAGAAGCCGGAGCTAATGTTGACTCAACACCATGATTTTGTACCATTATTCCTCCTAATGAGGAGAATGTTGTCGGCGGAGGCGGATGAGATGGCCTAGGAGGCAAATCCTCTAAATTGTAGAGGTGTGGTGATGATAGTGGAGATGTAAAAGAGATAGCTCTAGGAACCAATGGTGATGGTTTAGTGGAGATGATATTGTTTGGCCTAGGAGGTATGGTGGTGTTTGGCATAGGTAATTTTGTGGGTACTATCCTTTTAGGAATTGGTTTGATTGGTTGAGAAGAGATCCTTGCATTTGTTGGCTTGACCGGAGATGATTCGGTTGAAGAAATTTCGTGTACAACACGAGTAATTTTCTTGGGTGGTTCTTTGGTGGATAAGTTACTACTTGGAGTTTTCCTCATGATGAGATGATTTCAAGAAGTTTGTAATGGTTTCTTAAGTGCTGAAAATTAGGATGAAGGTGATGAATATGGAAGTCCTAACAATGTGGTTTATAAGGCAAGAGATTTGGCAAGTGCATTCAAGCCTTAAGCCACTAAAATTTATTGGAATGTGATGATTAACATGCACAAGAGTCAACTTCAGAGTTTGTACTGATCAAGGAACCCATTTAAGATGAGATGGAGTGTTTAAGTTAGGAAGATGAGCTTGAAATGATTGTTTTAGCTAGAGTTGACATAATCTGTCATCCGGATCCCACGGTTCCCTCCTCAGAGGGATCCCACTAGGCTAATCCTAGGGATCCGGCTCTCAGCAGCTATGAAAGGATAAAAATGATGTTTCTAATGTCTAAGATCTATACCATATTGAGTGTTTCAGTCTTCCTAAGTGTTTTAAATGAAGGGGTGCTTGAGTACTTGAAGGTAATGAGTAATGTAGCTAATGATTGCCTTTTATGAAAGAAATTGGAACTTTCATGAGTACCAATGAATGATCAAGGATGACACTAAAGATGAGAGTGTTAATTGAAGCTAAATGATCTTAGAGATCAGATAGTGACTTAGATTAATGCTTTGGAGAATATCCTAAAGGTTTAAGATGGAGAAACTAGAATTTGATCAATTTTGACCAATTTTGACGTAAGGATGATTATGATCAATTTTGCTATAAAAGATTTCCATTGTTTAGATATGAGGGATCATGTGAAAAGTGATGTGTGAGCTTAAGAGCGGAAGAGTAATGGATTAAAGTGAAACGATAGATCTACAAGCATCTTTGAGTGTGACCTAGGTGAGTTATGTATGAGTAGGAAGGATCTACTTATCTTGATAAGGACTTAATTTGCCTTAAGACACTATGTCAAGCTTAGTGTGAGGTGTTCTAAGGACATGTTTGAAATACAATGTTCGTAATTGCATTTTCTGTTTGCCGGATCCCACAGTTCCCTAAATGTAGGGATCCGTCTAGCACAAACTTTGGGATCCGTCCATCTGCTAAGCAGAACCTTTACTAAATGTATGCAATGATCTTGACAATGCATTATATTCCAAGGTTAGTTTAAAAAAGGATTTTAACACTAAGATATCAAATGTAAGATGTTTTATTTCATGAAGGAAATTGGATTACATTGATAAAGCACAAGTACAAAAGGATTGATCCTATTTGAAATACTACTAGGTTCCTTGAGCATTTTCGCTAGAAGGATCATCACGTGGTTGATGAGTGTTGGTGGAATCAAGAATGAAGAAAGTCTTCATGAGAGATATGTTTAGCGGTTCCATCATCTTGTTCACAAGTACGTACAACGAACTTTGAAATTGAGGATGAAAGTGCATAACGTTATGATAGAGGTGCGTCAAGAACATTCCATAAGGGATGAGTTTATTCTTGGAGCTTTGAAGGTTTACAATTCGCCTTGCAAAGAAGTAGGCGAGATTGTATGGTTTTTGTGTTAGCAAACAATACATTATGTGAGCACAACAAGCGGGAAGGATTTCTCGATTTCCCCTAAGGCTCCAAATATTTTCATGTAGGATGAGTGCAAGGGGCTTGTACTCTTCTAGAATATCCCGTGTGTAGATGATGTTTGGATTGGAGTGATGGGATTTGCATAATATGCGAATTAAATCTTGTGGGGAAGGAATGTGAGAACAATACGGACTATTTTCTTCACGAAAGTTGAAGAGAGAATCAAGAGACCAATCTTCGGTGAAGGCACATTGTCCATGATTTGGAATTCGGAGAATTTGAGAAAATTGCCCAAGAGTCAAAACAAACTTTTGGTTTTTGATCCAAAACCAAAGGGATAGAGAACGATCCTCGTTACGAACGAGTTCGACTTGATGGAAGAATTCCAATACAAACCTTGGACATATTTTCTCGTTAATTTCGAGAAGACATTCTAGTCCTATGGCTCGGAAGGAGGTATTGATACATTCTTCGAATTGTAGAGAGGTGTCTACAATACGTCCTTCATGGAAGTGACGGGTTTCGAGATTATTGAACCCACGGACATGATTGCTAGGTGTGTTGGGCTCAAGAGAGATATTCGGAGTGTAGACGCTAGAGAGTGAAAAATCAAACTCATATATGTGCGACATAGTGAAACCTATAGAAATGATGAGTTAATAGAAAGTGATGTTTGTGGTCAACCAATGATTATCTAACATTTTTTACTAGATTTTTATTAACAATGGTTTTTTTTAACAACAATGACACTTAACTCACTTATGGTTTTGACATTCTAGTGGAGTATTACTTTTAGAAGAAAAGTGGTTTTTAATTTACATGAAAAACTGTTCTCCAGTAGGACGGTTCCTACGGTTCCCTTTGAAAAGGGATTCGGCTAGTACATTTGCCGGGATCCGTGGATCTGTAGTTACGAAAACAGATTTTATGATGAAAAAAACATAGGTTTTTAGATCTCATAGTTTTATACCAAGATGAGTGTTTTAGCCTACATTTTTCTTTTAGCATGCATACATGACTTCTAATGTATCACGAAAAAAATAAAAGGAAATGATAAACACATTATGACAATAACCTAGATAAACTAGATTATTAGTAATATTTCATTTCAATGCTAAGGATGATACAAAGGATTGGGTATATAACCCCAATGTAGATTAACAACACAAAGTATATGTCTCCGTATGTGAACTTCATCATAGGGAACACAAGTGCGATGAGTGTTAAGGCGATGAGCACGAGGGCGATGTAAACCATGTTGAAGACGATTCTTCTTGGTTTCGGTTGAGATGAAATGGAGAGGAGGATGAAGTTTTGAGTGAGAGGAAATTTTTGAAATTGGAATATTTGAAAAAGTGGGGATTTGATAAAGTGGGCGTCGAGTGGTTTATTTATGGGGAAGGAGAATTTCTGAAATTTGTGTTTTGTTTTATTATTGGATTAAAAGAAATAAAACACAAGTTTTATATACCACGACTTTAGACGAGAAAAATAACACATATGTGAGAAAAAGGCTTCCTAATGAAGCTTCATGTAATACATGTATATGCACAAAAGATAATCATATAAATACCTAAATAGGCATACTTATCAAGGAAATGTCATTTTAGAGATAAGAAGAAAATCATACCTCCGGCGCACTTAGGAATGTCTTTACAAATGACACAACAAATGTCACTTAGACAATTCCGGCTCCTTTATGTTTAAGATACCTTCTTAAGGAAGGTATTCTTGTTACCAAGTGATTCCTATAGCTTGGTGGGTATGCTATTTGACTAATCAACATGACAAAGAAGATTAGTGCATTTTAAATAGGAAATAAATGATAAGAAATGTTGTCATCTAATCAACATCCAAACAAAGAGTTTTAAAAGACATGGTGTTTGTTTTTGTGAAAAACCTTCTTTGTAGTTTTCAATTCACTATGGATCGTATCAAGTTTTTAAAGTACAATATACTTCAAGAAACTTGGTAACGAAGCTCTGATGCCAATTGTGGAAAACTAGAAGGGGGGTTGAATAGTTTTGCCAATTAAAAATTTCTTTTAAACTATTTAGATCGACTTATGTCAATCTATTTGGATGTGTATGTTGGATGTTGATAAACAAACATATATAAGTATGTAATGAAAAGATAAGAGTAAGAAGCACAAAACCACAACGCGAGTATTTATAGTGGTTCGGCTACAAGGACACCTTCCTTGCCCTACTCCACTCCCCGAGTCACCTACTCGAGAGTTCGTAATCACTACACCAACTCCTTATGGCGGAGAAGCCTTCACAACGTCGCCTACCCTTTTTCCGGTGCTAGGCTAACCACCGGGTTCTTTCATTCCAAGGTGAACCACACCTACACAATGTCGCCTACCCTTTATAAGGTACTAGGCTAAGTACCTAGTTCTTTCACACCAAGGTGAACCACACCTACACAACGTTGCCTACCCTTTATAAGGTACTAGGCTAAGTACCTAGTTCTTTCACACCAAGGTGAACCACACCTACACAACGTCGCCTACCCTTTATTAGGTACTAGGCTAAGCACCTAGTTCTATTGCAATGGAGGAACTACTACCCAACACTAAACCAACGACTAATCCCAAAGGAGATCAAATCCTTTACAACATCATCAAGGATATCAATATTCTTGGATCTAGTACTAATCTATCTTGTACATCGAAACACACCATATCGAATGTACATCTAAGGCACTTTTCACTAATGCCTTTAACTAGATCTTCAAGACACCCTTCACTAATGTCTTGTGTCTTGACTTCTAAGCACCCTTCAATAATGCTTCTAGTCTTGACTTCTAAGCACCTACCACAAGTGCTTATCATATGGACGATAGATACCCTTCACTAATATCTTCGTCTTGACACTTTAGACACCTTTCACAAATGTCTTCAACACTTCTTAGGAAAAGAAAAACAATCATCAACAAGGAGACTTCAGTAGTCTTGATGATGAGGAAGCATGGCAACTCATGGACTTGAGCTTGCTTGACTTCAAAGGTGATGATCTCGCCTTTAAAAGGAACCTAGAAGATCACACAAAAACAAAACTACAAACATAGATCTCTTGGATCTGAGGTTAGAGAGTTTTCAACTCTAGGGGAAAGTATGTTAGAAAGGGGTAAGCAATAATGAAGAAATGACTCACTATTTATAGAGGAAAAATTCTACTGTTCCCCGGATCCCACGGATCCCTTTCACAAGGGATCCGTCTAGCGTAAAGCTAGGGATCCGTGGGACGCTCCTCTTTACCCATGGGTATTTTGGTTATGGGTCATGGGTTGATCCATGGGTCTTTAGCTAGATACAATGTATCTCTTGAGTGCAATGCACCTAGTCACATGGGTGTGGGTCAAAACCATGGGTTATGGATATTATCCATATATGATATAAGCATGATGTCATGCAACGGGTTATGGGTCAAGCTCCATGGGTCATGGACTTTGGGTTGTACCCAACTACATTCAATGTATTTGCCCAATGGGTTATGATACTTAAGTTTCTACCCGTTTATATTACCCAATATACTACATACTAGTTATGTGTATATTTTACCCAAATATGTAAACACTAGTTGTTGTACATATGTAATATTAAATCATAAAATCACTTATACTTGTTTTTGTGTTTTATGTGAAAATGTGAATATGTTAGAAACTATTAGTTCAAACCATTTACGTATTTTATTTGTTTCGTTAAAATGATTTTACGTTTGTTATCGACAAAACATTAGAATATCGTAAAATATAAATAAACGTTTTTACGGCTTATTTGTATTAACAGTGTGCATATTCTTGTCGGTTCTTTGTAATATATCGTGTCTCTCGTGATTGCTACGTGTGCTCGATACAACTCGCGATCTAGCGTTCCGCGATCGAGCTTCGGGTTGTTGAAGGTTTTGTCCAAAAAAAGATATATATGTGGGTATTTAAAAACGGGTGTGACGGGTTTACCCACGAGGAGTGTACACCTGCCACCCACGCCCACTACCTGCTGATGAGTTCATTTTATCACCACGACCGTAAAAATTTACGAGGTTACCCACCCATCACGGTACGAGTACCCATATGTTATGGATTTTTTTTCCCATTGCCATCCTACTTTTATAAATTCGGGTGCCTCATTTAAATAGATTACTGGTAGCTTTAATTGTTTACGAATCATCGAAGATATTATCAAAAGTTAGAGTCATTTGTACTTGTTTTTTTTGAACTAAAAAGGCTAACGCCAGAAAATTTTATTCAAGATCACTCTTCGTCGCTGAGGTAATTTCTACAGGAAAGTTACGTCCCAAATAAAATTTGCAACAGAATTGAAAGCTACATGTGCCACAGAATGTGCAACGCGATTACACGTACGGGGAATCCAAGAGAAACGCAAATTTAGTTGGGATTCCCAATCCTTAATGTCACCAACAGTAGCATCAAGTGACCAAGGAGGGTCGGACTCGAATGAAGCAAGAGAGATAGCAAGCTGTGAATCAGACTCGATGATCGCGTTGTACCACCTTTTCGTCATTGCAAGACTGCAGGCACTACGTAATGCTATAAGCTCGGTAGCAATTGCTGAAGAAGCGTGCCATCTTTCTCCAAGACATACATTATTTTGAATTGAGGTATTTCTTCAAAAACACTATATGCTTAAAGTTTTTACGCGGACAATATTAATATCTATTAAACACTGGAGAAAAGATGAAAATAGATCTCATATTTGCCATATATCCAATGAATTAATCATGTTTATTCATTTTTTGATTAAAAAAAAATAAACTTTCACCATTTTTTTCAAAAATTAAATATCTCGCGAATTGTTAATCGATACGCAAAAAAAAAATCATACCATCGCGACGAGAATTAAATTATCTTCAATAGTTATGCACTTCTATATATTTTCGACTATTTTTTTCCCAAATTTACGCCTAAAAAAATCACATGTGATTCGAAAAAATCACATGTGATTTTAAAAATGAGTCATATGCAATTTTTACAAATCACATGTGATTTTTTTTATCGGAAATTTTAAAAAAAAAGTTCGTCGAAAGTATTTAGAAGTGCATATCTATAGAAAGATAATTTAATTCTCGTTGCAATGGTGTATTTTTCATAGCTTGAAGATTTACCGTTTGCAAGATATGTTTGTTTTTTAAAAAAATGAATAATAGGTTTTCTATTAATTTTGATGAAAAATGAATGGCTAAGATTGGTTCATTGGATCTATGACAATATGAGATCTATATTGATCTCAACTCTTAAACACGGTTCATGCATGTTTTAATAAACTATAAACGCCAAAACACATATTGATACTATGAACTTGACAAAGTGGATCATTAAATACCCTGAACTTTAACAAATTGAAATTACTACTACCCTACACTAAATTATATCAACAATTTATTGTTTTTTAATTATGCTAAAAAACTAATTTACAAAGACTTAATATAATATAAATGATTTTTAGTTAAATTTAGAATAATTAATTATTTTTTTAAATATTAGTAAATTTTAATTTTCTTATAATTAGTATAATGTTATATTTAGTTTGATTTTTTAGAATAAATATATATTTGAAATAATATTTTATAGAAAGTAAATTTACTGTACTACTTTTTATATATAGATATCCATATTATATACTTAAGTGTTTGTTTTAAATAATTTTGAAACCATAATATTTTAACTTTGAAAATTACAAAATCTTCTTTATAGTTAGTTACAAGTTGATCTAAAGATTATTTGAAACAAATATTTATAATATAGTAGAAGATATATTAAGAGTTGTGTGTTGGATATATTTTAGAAATAGAGGCTAGATATATGTTTTCTATATTTTAAATAGTCAATTAAAATGCTATATTAATTTTTTTTAAATAATTAAATTTTAGAAAAAACTATATTTTACTAACCAAAGTTTTACTATAAAATATTTATCAAACAAAAGACTTTACTAAATTGATATTTAGAAAGGAAAAATAATTAATTGTTGAGTAAGTTCATATAAGGTGGTAGAAATTTTATTTTGTCAAGTTAAGGTACTATTCTGCACTTTTAAAAATTTAGGGTACTAGATGATGCAGTTAGCCAAGTTCAGGGTACTAATATGTGTTTTGGCCAACTATAAACTAGGAGTGAATGAGTATATACGCATTAACTAGAAACCACATATATATTAAAACACAACCGCAAACTAGAACGTATAACAAATTGAACTGTTAAAATGATATAACCTTATGCCTGGAAATACTACAAGGACCAATTCTGTCATTTGTCTTATTTTACTTATAAAGCTTTGAGAGGTTTTAGCTAGAAATAAAAGATGCTAGAAAGTGTAAGGGCTGAAGCAGCCAAGTTCTAAAAGATGCAAGAATTGAAGTATATAAGCTGAAGTTATCAGCTTAGGGTTTGATACTCGATATTTTTTTCTCTCTCTTCTTACAAAACGCTCTCAAACTCTCTCTCTCAAATACACACATCAAACCCAAAATCACACTTTGCGTTCTTTGTAATATGTTGATTCATTACAGTTTTGATTGTAATAGAATTATTGCTAATATAGGCAATAAAGTCACACCAGTATAGCTGTGGTTACTTATGGTTGTTATAGATTTGTTGTTATTGTTTTTGAATTGAGATTCAATAACTTGTTGTTTTTTATTGGTATAAAACTTTTTACTTGGTATCAGAGTAGAGTTGACATCCTGCTTTATATCGTTGGTTCACAAATTTTAGGGGTTCTTTGAAAATCCGGGGATTTTTCAAATTGGTTGAATTTTCTGTCATTAACCATTTGTTAATTGATAAATCTGGTGTTAATTGTTTATATCTAAAGGTATTTTAAAAAACGCATAATTTCTGAAAAATTAAGGTTTGGGTAATCTTTGAGTCTTTTAATCTCATAGGGTTCTTAAGGTCGATTAAGGTGTTTTAATCGATATATCTAAGTTGATTTATGGTTCTTGAAGTGGTTCTGGTTAAAACACCCAATTCTTGAAAATTAGGGTTTGGAGGTTTTTGGATCTGGTTTTATTGAGATTTCTGGTGTTTACTATATCCCTTGACTAAGTGAATCAAGAGTATAACAAAGTTGGTTTCCGCTGCTATTGTTGTTTGTGTGCATTGTAACACCTCTCACAGCTTCTTTATATTTTTGTTTTGATTGTTTATGAATTACACTCCTGGAGGATAAGTTGGGACACTATTAAGAAGTTGTGGTTTTGTTATTGGTTGTTTATTTGCTGTTTGTAGTGTTGAGGTGGTTATTTGCTCTGTTTATTTTGTTTTTTGTCTTGGCGTGATCTACCACCTTGAGTGGCAAGAATTCCTAGGAAACTACCTTCTCCTTTGTCTTTTTGTTTTTATTTTCGTTGTTTCAAACTGAAATATGGTTATGGTAATGGGTATGAATACATGTATAATGAGTATGAGGATGAAAATATAACCAGAATGAGTAGGCTTGATGTGAGTCATCCTTTGCATTATATCCTAATGACTTTACTTCTTTTACTCTTGTGTCTATAAAGCTCAAAGGGACTGAAAATTATAATGCGTGGTCTTGTGTCATGCTTCCTGCTTTAGAGGGTAAAATTAAAACTAGATTTGTTAATGGCACTTGTTTGAGATACAACACAGATGAAATATTAGGTAGACAATGGGATAGAGTCAATGCAGTTTTTCTTGGGTGGATTTTAAATTCAATATATGAGAACCTTTTTTTGGGTCAAGTTTTTTCAAAAAGAGCTTATGATGTCTGGAATGAGTGAAAAGAAACTTTTGATAGAGTTGATGGGTTTGTTATTTTTAACTTACGTCATAAAATCAAATCTTTAACTCAAAATAGTGCTTATATTGCTAATTATTTTTATAAATTGAGTACTCTATGGAAGCAGTTTAATGCACTTCTTTAGTTACCAAGGTGCACATGTCATGCTGCCGATGATTTTAAAAAGCATTATCAACTTAGGAAATTAATGCAATTTTTAATGGGTCTAGATGATACTTATAAGCAAATAAGGAGCAATATCTTGTCTAGAGACCTATTGCCTGATGTTAAAGGGGATTATGCTATTATCTCTAGTGAGGAGTCTCACAGAGTTTTTGTGATTGGTTCAGGTGCTGGGACTTCCCAGAGGTCTTAGTCTTCTGTGTTTAATTCCAGCGTGGCCAATAGAGGAAATGGTCAAAGATCATTTTGGAAAAAGGAATAATGCAAATAATAACAATCAGGGTGTTCAAAATTTTAACAGAGGGTTTATAAATAATAATAATTATGTTGGCTCTAGTTCCAATTCTACTTTCTTTGATGAACAGATCACAAAACTCATTTATTTGATTAAGGAAAAATCCGTTAATGATGTTGGAAAAGGAGTACATGCCAATATGGTAGGTATTATTTTAAATAATAGTAAATTTTTTAAGGGAAAATGACGCAAATGGACCGCGCGCCTTGAGGCTTATCACTTTCCGGACCACTTTTTTTTTATTTGAAAATGGACCGAGGGCAACCGCTGTCATTGGGCAACTCAACCACATTGCGACAAGTGTCCCGTATGTGTAAGGTATTGTTTTTTGGGCAACTAACGTTCGCTGGGCAACCGTATATTTTAAAAAGGGTTTTATCGTCATTTTACGTTACACAAAAAGTACACATTTGAATAGTGAAATACAGTGGATTTATATTCAAAATCCAATACTCACTCGTCTTCAGCATTCGTCTTCTTCACTCTCTATTTTTTTGCTTCTAGTATAAAAACATTTTTAGTTACTGTTTTCACAAATCAAACCGTCTGCTTCGTTGGCACCTCTCTTGCTCCTAATGTACACTGTTCATATGAACCGAATATTTCCGGTCGCTACATTTTTTTCAAACAACCAAACTACCTTCGATTGCTCAATCTTTTTTTTCCAATAATGTGCCAAAATATGGTATGTAAATATTTTAATTGTTGTTTATTACATATGATTTATTTCCAATTGGTTCTATGTTATAATGAATCGTTGTTGTTATTCGATTATTGCCTATGTTAGATAGGTGTTAATTCTATTTTACAATCCATTTCTAGTTTTTATGTCTGTCTGATTTATAATTATGTAGTCTATAATACCTTAGATGTAGTTAGTTAAGTATCTAACATTACTTGTTTCATTAAAAAATTTAGTGGCAGTTTGTAGAACAATAAGGAGTCGTTGAAATGGGTCCAGGTCCAACCATTGAATCTGGTATATTAGGGTATCTGGTTTATATGCATCATCCGATATGAGTATGCTATTGTTTATGACGTTGGTATAGATTCCTTCTATGGTCTGAATTAATTTTTCGTTTTTGTTGACCATTTTTATGACTATGAATCTGAGTTAATCATTACGAGTATACTGAACTACTTTCCGTTGATAAAGCAAAAGTTAGGCCCAAAACGCCGCATCTTGTTTAGGAATACCTGTTTTGGAAGATAGACTGATCTCTTATTTTTTGAACATGAAACACAGAGCATTGGTTATATGCTAAGGAAATAGCATACAGTTGACGATGCTCATTATGATATGCCCTTCATTTTTTACATTGAAGGACATGCTTTACATTTTGGGCGTCGTGACTTTTGTCTAATAACAGGGCTGCGGCTTGGACCTGTAAGCTTTGGGTTGTATACATCTGGTTCTCACAATTTTCGTAACAGGTTATTTCCTGACAAGCAAGGCTATATTCTAACCAACTATGACGTAATTGGTGTTATCCAGGATTAAGAGCGGTTTCGACAGATATCTGATGAAGATGCTGTACGTCTTTGTCTTTTGTTAGCCTTAGAGGTGATCTTTATGTGTCGTTTTTTGACATTCGAGATGGATGATACACTGATGAGGTTAGTTGATAATCTAGATGATTGGATTGCTTTTACATGGGGTGACCATATTTGGACTCATTTATACGACCAACTTCATAATGTATTTGATAAGCACACGGATGACCACCTTTTTAGATTAAAGAAAGATCCAAAGGTTTGTCCGACATACACGGTGTATGGATTTTTGTTTGGGTTTCAGGTATGCATTTTACAACTTAACCTTATTACTGAGTTCTATATTTAAAAGTTTATGTTTCTTTATCTTATTTTTTTTATTCGTATAGGTGTGGATCCTTTAGTCCTTTAAAAAATGTCATGTTTGGTGGGTTAAACATCCAAACATGATACCAAGAGCACTAGGCTCTTCTAGGAATTCCATCTTTAAAAGAACTGATCATTTGAACCTTTTTTCAAAGGTAAGCCTGTTAAACTTTGTTGTTATTTATTACTTGTTTATAGGTAAAAAGTAAACATACACAGAAAAGTATATATTATATTTCCACCTATTTAAGTCAAGGCATATGCATAAATACTAAAAAGATCTGCGCAAATAGTCACAACATATTTCATGTGCACATATTATAGATTAAACAGATAACAATGATTCGTTGTTTGTGAGTGTGGTGAAATAAACACAATATCAATATCAAATTAATCGTGAAATTCGACAAATCAACCTTTTAGGAAAAGGGTTAACGTGCCAAAGCTCACGAATGTGATAAAAGTGATACGGGGAAAGTGATTTCCCCGGGTCGTGTCCCAACGAGGTGTGAAATTGACGATATCGTTGAGATTCGTGATTAGGACTTGAATTGGTTAAACGAATTTGGATTTTTGATTACGCTAATCTACAAATTAAAGAACGTGAATGAAAATAAAGCAAGTAAAACAATGTAAACACAAAATAAGCTACTACTAAGCCTAAGAAACAATAAAACGAAGCTAAGTTACATCCTAGGGTGATAAAATGCAAAAACGCGAAAAACCGGGAACTCATCGAGCCTCGAAAGTGAAAAATATGCAATTTAAGTCCTACGAGTGCAAAAATAATTTTCCTACATTCTAAATGACTAAAAATAATTTTAGGAAATAGCCGGGTATTTTTTCGACTTTTATTTTATTTTCTAAGAATTAAAAACTCTTTTAAACTAATTAATTAATAAAAAATACTAAACATTTTTAGAAAAATCTACAAAACTTACATAAAATACTTCTAACACTATTGAGTCTATGAAAAATAGAAAACTACACTATTGCTCAATGAAATAAGCAGTAAAAATAGAAATAAGCTACTAATTATAAAATAGAAAACTGCCTTAAGGTTTTAATTAAGCAAAATTTGAATGAAAAAGTCCCACGGGCATGATGGAATTGTTTAAGTGTGTGAGGCGTGGGAATGCTGGGCAAGAGGTCTTGGGTTCGAATCCCACCTCCTGTCTTTTTTGCAGTTTTTTTTTCTTTCCCAAACCAACTAATGATAAAAAATTAACATGTTTAACAAAAACTTAAGCTGAAATAAGCTGTTCAACAACTTAATTCCACCACAGTTTCACCCAAAGGAACTAATTTAAGGGACAGTTTGGATGGTTTAGGGACTACAAAAAGCTACAAAGAAAAAACTTGCAAAAGCTTAAATAATCTACCTAATCTACATACACCTAAATAAACATCAATGGGGACCTAGAATGAGCTTAAACAAAAAGAAAAGAAGCTGCTTTGGAGCTGTTGTACTGCACAACCCCTAAACAGTCCAATGAGGGGGCTGTTTGGGACAGTGGGCTGCTAAGGGAAAAACAAGCTACAATAAGCTTTTTAATAAGCTAGAGCCTATGAAACCTAATCTACAACCTAAAAGGTACTAATAGGCAACAGGAATAAGCAATAAAAAGAAAAAAAAAGCTGATAACTAACCTCTAATAGCTCAAACAAACTGCTACAATGCTGCTGAAATCAGTTCCAAAAGGGGACTCATGGGGCTTTTCAAAGGCAAAAGTAAGCTTTAACATAAGCTCTAAAATTAGTAATAAGCTAAACCAAACTAACTTCATTCATAGAAATACTTGTAAAACTAAAATTAAATCCTAATTCTAACTTTAACTATTCTAAAAAGGGATTAAAAAGTTGTTCTGCTGCTATGGTGTCAAGACAGGAAGACAGAAAGAACAAAAAAAATTACCAAAGCTTTTTTTTTTAAATCTAAAATTGTGATTAAACCTTTTACCAATCAACTTGTAAAGCACTTTACCGCTGATCCTAGAATCAAAGTGGGTCAAAATGTGACTTTTGACCCAAGAATAAGGCAAATCCAAACACTACTCTTAAAACAGTTTTGTGAAAAAATATTGTTTTGAGAGTTAAAATGAACTAAAATTTTTGTAAGACTTTTTGAAAACCAAGTATTTGTAACACAAACTGAGATTACAACAGGAGTTAACTAACTTCCATCACACGAACATATATTTAAACATCAGAGCAAGAATTGGAAACTAAATGAACTTTTATTGAAATTTAAAATTACAAGTTGAGAATTAAAATTTGACTTAAATATAAAAGTAATTAAAAGCATAAAACGATGGACTAGAACTCATAAAAATTCTAGACAAGTTTTTTCATTTTCCTGAGATGCCTATTTATACTAAACTAAAAAAAAAATTGACTTCTGCTTCTTGTCTTCTTCCTCGTGTTTGTTTGCTGAGACAAAAACAGCCAAATATGCAAGTTGTGCTTTCTCCATTCTATCTCAGCCTTTGATTTACCCTGGGTGTCCACAACATCCATTGATTGGCATGTTTGTAGTTGTGGATTGATGACATGGCAATGGGAGTCATGTGAAGGGGGGGGGGGGGGAAACATGTGAGTCTTCGTTGGATTCTGGGATGGTGAAAGTGATGGAGAGAAGAGGGGGAAAGTAGGCGTCATTTTTTTCTGGGTTTATTTATGTTTTATGTTTTCCTGGTTGGATAAAAGGGAGAAGGGAGAGGGTCAATTGGAGGGTAAGATAGTGGCAGGGGGTTCATATGGGGAAATGTTAAGTTTATTTTGGTTTTATTTTGTAAAAGTTTTAAACAAAATGTTTATTTTTTTTTATTATTTATTTTTATTTTTTTTTTTGAAACAGAAATTGGTTTTAAGAAAAATTGAATTTTTACAAAATTGGTTTTAAAGGTTTAAAATAGGGATTTTTTTGGATATTTGGTTTTAAAAGACAATTAGGTTATTTGGGTATCGGGGACGGGTAAAATGAGAATTTTTGTTTCGGGTTTGTTTCCCCCTGCTCACTCCAAAAACATGTCCCGAGGTCTGAAAATGTGGAAAAGCACTTTTTCTGATTTCGGCTCGATTTTGCCCGTTTTCGCTCTGTTTTCAATCCTTTTGTACCTGCAAGACACAAAACACACTCCAAGGATATTTTTAACATATTTTGATCATATTTGGGTGTTTTTGGTAATTTTTGTGGTCTTAGGTGGGTAAAAACGATGAGTGAATAAGCACTCATCAAATCCCCCCACACTAGGCAATTGCTAGTCCCTAACAATCAATCATGTAAAGTAATGAAAGAATCAAGATTACCAAGAATACCCCGTTTCAAATTTTTTATTTGATGCGATAAATTTAAACTAGACTAAAAGTAAACAACATGCTCGATTAACAAAAAGTGGTATCATGGAACGGGATTCACACAAAATGGGTGTCTCCAGGGAATTAGAATCGTCATCCTCTTTTTTATACTCTCAAACTAAGTCTAAACTTATTGTGCAAATGTTTTTGTAAAATTCTAACACTACTTATACAAATAATCTATGTAAGTCAAGACTTAACTTTTTACTCCCACAATTTATACAATTTAAGTTCGTGTGCTCATTTTCAAAAGTTTGACCATTAAAATCGACCTTGTTATGGTTGACATCCACTTAACTAAAATCTTAACTCCCCGGAAACTACGAAAGTCTAAGGATCGAAAGGGCCTCTTCCATGTAGCGGCTTTCTTCTCGGCACATCCCAAACCAGTTGGCTTTAGGTGACCGGGCTTTTGACACCTCACGGAGAATAGTACCGGAATTAGCGGGAATTCGATTCCAAAGATTTACGAGGCTACCGTTAAGTTAAAACTAAACCTAAATGGACATCAACCGACGATAATTTAGAAGTTCAAGATTCAAAGGTGAGATCACTCCATGTAGAGACTTTCTTCTCAGCTTGTCCTTTTAAGGAGGCTAGGTTTTCACCCTCGAGAATAGTATCGGAGCGTTCGGGGTCTTTGACTTCAAGAATTTCTAAATCACCGTCAAGCTTTTAGACAACTTTGACGAATCGTAGTTCAACTTCCGATTTAAATTTATGAAAAAGCAAGTTTCGCACATTTATTCATAAGCAACATAGTACTTTTATTTGAGGACTCATATTTTTACGTTTTTCATTTTTCATTTTTTTTTTCACTTTTTCACACCTTTTTATTTATTTATTTTTTTTATTTTTATTTTTTACTTTAAACTTATGATTTATTTTTTGCATCATTCAAGCACTTTTACGATACTTTCATTTTGCAATGTTATTCTGATTTTTAAGAAAGTATGCTTTTCCGGAAATTCAAATAAAAAGTTGAACTTGAGCTCTATATCAATTTTGTTTAAAAACTTTTTGTTGTAACAAGACGATTTGAATGTTCAAAAGTTTGACAACGAGCACGTATTTTAGATGATTTAGTTATCTTATGGGAGAAAAAGCCATAGATTACAAGTTTGAACTTCGACGTTAAAGAGTGTGTGAGCTTCGAGTGTGACACTGGAGCAACGAAGCAGACCTGATGCAGCGCTGAATATTCTCACAAAGGTAACATAAAACATGGGTTAGAAATAATCCAGCGCTTACAAGTTTGAACTTCGAGTGTGTTAACAGCATAGTGTGAAAACACGTCTCTAATTCTCACAAAGGTTGTTCCTGAACTAGAGTCCCACAAGTGAGATAACGCGATATACCGAAGTACACCTACAATTCAGGTGAGTCGCTGAGGTATACCGAAGCATCACCCCACGACTGTAGACCATTTGAGACACACTAAGCGTAACCCACGAGGAGTTACTGAAGTGACCTGCTGTCAAGGCTGTTTGATGTTGACCCTGGCAGGAGTTTCCATTTAATCACTGAGGATCACAGTTGTGAACTTCTCATAAATGTTCTCGACAGATTGCTAAGATCTGTGAAGGACTCGATAATGTATCACTTGTGTTCTTATTGTTGAACGACAAGCGATGAATTGTCAAGTGTACCTAAGAGATCTTTTGATAAATCTCGTAGCTCTAGACTCAATAGTGCGCTTTGGTTTTCCTGAGCGAAGACTAGGGAGAGGGTCTCCTTCTTCAATATCAGTAATCTCTAAGAGAAAGCCGATAGTTTACGTAGGGTTCCCTGTGAGAATGAAACAAGCTTCTTTTGAGAGGAACTTGAGTGGCTAAGAAGGTTTAGTGCATGCGTCCCCGGGTCCATGACGACTTTGATCTTCAATACTGGTGTCATCAAGTGACAACCAGTAGCATATGAATTGAACCCGGTGTCTGCCCTAAGTTGAATAATCTGGAGGGCTTATTTCATTTCACCCTTTTCTTTACTTTTCTTTTTAATTCTTCAACTCATTCTTTATCCGATTCTCATTTTCTCCTTTTTATAATCATAACTAAGGACTTCTAATTCTAACTATTGGTGGTGTCCTTGGGTAGATCCCTCCGGCTCTGGCGGATCATAGGACGGTTATTCCTAACCTTAGTCACCTTATAACTCCATGACTAACCTAAGTTGCCATTAAGACCATTATCTTGAAAATCTCTCAAAGTGGTTATGATTAAAAGCATTTTGTACCACTGTTGAGAGTTTAGGATTTTGCAGAAATACTCCCCCTCCACACGTGCTTAAGTATTTTGACAGAAATCTGCACGGTGAGAGAAGAGCGCACACTTTTGAATTGATCAACTCTAGATAGACAATCCCGCACGAGACACGGTTACATTGCATAGTTAAAGAGTTACATTGTCAGCTTTTAGGTGACAACTAGCTCTAATAACTACCTTGAAGGTGTGGACAAACCTCGAAAGGTTGTCAAACCCATCAAAGTTCATGTCTATCAAGAGTTTCTTGAATGGTACATTCTACTAAGACAAGTCCTTTGCGAGACACGTTTACATCACTAGCGAACTAGCTTGAAATTATTACCTGTCCCGGACAAGTCTTTTCGAGTTACTAACATTTAAGGTCTCGTCAATCCATTGGTTAAGTCTTTAGATCGACGATTCGTATGCAATTCACAACATATTTCTTATCACATAATTTTTCTCCCCCTAAAAAATGGCATATAAATGATATTTTTGACGAAATTTGATATCGAATATGTCCATTTCGAGTTTTGCGGGAATATTACCACCAAAAACAATTTTGTGAACAAAGTTTTTAAGCAAATACTCCCCCTCAACAAGTGATATTAACTTTTGAGGTTTTGAAAATCATAAGGGGAAGTACTTGTTCTTTTGAGCAAAACTTTGAAAAATGAAAGTTTTGATTAGTTTTACTCAAAAGTAAGAAGCTTTCGCTCCTTTTATAGGATTGTGGCACTGAAGCGTACCACAGGGTCGTTTATTTACAAGTATGGGTTGTACACTGTTATGTGTGCACAAGCCATTGTTCATATATCACACAAACAAAATCACAATCAAGAGAGTTAAGAGAGTACCCAATGATTGCAAACGACCAACAACTTTCTGAGGACGTTGGAAAGTCAGAAATGTAAAGTTTAGTCATCCTCCCACATAGCTCTCCAACCGTTGCATCTGATCCCGATGAATCAAACTTTTATCAATCCTAGTTATAAATCAACGAACATCCTTGCGATCCTTTGAATTCCATCTCTTCATCTGAATTATACCCAACTCAATGTCCTTCAAACGATATGCCAATCCATCTCGAACCATCTTCAGGGTGGCGTCATAGAACTTTGTGAATTTCATCGAAAGCCAAGAAGCAAGTATGATGATTTTCACTTCGGTAGATGAACCCAAACTTTAGATTATGAACGATTTTGTACTGAGGTTCTTGATTGATTCCATTGAAGTGTAGAATTTTGGTAAGATTCGACCCCGAGGTAGATATCTTCCACACGCTCTTTGATTTGATGCATATGAAAAAAAGGAGTGCAGTAATGTACTCGATCTAAATTTCGGTTGAGGTTCAGGTTGGGGCTCAGGTATGTCATGATCCTCACCATCAGTGTATGTAGAGTGATTACCGGTTCTTTCCATTGGTGGTGTGGTTTCTGAAACCCTTGGATGATCAGATGGTGGTGGCTGTGTAGCTTGTTGTGTAGTGGTGAAAACCTGCTTAACCATTTGTCGAATCATTGGATGGAGTTGCCTTCTTAACATATTTTCTTGTTAACTTAGTTGTTTCTTTTGTTGATGGAGGTGATGATTGAGATGATGATTTGGGTTTGGTGGAAGTGTCAATAGATGATTCAGAATACTGTTGAGGTATGTGTGTTGGATTGTCAACTAAGTAGTTGTCTGATTCCTTCTTTAACTTTTCTTCTTCAGCTCTAGCAGCTTCTTCAGCCTCTTTTCGCATCATTTCCTCTTCAGCCACCAAATTATAATCATCAGTGACTCTTTCATCCTTATCATGATCGTAATCTCCTTCGTCATATATTTCCACATCTTCACCATGCTTTTCTTTTTATGGTTGTTATAGTTGTTGTTGTGGTTGCTTCATTTAAACAGTTGTAGTGACAGTGACACCCTGATCCTTACCGGGTTGATTAACCGGATCGGATGGGGTAAGAGTTGTTTGCAATGGATCTTCCATAAGTAGAGGACTACTGCTTGACCCTCCTGCCCTACCGGGTTGATTAACTGGAAAGGTTGAAGCATCGTATTCCATCCTTTTCTGATTAAATGTCATACGAAATTATATTTCCTCATCCATTGAATCATACTCATCATCAAGATGACTTTGTGAGCATGAATTTGAGTGGATATTGCAGAAGGATGTCCACAACAATTCTGCAAGATGATTCTAAGCATATGAAGTTGTTGAAGACGACACAGAGATTGTTCTTGCCAATTGTTTTGTCGTATCCAGCTGGGAATGTGTTTGCCATCGAGAGGTCAGCTGGGGCATTGATGTTTGCTTGATTTGCAACCATTTTGTTATATGAAAGATATTAGACAAAAATACAGACATATAGAAACACAATGTGTTTGTTTTAGTCTGATTTATTATCTAATTCCTTATTTGATGGTAACATGTTTATGTTAGTTACAAGTCCTAAGTCACATTTGTCCAATTGTTTGAAGTTGATGTGAAAAGTTACGTGAACATGTTAATTTTGAAATTTCAAAGTCCAATTATTCACTTAACACACAACATATTAACATTTGTAAGCTTATACGAAACATCAGGTATTTGTGACTTATGTGTAACATTTAACAAGTAACATATGCGTAACAGGCCAAAATGTAGTGAGCAGTGGGTTATGTGTAGCAAGGATCCTTATGCGTAAGAAAGGAGCTTATGCGTAGGAGTGAGTTAGATGTTACGTGTAAAGTTTACTCGTAAGAGTAAAGATTATGCGTAGCAAGCCTTGTTTACGAATATCTTTCCAAGTTACGCGTAATTCACTGTAGACCTCTTATGCGTAAGAATTACGCATAAGATTTCTCTTAGGCGTTACCTTTACGCATAAATTATCCTTAAGCGTAATGGTTTGAACACATAAATATTCTGACATTACGAATAATTAACCTGTTAAATATAAACATGAAAACACTATATCAGTTTATTCCAAACATCTTTTAGATCACAAAGCAAGCACAAGAACATATCAGATACACACAAAAGTACTTAGGCGTAAAATTTCTTAAACCCTAAACCCTTAATCTACACGTAAGAGATATAGCTACACAAATCAAACAAGAATGTTTCTGGAGTGTCCTAGATGTCATATGAGTGCAATGGAACAAGATATATCACATCTCCACTACAGAATCAGAAGATTCATGGGATATGAACCCTAAAAACCTAAAACTTAAATTCTTACAGTTTAGATGTTTCTGGGCTAATTTAAAGGTTCAAAAAATGCATATATACTTATTCTAACACTTTCTTGACCACCTAATAACATATCACAGAATAGAAAAACCCTAAATGAGCGCAAGAACCCTAAAATTCAAATTAATGAAATTTAAGATTCTGGATGGTTTTGGACGATTGAAACAAGTTTAATAGACGCTAAGAAAGGTTTTAACATAACTCATTTCAATCCAAACACTTTTATGCATAAACACCCAATTCGTTCGAGTGAACAATTTTCCAAAATCAGTTTAAAGAGTTTTAACCGTTGGATTTGAAAGATTTTTGAAATCCTTGTTTAGAATCTTGATCAAAGCAATTTAGAACTTATAGATTATGAACAGCTTGAACGGATTTTGAAGATTTGATTTGGGCCGTTTGATCTTGGTGGGTGTTAAGGAGTAAATGCACATGAAGTGGTGCATTGAATGTGTTAGGAGAATGTTTTTGTTAAAATTAATTTTTCAAACTTGACACATTTGGCCCCTTAACCTCAAAGAGGTTCCAACCAAGATCCTTTAACTCCCATTTTGGTTACACAAAACATACTTAGGCAAGAAACATGATGATACTCCCCCTTGACGTTTGAAATAAAGAATTTTGTAAACATTTGAGTCCGAGGAAGGTATTTTACATGATAAAGTATCCACCACTTAATAAGAAACAACGTATTTTTGGTAACATGCAAGTACAAGGTTTTATGAAACATAAAAATATTTACTTTCTCCCCCTCAACACTTGTTCGGGAAAAATGGTGAAAGATTTGATGGAACACAATGTTGACTGAAGATTTGTACTTGCGATGTTTGGTTTTGATAGAAATTTAGATAGAAGAATATTTTTGGATTTTATCTGATTTTATATTTTTGTATTTTGTTTTTGAAAAATTTGTTTACAAAAGAGGTTTTGGTGTTTGACTGGTTTTATGATTGTTTTAAAAGTTCGTCCAGTTCCTCTGGAGTCAAACACCTCATACCAATCCGGTGGACCAACTCATTAAACCTAGAAGGAGCTAAGGCTTTGGTGAGAAGGTCTGCCAATTGGTATTCAGTACCCACAAAGTATAATTCAACGGTACCCTTTTCCACATGCTCCTTGATGAAATGATATCAAAGATCGATGTGCTTTAGACTTTGAATGTTGAACAGATTTGCACGAGATCGCTATAGCACTTCGATTGTCGCAGTACATCGGGATTTTGTCAAATACGTAACCATAGTCTTTGAGTTGTGTTCGCATCCAAATGACTTGAGCACAACACGCCGACATGGCTACATATTCTGCTTTTGTTGATGACAGGGATGTACAATCCTGCTTATTCGATTTCCATGACACCAGTTTATCACCCAAAAATTGTAGAGCACCTGATGTACTTTTCCGAGAATCTAAGCAACCTGCGTGATCAGCGTCTGAAAAAGCTATTAGTTCAAAACCAGAATCCTTCGGATACCAGAGTCCCAAATTAATGGTTCCCTTAATGTATCAGAGGATTCTTTTAGCCTCAGAGAGGTGAGTTTCAGTTGGTCGCGACTGATAACGGGAGCAAAGATATACAACAAAGACAATATCAGCCCTACTGGCTGTTAGATACATGAGAGACCCAATGATACTTCGGTGTTTGGTAGGGTCAATCAATTTCCCATGCAAATCAGCATCTAGTTTCTTGGTATGTGCCATTGGTGTGGCATAGGTGTCACAACTTTGCATTCCATGTTTGTTTAAAATTTCAAGAGCATATTTGGACTGATTTAAGAAAATACCACGGGGTGATTGATGAACTTGTAGTCCAAGAAAGAATGTAAGTTCACCCATCATGGACATTTCAAAATATTTTTTCATAAGTTTTGAAAAAGCGTTTGAGTATTTTAGATGTGTTGACCCAAAAATGATGTCATCCACATAAATTTGAACGATTAATATGTGTTCCCCGTGATATTGTATGAAAAGTGTAGGGTCGACCGATCCTTTGACGAAATTATGAGAGATAAGAAAGGATGACAACTTATCATACCATGCCCGAGGGGCTTGTTTGAGACCGTAGAGAGCCTTTTTCAGTTTGTAGACGTGATTAGGGAACTCTGGATCAACAAATCCTTCTGGCTGACTAACATAGACCGTTTCTTTCAGTTTTCCATTTAGAAAAGCAGTTTTGACGTCCATATGAAATACCGTTATGTTCATGTGAGCCGCGAATGCCAGAAAAATCCGAACAGCCTCAAGTCTAGCAACCGGTGTGAATGATTCCTCGTATACAATCCCTTCTTCCTGTCTATAACCCTTAGCCACCAGACGTGACTTATTTCTAATAACCGTACCTTCAACATCGAGCTTGTTATTCCAAATCCATTTGAGGCCAATAACATAGACCCCAGTTGGTTTTGCAACCAATTCCCATACTTCAAGGCGTTTAAACTGGTTAAGTTCTTCTTGCATGGATTCAATCCAGTTGTCATATGTCATAGCTTCCTTAATATTTTTGGGTTCAGCTTGGCAGACGGTAAATGCATAAATGCAATGTTCACCGTCAGTTTGAAGGCGTTTTCTAGTGACGACTGGTTGATTCGGGTTTCCAATAATGTTCACAAGAGGATGGTCTTTTGTCCAACGATGTGTGGAGGGTTGATGTTGATATACATTCTGCAGATTGGGAGGATTCAAATGGCTTGTAGATGATTCCGCAACATCAAGTGTGGCAATTTCGTTAGCAAACGGATTGAAGAACGCATTTGGATCATAATCTACAGGTGGGGGTATTTCATTATTCAGAAGATCATCAACTGGTTCATCTTCATTGGGTGCGGTTTGTTCGACTGTTGTTGTAGAATCAATTGGTGGTGCTTCCTCAACAGTAGTTGTTGTAGCAGGTGTATCAGAGATTGGATTATTATCAGGTTGAGCAGCGAAAACAGTTGATACATCTGGAGCACATTGATCAATATCATCACTAAACAGAGGAGCAAATAGCTGTTCCATTTGTTGACGAGTAAGCTGGAGGCTTGGTTCAGCTGATGATGGGGTTTGGGGGAAGTTTAGACGGTTATGTTCGGGTTCCAAGCTGTTTTGCTCAGAAGCCATTTCTGTAAGCTCATCAAAGTTTGCATGAATCGTTTCCATAATCTCCCTTGTACGACGATCCCAGATTCGGTAACCCTTAGAATTTTCACAGTATCCAACAAAGACTCCAATGTCTGCTTTAGCCTTGAGCTTTCCAAAGTCATTACGATCATTATTTGGATAGCAAAGAGATCAAAAAACATGAAAGTGTTTGAGGTTCGGTTTGTGGTTGTGGATAAGCTCATAAGGTGTTTTGTTGTGGCGTTTTGTAATCATTGAACGGTTTTGAGTGTAGCATGCAGTTGACACAGCTTCAGCCCACAAGTAATCTGGAAGTTTTGCATTTATTAACATCGTTCTTGCAGCTTCCACTAACGTACGGTTTCGTCTTTCAACAACTCCGTTTTGTTCTGGTGTTCGTGTAATAGATGTTTTATGCTCAATTCCCACTTTATCATAAAATGCACGAAGAGTTTGATTCACAAATTCAGTTCCTTTGTCTGTTCTGATTTGTCTGACTGTGTTCCGGAGCTGAACTTGAATTTTCGTAAGAAAGGTGATGATCATCTGTGGAGCTTGATCTTTACTTCGAAGAAAATAAACCCAAGTTCATATTGAGTAGTCATCTAAAATTACCAAGATGTAGCGTTTACCATTAATCGTTTGCACGCGTATCGGGCCACACAAATCCATGTGAAGAAGATGAAGCATATGCTGTGAGCTGTGTTCCACCTTTGAAGGAAAGTGAGCACGAGTGCTTTTACCCTGTTCATAAGCTGAGCAAATGTGATCTTTAGAATACCGAAATCTTGGGAGACCTTCAACAAGTTTGTATCGTGCAAGATTTGTTATGGTTTGAAAGTTTAAATGTGAGAGACGACGGTTCCATAGCCAAGATTTTGTAGATGTTGCCTTTGACAGTAGACAGATGGGAGATGAAGCAATCATGTCTAGCATTGAGATTGTATAAAGACTTGAGTTGCGGGTGCCGGACATCAGATCGTTTCCTTGTAGATCACGAATGAAACAAGTTTTCTCCAGAAAAGCAACTTCTAAATCTCCATCACAGAACTGACCAACTGAGAAGAGATTATGACCGAGACCTTCCACATAATAAACCCTGCTAATTTTGATGTTGCCATTGATGTAATCTCCGTAGCCCATGATAGCTGCGAAGTGATCATTCCCGAATCTGACAGTGCCAATGAACTTTGCTACAAAGTTTGCTAACAGTTTGAGATTGCCTGTCATGTGTCGGGAACATCCGCTATCAACAATACAGAGGATGATCTGTATCACCTGCATTACACACAGACAACACAGATGGAATAGTAGTAGATGTGGAACCCGAAGAGTTAGAGGGTTCCGATGTAGTTATAGGTGAGACACACATGTTTATGATTTTTGGTATCCATGTAAATCCAAGTGTATTATGTAACCATTTCTGCCATATCCAACTAGTCTTAGCTTTGGTCTTAGTAAATGCACTAGGTGAGAAGTTCTTCCTAGGATGTGAAGGGGGTACTATGGGTACATCAATGATCTTAGCCGGAACACTAGAAGGTGGTTTACCTAGCATAGACTTGGAAGCATTAGTGGGCCTAGAGGTATTCCGTTTTCTATTATTCTGCTTACGATTCAAGATATCCTTAGCAACACATTTATCATGACAACCAGAAAACATGCTTTTACGACAACCAACACAAGAAGCTTCAAACATAACATTTAAAGTACTTAAAGATTCATCATTCGTTACATCACTTTTTCCATTACATTTGTCAGACACAATATCTAAAGTGGGTGCAACGTGAGTTTTATTCAAAGTCATAAGGTGTTCTTCTACTTCAGCATTCTTTATTGTTCTTTTCTTACGTCGCAACTTCCTATTCTTCCTTGTATTGCTCCTAGGCTGTGAAGTGCGGGCGTTGGGAAAAGAGGCAACTATTCCTATTTCAGTAAAGGGAAGCACATTAGTTTCTTGTTGTTTGTCATTAGATGTTCTAGAGACATTTTGAAGCTGTTTAGGTGCTGTTACTACAGTGTTACTATCCCTATCTTGCTTAAGTTTTACCAACTCTGCTTTTAGATCATGGATTTTGTGTAACAAATCTAGATTTTCAGAACGAGTGAGACCATCTCGTCGTAAAACATCTTTGGTGTATGCAAGATGATCATCAAGGTCTTTTGACGCTTTATCACGAGTCTTTTTGAGTAAATCAAATATGACACCATATTCCAGTTGCTCAAGTTTTCATCATCCAGTTGCTCAAGTTTTGGATTAAAAGTTTTGGTATGCAACTGTTTGATTTTTTTTTGCAAAGCAATTTCACGATTTTGACAATCTTTTTGACACCATTGAAGATGACGTTTTGCATTTGAAAGCTTGTTTAACAATCATTCATTTTCAACTTGTAAAGACGTGATTTGTGACACAATATCAGTATTCTCAACAATTGCAACAGAATCAACAAAATCAGCAGAGATATAATCAAATGCATATGCAACAGAATGTAATAACACAACATTATTGATATCAGCATAGATAACATCTTCCAAGAGTCGATCAACATCTTTTCTCAACTTTTTCTTTTTACGTTTAGTATTTGAAATCGATGTTCCTGTTTGTTCGAAAACTCTTTTCATAAGTCCAAGTTCCTTGTGAAAATCCCTTTCCCAATATATTGCACAATTTTTCAAATTTTGGACATGTGGTAAAATTCTTTTCTGAAAAATATCTCTTTGGGCTCTCGCTTGAGGCGATTGAAAATGCTCAACTTTTATTTCAGAATTGATTTCAATTTCACGTTCCAAAAGTTTGATGTCCGATAAGAATGCTTCAAAATATTTTATAACTTTACATTGTTCGACTAATGGTTTTATTTCACTAAGTGAAGGTAAAGGACCATTAATTTGTGTAGTATTGGAAAGGGGACCCTCAGAAGTAGGTGTGATAACCCAAGGTGTGTTAGAAAAATCCTGTTGTGTGACGAAAGTAACGGCTTTTGAGTAGTTAAATGGTTTGTTATAAACAACATTTTCCAATTTTGACCGACTCTCGTCTTCTGCATCTAATTCCTCTTGACGATTATATTCAACAACACTCATAATGGAATAATCAATTCTACGTTTTGCACTGTAAACTTCAGGATTTGGTTTGAATGCTCTATTTGAAAACTTTGGTTTGTAATCAGCAAGATTCGGTCCATATCCATTTGGATTTGGTTTAAAAGTAAACTTTTGAATAGTTGTGATTGACTCACCATGTTTATAAAAAACATTACGAAACTATTTGATTTTGTTTTGTAAGTCGACAATTTCTTCAAGATAGTCATCTATTCGTTTCTTTGAATGCTTTTTGCACTCACAGAACTGTTTTTGACAAGTTAACAACTCAGACTTAGCTTTTTGAGTTTCCAAAGTGAGAGCGTTAAGTTGTTGTTTATGATCATATTTCAGTTGTTCTATGTGAGACAGCAAAGCATTCTTAGATGCAACTAGATCACGTATCTGTTGTTCTAATGATTTTTCGTTTTGGTAAGATTTAGCAAAAGCGACTTCAAAACCTTTTTCGCGTTTTTCTTGTGTTTGAAAACTGTTGAGTTGAAATTGTAAGCATTCATTATCCTTATTAACTATAAGGTCATCTTGATCGTCAAATATAACTACTGGATCTATTTGATTATCATCGTAATGAGATGTAGACAGCTCATGTTGAACACTCTGATCCTTGTCGAATGCAGATGTTGGCGGAGATATCAGATAAGTAATTATAGTGTGATCCGATACCTAAGACAAGCTGTCAGTGTCATACACTGGGCCTGTATCACTCATGTGGAGTTCGTACATGTTAGCCATTAACATCACTGCTGCATTAGCCTGCAAGTCCTCCATGTCATCATCAGAATCTGCATTTGCCATGAAGCTCTGTTCCTTGTTGGTAAGAGTTCCACCAGCTTCATCCTTTAGAGCCAAGAGTAAAGCCTCTTTGTGATAAGTGTTACCTCTTGTCCTCTGCTTTGGGCATGCATTAGCCAGATGACCCTTGTCATTACAGTTATAGCAACGAAGACCATTAACCCCATTCTGAGCATTACCTTGTTCAACCACTTGAGCCCGTTGTTGTTGTGGAGCACCCATGTTATTCCTTCCCATTGGATTAAACCCTTGACCACCGCCCATCTGACGAACTTGACCACGATTCTGAACCTCAACTCTTCCATTGTTAACAACAGCCTGATTCCTTGTGTTAGATGAGGTGCAAATGCGATTGTTAGATTTGTTGGAGTATCGACCAAAGGCTCTAGAAATCATAACAAATCCTTGTTGCAATGCATCAAAAGCTTCAGCATCCTCATTTGATTCACTGTAAAGTGCTTGAGTATGGTTGTTTTTGTATGGAACCATTTGATTTTCTTGTGGTGTTTGCTGTTGTGAAGGATCATAAGGTGTTATATTAGCAGATGGTTGAGTAGGTTGTGGAGGATTTGCGAATACAGTTTGTAAAGTCGGGAATTGAAGATAACAAGCTTGAGCCCACAAAGCTAATTGTTGATTATCCGTAAGTGAAGGTGAGACAGGGAGTCCACGGATAACTCTTTCTTTGTCAACTTCTTTTTGGTGGGGCTTCAAATAGTCATACAACAATCCGTATGTAGCATGATGAAGGTTCTTCGCTTGACGGATGAAAATGACATACTTTTCCCAATCAGGATCAAGACTACTCAGGAATTTAGTGTTGACAGCAATTATTGGCATAATGATGTTATGTTTGTCCAAGTCATTGATGATGTCTGAGAATCGATGATGATATGACTCTAATGTTTCTCCTGGTTCAATCATGAAGTGTTCATAAGCCAAGTAGATTTTGGATTCCATGTCCTCTTGATTGAGTTCAGTGCCTTCCATGAGAAGATGAATATGTTCCCACATTGCTTTAGCAGTCTTTTGAGTATCAACACTTCAAAGTATCGGATTGGGTAATCCCAAAAGGATGTATTGCATTGCCAGTTCATCGGCTTCAAAGTGTAGAAGTTGATCAGTAGTAAGTTCATTAAGATTTGCAATGTTGGTGACATCACCTCTTGATGGATTAGCATTTGGATCTCCGGGTGTAGTGACAGTAGGCATCTGAAACGGACCTTCCAGGAACACTTCTTTAAGAACTTTCCATGTGGCTTCTTTAGATCACATAACCTAAAGAACCTTATCACCCATTGATCGTAGTTTCCGGGAGTGAGCATTGGAGGTCTATCAAGTGATCCAGCCTCATGAATGGATTGTTAGCTACTTAAAGCTTCACACATCTTTGCAAACCGAGACGGTTCCTTCATAGTATTCCTGGATGGATGTTGATTGTTAAAGTTTATGTAAGTTTGTACTTGAAGACTAGGGGTGGTTGAATCATTTGTGGTTGAATTGCTCCTTGAGGAAATTGTTGTTGTTGTTGTTGTTGTTGTTGTAGTTGTTGATAAAATTGTTGTTGTTGATTGAGTTGTTGTTGTTGAGGATACACATGAGGGAAGTAGCTAGAGTATGGTGGTTGAGACATCTTGAAACTTGTGTTTTAAAATGGATCTTTTTAGTCGAATGAAACTTTGTTGATGAAGTATCCTTATGCGTAGAAATCAAGCTTAGGCAAACAAAATACCTTATGCGTAAAACCACCAACTTACGCGTAAGAAGTGAGCTTACGCGTAGGATTAGCTTACGCGTAGGGTTAAGGAAACCTTAGCTTATGCGTAAAACAAAAGCTTAGAAGTAGAATGCTTATGCGTAAGATTTGCTTATGCGTAAGACAAGACTTAGGCGTAAGAAAGTGCTTTTGCATAAGGATTCTACGCGTAAGTGTTTGCTTAGGCGTAAAACTAGGGTTTTGCCCAAAAATCCTTTACACTTATCCTAGTGTAAAAGATATTCAAAGTCGAAGTGTTTTCAGGCTTATCCAAGCAAGAAAACACTGAGTAAACCAAGAACACTGAAGATCAAACAAAGGAAAACCTTACGCGTAAATTTAGGGTTTACGTATGCGTAAGATTTGTCAAATGCTTCCAAAACTTTGATTTCTGCCCAAAAATGTTTCTAAACCAGATTTTTGTGATGAAACAACTTCAATATCACCAAAATAACACAAAAGTGTGAAACTTGATGATCCAAAACTTGTATGTACCTTACGCGTAAAATAGTCCACACGTATCAAAACAAGCTTAAAACCAATGAAATACATGTAAAATTTGAAACTTTTTGCCAAAAACTTAAACTTTAACACTTAATAACCTTGAAAGTACAAGAATCTTGGATTTGAAAGTGTAAAAAATGAGTTTTTATGTGTATGAAAGATTTAGTACCGAACCTAACGCGTATAACCAAAAACTTCCAAACAAAATTCGTTTCACCCAACTATTTGGCGATTGATACCACTGTTAGGTCACCATGTTTGTAACACAAGCATCAATATGATGAAATATTGAGAAGAAAAGATCGGATGAACACGAGCACACTTATGCGTAAGAAATGAAAGAAAGATTATGCTTAGGATAAATGCGAAAGTGAACAACCAACCTTCAAATGAAGGTTTACAAGGCTATTTATAGGAGATGGAGCTAGGGCAACACTCCTGGTCCCTTCCTTTCCTTATTAGGCTTGGGCCAAGGCTTATGGGACTTCTACATAAGCCTTAGCATAATAACAAACATAAAGGCCTAATTAAGCTAACTATTAGATATTAATTACTAACACTTGTAATCTAGTTTAGGAGTGATTCCAACAAAGGAATTTTTTGAAAACATATCCCCAGATAAACGTTAGAAAAAAATTGATCGGATATTGGGCGGCTAAATTGAAAACAGGCGCATCAATCATGGCGATCAAGGGATTCCTGAAAACATAAGCAAATACACAAGAAGCAAACACTGTGGAGGTTTCCCCCCACACTTAGTTGTTAGAAAATAGAAAAAAGTCAGAAACATGGGTTTTCACCCATGAAATGTTACTTTTTTTGTTAACCGAGTCACTAGCTTGATTCGACCCCAAATTCATTGGTCCATGGGGAAGCAAGTGGAAGAGAAAATCTCCATCGGACTTTCATTCAAATAGTTTGGATAAACATTGAATGTGTTGAAAGTTCCACTCCGATGAGATACAACCGGCTCAAGAGAATAAGACATGTCGGGGTCAAAGATGGTATCTTCACTCCCGTAGGAGTTAAGACATGGAGAAGTAACGGGATAAGAAGGCAAAGTGATAATGATTTGATCACGGGTGGGATGGGTGGGTAAAAGATTAGACTGAGGAACATTGACGGAATGTTCAGAAATCTTATCCACCACTGTAGTAATGAAAACGTCCGTGTCGGGCTTAGAAGAGGTTCCATCATCTGGCGGCTTAGCAGGCGGACGAGTGGATGATGGACTTAAGCCATAATTGTCACTCTGAAAATCCGAAGGTATCGAGTCATCCGAAGAAAGAAATGAGTCGACCTCTTCCATAAGAGTGTCACTCGAAGAGTTATCAGAAGACCAATTGTAAAGAAGATTTTCCAATTCAGTAAGGTCGGCTTCAAAGTCGAAGTGAGCATCATCATCTCCCGGTGGAGAATGATCAACGAGAGCGCGTTCATCGGCGAACTCCTCGAGAAGGTCTAACGTTGAAGTGGGATTGCCACTATTCTTATCTTTGGGTAAAGAAGGAGATGTAAAAACGTCACTATCCTCATTCTGAATATCAAAGATGGGGTTATCTGAAATTAGAGTGAATTCAGAATCGAAATCAAACAGAGGATTAGTGAATTCCATAGTGAAAGGTTTCTCGGACACAACGAGAATGTCTTCATCATCCATTTCAAAATCAGTTTCCATATCAAGATCATCGGGATTAACATCTCTCACTTCTTCTAAGATGACGAGCTCAGAAGGTATCCCCTCAACATACTCGATGTCTCCACATGATAAAGAGTCATCAAATGACATATAATCATTTTCAGACTCGAAGATCATCTCAACAGATAATTTTGGGGTGGGAGAAGAGTCATCATCGAGTGGCTCATCACACATATTATCGGAGATAACCTCAGACTCACTTGGGGTTGGGACAAGGTTCTCAACACTAGACAGTTCCGTTTCCAGAATAGTGCTAAGATGCTCGTCCCCCATTAAAAGGTTGTTAGGATTTATAAAATCCATGTATTAAAGTGTCGGTCACCTCTAGTATATGTAATTGTTAGAAAGCTCATAGTCGCAGTTATTTAATGTTAGTTAGTATTTAGTTAAGGAACACCGTGGAAGACGGACGGGTCTTTACCCACTGTATGCCTGATCCACAGCCCGTAGATGGCGTTTTATGTAAGGTACTATAAATACCCTCTACCTCCCAAGGTAGAGGGTTGGAGCTCATAATAAGATTTTACTTTCTCTCACTAAGTTCCCAAACCTCTTAACTTTCTCTCTCTAAAACCTATTGTGTACGCCCCATTATAATCATGGTTTGATGTGTTTGTGAAATCCAATATGTTACAAATGGTATCAGAGCCATGGTTTGATCATCTCTCCTACATATTCTTGGATTTCTAGTGGTTTTATATGGTTTTTTGGGTTTGAAAAAGTTTAGTGGTATTTGCATCATTTGGACCATTTCTTGTGTTAAAGTTTGGATTTTGATTGTACTTTTGTGTTTAGAATCATCATAAGTGCTTAAGTTTTGATTTGGAAGGCTTGAATCACTGTGGTTGGATTGTTTTTAGATTTATAAGTGGCGTTTTTTTTGTTTTAAAGCTTGCGATTTGTGCCTCAGATACTATTTCTGATGAGCGATTTGTCTTGGTTTGGAAGCGATTTGTGTCTGCTTCAAACACTTATTTAAGCGATTTGTCCGGGTAGTGGCTGTACTTGTGCGATTTGTGCGGTGAAGCGATTTCTCATCTTTCAGCGACTTGCTTATTTAAGCGAGTTGTTAGTTTAAGCGATTTGTTGTATTTGTGCTATTTGTCACTTCAAGCGATTTGTTCATTTTAACTTGTCATTTTAAGAGGTTTGTTCGGTTAAGCGACTTGCTTATTGAAGTGAGTTGATTGGTTAAGTGATTTGTCTTATCAAAATGATTTGTCACTTTGAGCGATTTGTCATTTTGAGCGATTTGTCTCTTTGAGCGATTTATGTTTTCTTTGTATTACGTTTTACGGTTTTCTCTTGATTTAGTAAAATCTCGTGAAAGAATCTATTTCCCGGTTTGATTAAAGAGTTTTAAAATCCCGTAGAATTTGTAATCATGTCTACCAACATACCCACTATCATTTCTTCTGTTGCTGAAGACGTTCAAGCTGCTGGATCCGATACTCGTCCACCTATGCTTGACATAACTGATTATGACTCATGGGCTCAACGAATTAGGTTGTACTGTTTGGGAAAGGAGAATGGGTTAACATTCTCAAATCAATTGATGAAGGACCTTATCAGATTGAAACTACCAGAGACACACTTGAAACTGCTGCGGATGGTACAGTGATCTTAGGTTTGGATAGACCAAATACGTATGATGAGCTCAGTGATAAGGAGAAAAAGAGATACGATGCTGATATCAGGGCTTCAAACATTATACTTCAGGGTCTTCCAAAAGACATCTACAAGTTAATCAATCACAACACTGAAGCCAAGGCAGTTTGGGACAATGTTAAGATGCTTCTTTCTGGTTCTGAATTAACTAAAGAAGACAGAGAATCTCAACTGTATGATGACTTTGAGCACTTTAAGATGAAACCAGGAGAAAGTGTCACTGAATATTACGTGAGGTTTCACAAGCTCGTGAATGACATGAGAAATATTAAAATGACTATGCCAAATATTAAGCTAAATTCAAAGTTTGTGAACAACATGAATCTCGAATGGCACAAATTTGTCACTTCAGTCAAGTTAACAAAAGGTTTGAGGAACACTACCTATGAGCAGTTGTATGCATACTTGCTTCCGAATAAGAGACATGCTTCGTTTTAACGAATGATCTTGGAAAAATTCAATTCAAATTCTGGTAATGCAAGTTCGTCAAATGATTCAACAACATTCCACACTAATGTAGGAATTACCACCAAAGCTTCTGAAGTCATACCAATGGGTAACGGTAACCACAAACTCATTCCTGATCCAGGGTATCAACCCTCAGACAAATTCTTGGAACAAGTTGCTAATCAAGTGGCTCTAATGGTTAAACAAAACCTGAACTTTACCCCACCTTCCAACAATCAACTCAGAACAGCTTCTAATCTCCACAATAATGCTACCATAAGAGAAGGAAAGGTAGTGGTGCAAAATGTGCAAGGAAGACAAAATGCGTACCTTCCACATAATGAGCAAGGGAATGTTGGAGCTGGACAAGGGAATGTTGCAGCTGAATATGGGAATGCCGACGGTGGTGGTAGATATATGGGTAATCAGAATCGTGGAAGGAATGCAAATCAAGGACAAGGAAAGTCAATCAAGTGCTACAACTGTGGTGGTGAAGGACATATTGCGAGGAACTGCACATATTGCGAGGAACTGCACATCTCCAAAACGCCCTCAAAATGCAGAGTATTTCAGGGACAAAATGCTGCTGGTACAAGCTCAGGATAGTGGATCGGTTTTGGATGAAGAAGAGTTGTCGTTTCTTGCTGAGGGAAATGCCAAAACCTATGATGCTGATGTGGATGAGCAGCTAATTCAGGAAATAGGTCACAATCATCAAAATTCCTTTCAAGTTTGTTAGGAATTAGAAAATTTCATAGTGAAGAGTCGGTCACCCCAAATATTATCTAGCATAAGTTAGCTCGTAGATATGTCATTTGTTACGTTATTTGTTAGTTTATTTGTTAGTTATTAGCGTAGTTTAGTTTAGTGTAACACCGTGGAAGAAGGACGAGTCTTTACCCACTGTATACCTGATCCACAGGCCGTCAGGAGGTCGTGTATTCTGTTAGTGTAAATACCCCTTCCATCCTTGGAAGGGGTGTGGCTTCTTTGAATCTAACCTTTCATTTTTATAAAGCAACTCTCTTTCAAGAACCTCCTCTCTACTCTCTTCATCTCTCTACTGGCTTTCTTATTTAATCATTGTCCTAGACCACCCGAATCATCAAACAACATAATATTCACGATCCTACAATTGGTACCAGAGCCAAGGTTGTGTTGTTTTGTTGATTCGTATGGTTCATGATGCGGTTTGATGCTTGTTGATATGGTGTTAAGTTTGAAATGGTTAAGCTTGTTGTTATAGTTGTATACTAGTTGATATGGTCTTGTTCTAATCGTAACATGGTTAAAAAAGTTTTTAACAAGTTTCATTGTTGACTAGTCGTGTTCTAAACTGCTGATTGAATATGGTGTTAATGGTTGAAACTGCTTTTATAAGATCTAACTTACTGGTTTTAAGTGTGACGTTAAAATTGCTTTTGTATAACAGTTGTCAATGCTGTTTGTGTAAAACAGTCCAGATTTCTTGTATGCGGGTTGTCAATACTCTTTGAAGCGAGTTGTTATTCAAATGTCCAGATACAATGTGTACTATGCGACTTGTTCTCAATACAGTCCAGATTCTCAGTATCCTAAGCGAGTTGGGTACTAGCATACAGGATGCAGGTTGACTATTTAGTCAACTGCGAGTTGCTTTCTAATCTCAGTATGCGAGTTGTGTGAACAAGAAAAGATTATGCGAGTTGTAAAAACCTGTTTTTATGAAGCGAGTTGTCTATGACTGTCCAGGTTCAATGAACTCAAAGCGAGTTGACTATTGAGTCAACTGCAAAAGCGAGTTGTCACACTGATATTGAAAAAGCGACTTGCCACAAAGGGAAGCGACTTGGTAACATTTATTCACTAAAGACCTCAGTTATCATCATCAGTCAACAAACTTAACAAAAAGGTAAAGAAAGCACAGAAGCAGGACATCTACAACACTCACAACCAACAACAAGACTCAAATCAACAAGAGTTTTAACATCTAAACAATCTCTCCATTGATCTCAGTTTTTCTCATCGTGGTATCCCTTGATACAAAAAGACCTTAAACTTCTATACTCACGACAAATTCTTAACATCATTGATCTAGAATGCATTAACTTTGTCTCACAATTCAACCAACACTACATCCGAAACCAAAAACATATTATCAAATCTCAGATATCTATTTTCGTGGTGCTCATATTGTACATCAAGAGCTAAGGTCTAAAACACGAAATAGACTTTCATCATTAATCAAGTGGTTGTGAAATATACGACCCATGAATTAAATTTAACATGTTATGTTAAACTCATTTTTCATTCGGTCGGGTATACAAAACAAAACAAAAATAGTAATAATCTCAGATTTACTAAGTCGTGTCTATTGATGTAATATTATGATGCAAAGGTCAGTCTACACGAGAAGCAATCCATCATCGATCAATGTCTTGTGATAATATCCGAAATAAACTGAAATTGAACAAAGCCTATTAAAGGGTTTCATTCGTTTTCTTGTTCGGTCACAAAAGGATAACAACGAATGAAATAATATGAATACCTACCCTTGAACACTTTTGATCTCATGGCTGTCGAATACCATCTCTGTGGCCTCTCCACGACCTCATGCCATCCCTGTGGCGAGGTCAGGACTAAGGAAGAACATCCTCCTTGATTCGTCTGATGGTCTTTATTTCTTGAATGGATTGATGAGATTAGTTTTGTTATGGTGCGTTTGATGAGTGATGAAGGTGTTTTCCTACTTTGATCTGAGATATTTTTTGATCCGTTTTGACGAATTGTTACAATAGGGGCGGACTGAAAAAGAGTTTGAGATTAGGGTTTGAGGTGTTGAGGAGTTTAGGGTTAAAATGAGTTATAAGTGAGTGCTTTTATATATCCCACATTATTAGGGTATCACTTGATTAGGTCGGTTTTTTTGTAAGTAGGCTGTAATGTGACGTTAGGATGGGCCTTGTGTATTGGATATGGTATAGTGGATATTAACAAATGGTCTTGTGGATTTGGATCCGTTTAATGGAATGGGCTACAAGAATGGAATTGACTGTAACTATGAACCATAATTTATTTGTCATTGGACCTAGGTGCGTCATTCATATCATGAACTTCTTGAGCTAAGTTTGCGTGGGCATATTTTGACATGAGTCATTAATCAGATGAAGTTGGATCGGGTTTGAATTAACATGGGCTTGACTTGATAATTTGAGATTTCATGAGATTTGGATTAGATGGATTTGTTGAAGAGAGTTTTCAATGAAATTTGTGATAATGAGATTTGATGATGAATTTTAGTGAAATGCTGAGATTTGTTGTGTTGTGCGGGTTGATACCTTGGATTATGCATTTTCACGGTGAATATTATGTCACGGCTTGAAATTGTTAACTGGACAATGTTGACTACGGGGTTGATTGTACGATATCTCTCATTGGGATTTAAAGTGAGGTTTTCCGGGCACGTTTACTTATTTCGTCTTCTTTATTTCTACCCTTCCACAAAGATGACTTGTTTGGGCATTTACAGAGTGTGATAAAGACTTGGCTATTTAATTACGTTTGTGATTCTTTCTTGCTTAACCCACAACGTAACTATCACTTCGGTGTCTCACGCAGTTGAGGATACGTCAAGAGGTTTTGTACATTGGGTACACCGTTTCTTCTTCACGAGGATTAGTACAAGTTTAAGTAACAAATATGGGGAATTTCACTTCATGATCAAGTTTAGCATATCGGGTTTACTTCTACATGTGGTCACTACAATAGCCGACATAATACGTGAATGATGTGATTACCAATGGATTGATTGGTTGAGATGTGATCAACAATTCTCATGATATATTCGACACCACTAAATGTCAATGATACTTCACAGTCTAAGCAAAATCTTTCAAGAATCTTCAACGTCAGTCATGATCTTTCAAGATGTCTGCTTATGACAAGAACTTTTCGTGCAAATGGTCGTACAAGTTAATGATGCTTCCGAAAGTTCGAAACCATCATAGGGGAGAATCATGTACTTTGATTTTTTACGGCCAATCTCAGGGGGAAGTAGTGTATACTACTCGACTTAGTATGGTTTGTGAAGTTGTCTACATATGGGTAAAGAATTGTTGATGATGTTGTTGATGTTGGAAAATGAACCGTTGATAAACCGCTGCATGTTCCCCTAAAACAGCTATTCATCGAAACCAAAGTTGTCATAACACATTCAAGCTGACATTGTTTACGGTTTTGTCTTGATCTTGTAAAATCCCGCGAAAGAATCTATTTCTCGGTTTAAATCATAGACCTGTAAAATCCCGTGACAATGGAAACATCCTGGAAATAGTTAAGTGCATTTCCGGATCTATCTTACGGTTTATTCTTTGTTTTGTAAAATCCCGCGAAAGAAACTATTTCTCGGTTTAAACCATAGAATTGTAAAATTCCGTGATGATGGAACCATCCTAGAGAAAGGAAAGTGTATTTCGGGATCTTATCTGATGCTGGTGCTATGGTTTCTACTTTGAAGAAGGGATAAAAGGGTGTACTTCATGAATTGGATGTGTTTTTGGATATTCGTCATGGCAGTTTGGTTATTACTTGGTTTTACGGGGTTATTTGCTTTTAACTATGGTCGGGATGTAAACCATTATCATAGTTCACTTAAAACGTCAAAGGAGACTAGAGTTGAGCTTTTAACCAGAAGGTGTGACAACGGGTTAATTCACTATTATTTATTTGAGGTTGAAGTGAAATTTCACGGGCAAGTGTACTTAGTATCTGAAGGTATCGGGGATGGTTGGATGAAGATTCTTCAAGATCCTTGTTCGAGCTTCTTATAAAAAACGAAGACTTGGAAATCTAGTTATTGTTGGGTGACTTTTACCTTTTCTTTTACCACTTGGGGGAATTGGGCTCTTACCACCACAAAATAACTATCACTTTAAGGAGTTACGTTGTAGTGCTCAGTGTCACATTCAATTGTGGATTTTCAAGAGGTGATGCACATCTTATACTTGATGGTTGGTTGGATGAAGAGTATAGAGTACATAGAGATTCAACGGAGGATGAATTCTCGGCACCACTCTTTGTTACATATGTGCAAGTTTAAGTCACGACTTCGGGTTAGTTTACTTCAGGGTCAAATTCATCATATTGGGTTTTCTCCATCAGCTGTCACCACAAAGAGCCTACTGAATGATAATGGGGTTGATTACATGTTTTGCCAAGAGAAGCTGAAAAGAGAGAGATTATGACGTTTGAACACAACAGTTCAAGCCTCATACTTCACAGAAAAGAAAAGTGTACGCTTCAGTGCGCTTTATCTTCAAAAGAAGAGAAATCTTCATGTTTATGAACATTCTCATCGACATTCTTCATCAAAATGCTTCATGCTTGTTCCATGCGCTTCAGTCATCAAGTGAACCAGATTACTGATAATTACTCTTATTCCACTTGCTCAATATAATGAAGATGGCGACATCATGTGCTAATGTTGCGGGGGAGAAGTGTGAATAGACTACATTGTTGAAGATATTCACTTGCTTAATCAAGAATGGCAACTACGTATACAATTCTTGATGGGGAGCATTTATCCAAAAACCAGAAGAGCTTTTAAATCAGGCACATTTTCTCTAATATTTTCTAAACCTTGTTAAATCACATGGGATCCAAAATCTCAAAGGGTTTGATATTTTTGATTGGGGGAGAATTTGTGATTTAATAATGAAATTTGATAATAGGTGATTGTTTGATTCAATTATGCAGGCTGCTTTCTCATATGTGTTAAACGCTTTCGAATCTTGAAGCACATATTGAGGGGGAGCATTTCAAATGATCAAAAACAATTTTCTAAATAATTTAAATCAACTGGGATCACAAATCTCAATTGGTTTGAAATTTCTGATCGGGGGAGAGATCGTGATTTAAATCTCTTGTCTGTTTTAATGGAATTGGTTTTAGTCCTTTAAAGGCACTCCTGCCTCCATGTGCTAAACGATTTCAAATATACAATGCACATGTTGAGGGGGAGCATTTATCCAAAAACCAAAAGAGCTTTTAAATCAGGCACATTTTCTCCAATGTTTTCTAAACCGTATTAAATCTTTTGGGATCCAAAATCTCAAAGGGTTTGATATTTTTTATCGGGGGAGAATTTGTGATTTAATAATGAACTATGATAAAAGGTGATCGTTTTGATTCAATTGTGCAGGCAACTCTCCTATATGTGCTAAACGCTTTCGAATCACGAAGCACATATTGAGGGGGGCATTTCAAAAGAAAATAAACTATCGAGGTACAAAAGCTTTTATGTTTTAACATAAAGTACCTTGATTGAGCTTTCAAATGGTTTCTTAATGGTTTTTGTAATCGTGGATGTACTTCAAATGAACTCTTTCCTCTATGTGATAAAATGATTTCAAATATCCTACGCACATATTGAGGCGGAGAATTTACCAAAAAAAAAATCAAATGGCTTTTTCAATGAAATTATGATCAATAAATTATTTCAAAAGAACTCTTGCCTCCATGTGCTAAACAATTTCAAATCATATGCACATGTTGAGGGGGAGCATTTCTAAATGATAAAAAACAATTAAGGTACAAAATGTTTTGATTTTATATCACAAGTACCTTGATTGGATTTTCCAAATGATTTTTCAATTGGTTTTGAGAAGGAAAGAACAATACCAAAAGACCGACCAATTTACTTTATGCATGGTGTTATAAGGATGGTTAGGTTAGGTATTCGTTCCCACGATCCCGCCAGAACCGGAGGGATCTACCCAGGGACAATCCACTAGATAGTGTAGAGTCCTTAGGTATGATGAAAAAGGAGAAAAATGAGAATTGGGAAGAGTGCAGACTGAGAAAGAGCTAGAACTGGAATAAACCCAACAAGGTTCTAGTAATGAAGTCTCGGTAAGCACTGAAGGGGTTGAAGAATGAAAAAGAACTGAATGTGAAAAAGGGTGAAAAGAAATAGCCCTCCAATAATTCAACCTTAGGGCAGGAACCGGGTTCAATACATATGCTACTGGTGTTTACTAAGGTAACACTGGTATTGAAGACAAGACGTCATGGACCCGGTGACGCACTACACTAAACTTCCCAAACTACTCAAGTTCCTCTTAAAAGAGCTTGTTTCATTCTCACGGGGAACCGACATAATCTATCGACTTTCTCTTAGAGATTGTAGATATTGAAGAAGGAGACCCTCTCCCTAGTCTCCGGCATAGGAACCAAAAATGCACAATTTGTCACACCCCCAAATTACATGTTTTGCAGCGGAATGGAATTCCTGGGGATTGACTGTCATAGCATCACAATCACAGTTATATTGAACGACCTAAAGTGTCGTTTGGAAAATACATCGCTTGATTTAATAAAAACATTCAGAGTTACAAAGATAGGTCCCAAATGAAAGTTACTATGTGCGGAAAATAAGTTTGTTACAAGTCAAACGATGTTTTTAAAGTATATAAATCCCATGTGAGACGCGTCGTCACCGCGACTCTATGATATGTCCACATGCATGCCATGAAGTGTATGCCTTAGATACCTGAGATAAAACATGCTAAAAAGTGTCAACACAAAGGTTGAGTGAGTTCATAGAGTTTAAGTTGGAATGTAAAGTCCTTCAAAATCATTTATGCAGCAAAGGCATTGTAAATCCACTCAGTTCCAAGTTCCGCCCATACAAAACTTGCAACCTGTGTGTTCACAACCCACTGCCAAAATATGGAGTTTATGTTCAAGCACATGATGTCAAATGAATTCACAATAGTACCTAACTCGACGTAGAACAATAACACATAATCAATAGCACATGACTTAATATATCAGTAGTCAACTGATTTAGAACATTATACGACTAGAACTATAGCACATAATCAATAGCACCTGACTCAATGTATCAGTAGTCAACTGACATAGTACTTTATACGACGTAGAACTATAACACCTAATCAGGAACAATTGATATAATACAACATTCGAATTTGAAACAATGGTGATCATGATAGAAGTTATCCTTAAAAATCCAAAGTACTTGCGAAAAATAGTTAAGCATGTATCTCCCCCAAAATAGTCCAAAACAATTGAAAATGGGGCTATGAAAACTCACTTGGGCAATGATGCGATGGCAAAAGTGAGTACACTGAAATGTAACGTGAATCTCTAAACTTGACCTATTATGAATGATATGATACATAATAAGTTATGATGTAATGTTATGCATGCAATTCGGATGATATTTATACCACTTGTGAATTTTTGAAGATAATACTTCTCGTCGAAAATATAATCTTTTTAACGTCTTGACCATTTTCAAATTACTTCACATGTATTTACGTTGAAATGATATCCGACGATAATCATTTAGTGATTTGTTGTGAAAATATTACTTTTCGTCGTAAAATAATGTTATTGAAATTTCCATGAAAATGACAAAAATGGCCTCTAAAAGCTAGTCGTAAAATGGTGCACGTCGAGCGTTAGGAAACGAACTCAACGGTTTTGGGAAGCTCGTATGATAATCTCAAAGTTTTAGTACATGAGTTTTCATCCTAGAGGTCTCGAACATAAAGATAATAGAGGTTAAATATGGTACTTTTAGTCCAAAATATAGTTTAAGGATGGTTTTTCGGCAAAGTTTAAGTGACCGTAAGTAATTCATTACAACTCCGCTAATCAAACAATTGGACATTTTGGAAAGTATACTTGGCGATTTCACTTTTACTAGAAGACTTCTCTTCATAAAAAGTTCTAATTCAATGTTAAAAACAACCTTTAACTTGGGACTAGTTTTTGCCGCAAAACTTGTTTATTAGAAATCAAGTTATAGTTTTTCTTATATGATAATAGTTACGGCAACTTTTGTAAACACGTGTAATTTAGTCGTTACAAATCCGTTTTCTACGTTTTAAAGATCCTTAACTTCGTATCGAAGTATACTAACATATTTTTAACAAATCGATATAATTTACAACGTCCAAGCTTCATTTTTGACTCGTACAAAACAAATATTATTTGCTGAAATTTCCAGAATTTTGTATTTTTCGTCGCCAAATTGAAAAATTCATAACTTCTTCGTTATAGCTCCGTTTTAATCCGTTCAAGCGGCCACGGTTTCGTTTTAAAGTATATTTTATAAATATCTAGGCCAAATATTTTTACCAACTGTCGGATTTTCCAGAATTTCAAAATAAGGACAGACCCTTTTCAAAACGTGTCGAAATGAGTTTTTCTCGCGCCAAAACTATTCTAACCCATTCAAAACAACTCCGATGCTAATCAAATCCTACCATACACCTTCTTAGGGTGTCATGGGTTCCTAGACATCACCAAAACTAAAATATAACAAGGAGTAATTATAGGATGGATTATATATATTTAGCACATAAAAACCTTAAAAACCTTAAAAATGGTATAAATATCATGAGACTTGCATGTTTCTCAAATAAAATGATATGACCATGAAAATGAATATGAAATAAAAATATGAATATGAATGCTTACTAGTGATATGATGAGGTTTATGGACACAATGGTTTTTCCTAATCACTTGAGGTTTGTATTACAAAACCTTGCAACAAATGATACTAGTGTGTAATTATATTAGTCTTGAAATCTTGGAATGATCCTTTCTTTGTCCCTTGGCTGCCGAATTTTGAGAGAAAAGAGAGTTGGAAATTGGTCTTCTATTTTGTAAAAGAAAGAAATGAAGTGAAAGGGATTATAGTATAATACATGTATTGAGATATTATGCAAATATCTTTGATGATTCACCCCTTGTGTCGACAAGGGGTGTGAATCATCTATTATTTATGTTTTTTTTTTTTTTTTTTTTTTTTTTTTTTTTTTTTTTTTTTTTTAACTTTGAATAAGTGTAAGATTTTGTAAAAGATTTGAGGTTAAGTGGTAACTTGTAGCATTTGTAAATATTTAGGGTAGCGTTGAATAAAAATAAATTTTCACGGCCAAGATAAAATATTTTTAGGTCATAAAAATTATAAAAATACATTACTTGCAAAATTTGAGTGATATAACAATAATCGTGTCGAATTTAAGAAAAACGTCGTAATTATATAAATATAACAATTTAGTTACAAAATAAATTTAAAACACTGGGTAAACTCATAATATTATTTTTATAACATAATATGAGTATAAAAATATATCGGGATACTTTTTGGAAGTAATGGATCAATTGTTCAAAATAATTAATTACGCGATAACGTTTATTTAATATAAAATTAAACGTTTAACGAAAAATGCAAAACCATGCATAATATTGATATGAAATAATGACAATGATGTTAATGAAATGTAGACTAAACTTAGTCAATAGAAATGACCTCGATGATATGATCATGAATTCACTGCTAAACCATTACAGTTACGTGAATTTGATGCTCGTAAACCTAGTTCACGATAAATGATAAATAATGAAACATGAGTAATGTTTTGAGAATGACCTGAAAATACGAATTGTCACACAAATGAGTCTAGAGCCAAGAGATCATCCACAATATCTCATTAGGACACTAAATTAATGAAGACTTGCTGTTTCACTCAATGTGGAAAGTAAGAAAATATTAAGAGTCCTACGCATTATCCTTGTGGTATTGCCAGAACATCCGAGTGATATGTAAAAGTATTCACGATGAAGATGGAAATCCTTCTAGAGCCAACGTCAAATAAGCTCTTGGTGGGTGACATGTGAGATCTTTTCTAAAAGATCAAGCTTGTGACAACTGGATAGAAACAATGGGGCGATTCAATCTTGAATTAAACTTGGTCCAGGAATGGAATTGACGAATACTTTTGGAAAAACCGTTCGATGTGCAAATCTTCTTTTCTCTAGCACATCGAATGTGTATTCATATTTCAAACTCAAAAATTATCTCTGATTGAAAAAATTACTTTTGGAAAAACCCTTCGATGTGCAAACTTCTTTCTCTAGCACATCGAATGTGTATTCTCTTTCAAATACAAAAAGTATTTTTGATTGAAAATTGATCTTTCTCATAAAACCTTCATCGTACTGCAAAACTCTTTCTTCTAAGCAATACGCGATTGTTTTCAAATCATTTTTCATCAATTAGTGAATCTCAATTCGCTGGTTCACTCACTCCGTGTTGTCTTCTTTGAGACGTTCCGGTTTGAGAACGGCTAGAATAGCTGCGAAACCCTGTCAAGGAGATTCTTCGGAATTATACCTGATCACAGACAGTACTTGTACTGATCAACGGGGAACCGTGGGCCGTGTACCTCAATTCAACGAAAGTGATCAAAGACTCTTTCGTGTGTTTTATTGCTAACTGTTGTTTGTAGTTACATTTGGACAATTGCAGCTGATCAGAATTAAGGAGTCAATCCAAAGCCGCATGCTCACAACATCCACACTTAATTGAAGAAATCATGACTGGTGCATATCTACATAACCTGGTTCTGATATTTTTATACTATGCTTCTGCTACGCTGCTGCAAATATCATGAACTAGTAAAGCTTCCGCTACTCTGATGGAAAGATGTCATGATCCTGAAAGTGTGAGCATGTCGGTCCGAAAGTCACAACATCACATGAAGGCAACACAACAAAGGGTGATCCTGAGATTTACTGTGGCTGATGATCTCAATGAAAGCTCGAAGATCATCAAAGATGTGGATATGTTAAAGGCCTCCACTTAAAGTACAAAACTATGCGGACTTTAAAGAATCATTGCTAAAGCACAAAGATGCAGATGTTGAAGAATTAATGTCTACGAGCTCAAGACTGAAGAGTAACTAGAATGCTAGGATTCAAAATGTAAAACATGGGGTGACCTCCCTTAGGGGGAGATTGTTAGGAATTAGAAAATTTCATAGTGAAGAGTCGGTCACCCCAAATATTATCTAGCATAAGTTAGCTCATAGATATGTCGTTTGTTACGTTATTTGTTAGTTTATTTGTTAGTTATTAGCGTAGTTTAGTTTAGTGTAACACCGTGGAGGAAAGACGGGTCTATACCCACTGTATACCTGATCCATAGGCCGTAAGGAGGTCGTGTAGTCTGTTAGTATAAATACCCCTTCCATCCTTGGAAGGGGTGTGGCCTCTTTGAATCTAACCTTTCATTTTTATAAAGCAACTCTCTTTCAAGAACCTCCTCTCTACTCTCTTCATCTATCTAATGGCTTTCTTATTTAATCATTGTCCTAAACCACCCGAATCATCAAACAACATAATATTCACGATCCTACAAAGTTGCTGACTGTGATGCATTTGATTCTGATGTCGATGATGAACCTACTGCCCAGATAATCTTCATGGCTAGCATTTCACCAATGGTCTCTCCAAAGGTCTCATCACCACAACAGGCTGGTTCATCCAAAGATTCAATCATTTCAGAGGTATTAAAACTATACGATGAAGTTGATGAGCAAAAGATACATAACGAAGTACAATCTCATGAAACTTATGGATCAGATATTGATAATGTGGATAATACTAATATTTTCCCATATGATCAATATGTGATACAAAGTGAAAGTGAAATTGTACCAAGTGATGCATCTTGTGCAGTCAATGATGACTATGTTTTTGATGAATACACTGCACGTGCCCCTGATGATTCTATTATCTCTGAACTGAATGCCTATAAATAACAAGTTGCTATTTATGAACAATGTGCTAAGTTTGAGTTAACTACCCGTGAGCAGGAAATGGATGACCAAATGCGTACAATTATTAGAAAAAGTAATTTTAGAGAAGAAGTGTTAAAACAAGAGTTAAACTCCTTACAAGAAAAGCTTTCTAAAACTGTTAAGCACAAGCAAGAACTCCAAGATAATGTTAAAGTGCTTAAAGATGAATTTAATGCTAAGGAATCAAAACTTTTGAATGACTTTTCCAATCTAAAAACCTTGAAAAACAAGCTTGAAAATAAGTTGTACATATAAGGGAATACCATTCAGACTGCTCACATGATCACTAAGCACATAGTCTTAAGCGATAAGCATAGTATTCCTCTTGTTGATGAACCAAATCCTGAGATTGGTAAGAAAGCAAAAGCTGATCAAAAAGTAATCTATGATGGTAACGAAATTCTTAAACCTAGACAAATGCCTACATGTGTTGAGTGCACTGAGGAGGATATACAATTGGAAGAAATCAAGTGAGTGAAATCTGATAAGAAATCAAATGATCCTTGGTGCATAAAGTATAAAATTACACCTAAACCCCATGATTATACTAAGGAAAATTGGATTGCCTTAAACAAGTTTAGACCTCAAACACTGTTAACACCAGAACAATTTTTTTGGAAGAAAGACATGGATAAGCAAAAAGCTGAAGAACTTATTGAAAAGATCCCTCCTCTTAGGAAAGTACCCCTGCTACTGTGTATCCTCCAAATACACCAATGCATCTAGTGCCTAGAATTCTCCCCACTAAAAGTAAGACCTTAATTAGCCTATATGTTGTATACCAACTATTCGTTGATTTCGAGAAAACATGTAAGAAGAGAATCACACCTACAGGGATTACTGAAGGGGAAAGGGGTTTTGAGCAAACTAAAGAATGCTATTTAACTGAGATCATACCTTTCTTTAAACAATTAAAATGTCAATTTGAGAGTCTTCAAAAAGGGATAGACTCAGATATTAAAGAAATGGATGTTGGGCCATATACAATCGTGTATATGTGATTTGATACAACAAAACTACATATGCTTCAATGAAGATAATTGAAGGACTTAATATGCATAATGGAGATTCTACAAGCTGATGGAGTATATGCAAAATACTTATCTTTATTAAAGATTACAGAAGATATTGTTTTACTTGTAGGATAAGTTTGTAACCCTAGCACCTCTATTATATAAAGAGATGACAGGCACGTAGTTTATTAGATGATTAGAACTACACACAAAAATATACACGTCCCATATATTATTAGTTAGTTCATAGCTTCAAGGTTGAAAAACCCTATCACTATTAAGGGTGATCGTATTAATAATATTGAGGCTTAGTTTGATATTATTATTGTGTTCTGCTATTCTTATTGTTTGTGTTCTTCTTAGCCTTACTGAGTAGATTCCGCATACTCTTTAAAGTTCCAGGTAGAATTCCACTTAGTAGTTTTATACAAAATTGCTAAACCCTTTATAAGTTAAAGGTTAAAGATCCATACAACAACAACTGTCTACGAATTGGGATCTACAATGGAAAAGGAATTTGATGCAATGATAGTTGAGGTCAATGATTATGAACGGGAACTCAAATATAATGAAATTGAAAGGAAGAATCTGCATATCTTAAATGAGAACTTAGTATTAAGTTGTGTTGCTCAAGACGTGTTTTCTACTGTTACTAAGCATTCTATTACTGCTTCTCAATTTCATGAATTATCTGTTGCTTTGAAAGTTTCCCATGATCGTGTCATTGAGCTTGAAAACAAAAACTCATAACTAAATGAGAAAATTGACCAGGATGATCACGATAATTTGGTAAAACATTTTTCTAAGCTAGAAGTTGAACATTTTGATTTGCAACTAAAATATCAACATCTCAAAGAAAATTTCAAAACCTCAAACATCAAGACATCTTCAAATGTTCCAGAGTTTGATGCAGTTTTTGAAATAAACAAACGTGACGAACAGATTCAAGCTCACTATAACACGATCAGAAAGTTGAAAGCCCAAGTTTCACAATTAATGGGTGAAAAGAACAATGTGACTGGCTCCCAAATGCCTCCTCCTTTAGATTCTCAATTTTCTCAAAACTTTCATCTTCAAAACATCATTAACGTACTACAACAAGAAAATGAGAGTTTTCTAGAAGAAAATGAAAAGGTCAAACGACACTTCAAAGAGTTATACGATTCAGTGAAAGTCACTCGTGACAAAAATAATGAAAAAATAACTTCGTTACAAAAGGAAATTGAGAATCTGAAGAGTCAGGTAAAAGGGAAAATGCCACTTGTGTTTAATGAGAATGTTGCATCAAAGTCATCTGCAGACTCTAAATATACTGTGACTGTTAAATACATTCCTCCTCATCTTAGAAATAACGAACTTGTGTTTCATAACTATTTTTTTTCACCTTAAGGATAGTCTAGAATGTCTCTGTGAGATTGTAGAAGAGGACTACATAAATAAGCCACTTGATAGTGAAATTAGGTTTGCTTGCATTCAGGCCAAACGATCTCAGGAGCTGTTAGAATGTTTAAGAGCAACATGTCCTAAATCCTTATGTGAGAAAGATAAAGTTGTGATGCCTTGCTCTATGCCTAGTGATAAGTATGCAACCCATCCGATGCCCAGTTTTAAGAAAGTGAACTTTAATGTGCCTTCAAGTAGCTCAGATCCCAACACTTCTAAACCTGACAAGCAAAAAGTAGCAATACCAACTAATGTTCCCATTCCCTTTACAGGAGTAAAAAGTGACACCAAAGCGAGCAGGTCAAAGCCTCAAGGCAACACAAAGAATGACAGGACCTTGCAAGCTAGGAATGTTCAGTGGAAGAGAGTAGAAGATCACCTTATGAAGAATGAAACTATGTTGAATAAAACGAATCGTGTTGATTCTAGTGTTAGCTCTAAGCATGCTGTAATTAATGCGAATTCTGCTACTTTTGGCAAAACATGTAATGATGATTGCTTGGTTTCTGTTACTAATTATGTATGTGGCATGAATGATTTGATTAATTCTGATAAACACCCTATTAAAATCGTTAATGACAACAATCATGTTAAGAAGGCTAGAAAGCAATGATGGAAGAAGGTTCGAAAACATTGGAACCCACGGGAAGAAAATTTAGTAATATAGGTTATCAGTGGATACCTACTGGCCGCAAATTTAATCTTAATAAGATGTGCCCTAAATTAGCTAAGTCAATGCCCATCAGGAAATGGATGCCTACCGGTAGAACTATTCCTTTAAGAAGTGAACATACTTTGAATAGGTCTAATACTAGTACTGCATCTATAGCTAATGATTCCATTGATTCTGCTTCTAATGTGGGTGTTCCAATCACTGTTACTAACCAAATGGAACCCATTCTTGCATGGGGATCCCAACTATCCAGTTATCCATTTTTGTCTGTGTTCAACTGCAGGTCGTTCAAATCGTTCTGTGGTACTTGGACTCAGGCTGTTCCAAGCATATGACTGGCGATTGCTCGCGGCTCATGAACTTCGTGAGTAAATTCATCGGAACTGTTAGATTCGAGAACGATCATTTTGGTGCAATTATGGGTTATGGAGATTATGTTGTTGGTGAAAGTGTAATCTCCAGGGTATATTATGTTGAAGGTCTTGGTCATAACTTGTTCTCTGTTGGTCAATTCTGTGATTCCGATCTAGAGGTGGCTTTTAGAAAACATACTTGTTTCGTTAGAGAACTTGATGGTGTGGAACTGTTAAGAGGAAAACGTGGTTCAAACCTATACACCATCTCTATCGAAGACATGATAAAGTCTTCTCCAATCTTCTTGTTGTCAAAGGCTTCGAAAACAAAGTCATGGTTATGGCATCATCGTCTCAATCACTTGAACTTCGGCACCATTAATGATCTTTCCAGAAAGGACCTTGTAAGAGGCTTACCCAGACTAAAGTATGAAAAAGATCATCTTTGTTCAGCATGCCAATTGGGAAAGAGCAGGAAATATGCCCACAAACCCAAACCTGTAAACTCAGTTATGGAAGTTCTTCATACTCTTCACATGGAGTTGTGCGGACCAATGAGAGTGCAAACGATAAATGGGAAAAAATATGTTTTAGTCGTTGTTGATGACTACTCACGATTTACTTGGGTTAAGTTTTTGATGACAAAGGATTAAACTCCAGATGTCATCATCAAACTTATCAAGCAGCTTCAGGTTCGACTTAACAAGATTGTTAGAATTATTCGAACAGACAATGGCACTGAGTTTGTTAACAAAGACCTAAGTCAATTTTATGAAAGCATTGGAATCAGTCATCAAAGAAGTATTCCACACACGCCTCAACAGAATGGTGTAGTTGAAAGACGAAATCGGAACCTTGTTGAAGCTGCAAGAACTATGCTAATTTATTCAAAAGTTCCAATGTTTATTTGGGCTGAAGCCATTGCCACTGCTTGCTACACCCAAAATCGTTCCCTCATACACACCACTCATGGAAAAACTCCATACGAACTTGTCCATAAACGAAAACCTGATCTCTCCTATCTTTGTGTATTTGGTGCTTTGTGCTATCCAACGAATGATGACCAAGACTTAGGTAAATTAAGAGCTAAGGCAGACATTGGAGTTTTTGTGGGTTATGCACCAAACAAGAAGGGTTACCGAATCTACAACAAAAGAACTCGAGATATCATGGAAACTATTCACGTCACGTTCGATGAGCTATCCGGGCAAATGGCTCTAGGACAATCAAGTTCTGGACCCGCATCACAACCTTCATCAAGTAATCCTATTAGTTCTTTTCTTGTACAAAATCCCTCACCAGCAACTCCATATGTACCCCCTTCAGAAGATGATTTGAAGAAAATGTTTGAACCAATGTTTGATGAACACTATGAGCCTATTACTAATGATCAGTCAAATCCATCAACAGAGGCGGCTCCTATCCCTGTCAACATAGATAACCCTATAGTTTCTATGTCATTAAGTCAAGAAGTGCCTACTGCTGATCACTCTGTTTTATCATCAAATCCTCAATCATCAAGTGTACATCATGGAATTGTGTCTGGCACCTATGATGGAGATAACCCCTTTGCTACTCCTGAAGATGCTCCCTTTGAGAACATATTTGCTCCTAAACTATCATCAGAACCATGTACATCAGGGGAAATCGACTCTGCTAGTTCAGTTCCTCAACAACAACCACACGAACACCTTAGAAAATGGACACATGACCATCCATTAGACAACATCATTGGAAACCCCTCTCATCCAGTATCCACTCATAAACAACTTGCAACTGATGCCTTATGGTGCTTCTTCAACTCCGTACTATCTAAGATCGAACCAAAAGACGTGAAAACTGCCATGAATGAAGACAGCTAGTTCAATGCCATGCAAGAAGAACTTCATGAGTTCGATCGACTAGATGTATGGGAATTAGTACCTGCTCCTGACTGTGCTATGATCATTGCTCTAAAGTGGATCTTCAAAGTAAAACTTGATGAGCATGGTGATGTGTTAAAGAACAAGGCTCGATTAGTTGCAAAAGGATACCGTCAAGAGGAGGGTATTGACTTTGAAGAATCATTTGCTCCAGTTGCATGTATCGAGGCAATCAGAATCTTCCTGGCTAATGCTGCAAGTAAGAACATGGTAGTCTATCAGATGGATGTAAAGACGGCTTTTCTTAACGGAGATCTTAAAGAAGTCATATATGTCAGCCAACCTGAAGGTTTTGTGAATCCAGAGCATCCTACTCATGTCTATCGCTTGAAGAAGGCTCTCTACGGTTTGAAGCAAGCTCCAAGGGCATGATACGATACGCTATCAAAGTTTCTTCTATCTACTGGATTCAACAAAGGAGCAGTTGATCCGACATTGTTCACCAGAAAGTCAGGCAAACACTTAATCCACGTTCAAATCTATGTTGATGATATTATTTTTGCCTCGACTGACCCCAATGAATGTGACTGTTTTTCTAAGGAGATGGGCTCCAAATTTCAAATGTCAATGATGGGACAAATGTCATTTTTCTTGGGATTACAAATTTCACAAAGTCCCGGAGGCATTTTTATTAATCAATCTATATATGCTAATGAGATTTTAAAGAAATTTGGATTTGATTCTTGTGACCCTGTTGACACTCCCATGGTGGAGCGTCCTAAACTGGATGAGGACCTCTCAGGGATCATGGTTGACCAGACTAAATATTGTAGTATGATTGGGTCCCTGATGTACCTTACTGCCAGTAGACCAAACATTCTGTTCGCTGTATGCATGTGTGCTAGATACCAGGCTAAGCCTACCAAAAAGCACATTGAAGTGGTTAAACGGGTCTTTTGGTATCTCCAAGGAACCATCAACATGGGACTTTGGTACCCGAAGGACACCGGTATGTCACTAACAGCCTATGCAGATGCTGACCATGCAGGATGTCAAGATACACGTTCGAAGCACGTCAGGAGGTGCTCAGATTTTGGGTGATAAACTTGTGAGCTGGTCTTCAAAGAAACAAATGAGTACTTCTATATCATCTACAGAAGCAGAATACATAGCCATGTCATCTTGTTGTGCTCAAATCCTATGGATGAGATCCTAATTATCTGACTATGGCTTTGAATTCAACAAAATCCCTCTGTATTGTGATAACAAAAGTGCCATTGCTCTCTCATGCAACAACGTTCAACATTCAAGAGCAAAGCATATCGACATTCGACATCATTTCATCAGGGAGCAAGTGGAGAACGGTGTGGTGGAACTTTATTTTGTAAGGACTGAATACCAATTAGCAGACATTTTCATCAAAGCTCTTCCTAGAGAACGTTTTGAGTTTATCCTCCCACGACTTGGTCTAAAGAGTCTACAACCGGAAACACTCAAACGTCTTCAAGAGGAAGACGAGGAGTAAAAGTTTTTCTTCATCAATCTCTTGTAAATATCTATTCAAAAAGCAAAAGACAAAATTATAAAACCCACAAAAGAAAATAGAAAAATATAAAATATCAAAAATCTATAAAAATCAGAAAATCTTGGAAAAAGCTAAAAATATTTTTCTCATCTTTTCTTTTATTCGATTTCATCTACGGTCTTTGTGTTGTCATTCAAAGAGTGACACGGGTCTTTAGATGAAGTTTGAATGTTCATGATTAAAAAAAAATAAAAAATAAATAAAAAATAAAAAATTAATACATATGTTTATTGTCATTTTAGACTATACCCCGTTTTTTAAAAGAAAGAACAGAGCCATGCTTTATCTTATTTTTCAAATCTCATGCTCTGATTCTAGATACAAATGTTTGTCACCAAAGAGACAAAGGTTTCCTTCACAAATATTTTTCCTTCTATAGATTCTTCTAAAAAATATTTGTTATCTAATGAAAACTAATAGCTTTGAAAATAACTCGGACTCCATTCTTTGAAAATCATATGGACTTGACATTTGTCAAAATCTCTATCTCTCAATCAACAACTTATATCATTGATTGAGGGGGAGAATGATTTCAATTAATTCAAAAGGTTATTTGTCATACAATTGGTTCAGACCAAGGCTTATGTCATGTTTTCAAAAGATACTCAAGCATGTTTAATCTTTGGAGTTTAAAGTCTCATACTTGATCTTTACCGGTTAAATGTTTTCATAAGCAAGTCACAGTTCTCCTCAACAAGCTTTCAAAATCAATTTAAATCTATAGAGATCACAAATCTTAAATGACCTGAAAATTGTGATCGGGGGAGAATATGTGATTTAAATTGGTTTTAAACTGATAATTTGATAAATGGTTTTTTAAGTGATTAGCAAGCTCTCCTCCCTACATGTGCCAAACGATTTCAAATTTTCCATGCACATGTTAAGGGGGAGCATCTATATCAACCCAAAAAGGATTGAAACGTGATTGATTTGTCTCTAAGTGCAGGTTTTCCCTAATATGTGCAAAACAATTTCAAATATACGATGCACATGTTGAGGGGGAGCGAGCTCTTTTTCTGAAATATCATAAACAATTCAGGTACAAAATGCTTTGATAATATATCACAAGTACCTGGAATAATTTTCAAGTGGTTTTCAATTGGTTCCAATGGCAGAAGAACAATACCAAAAAGACCGACCAAATTTACTTTATGTATGGTGTTATAAGGATGGTTAGGTTAGGTATTCGTTCTCACGATCCCGCTAGAGCCGGAAGGATCTACCCAGGGACAATCCACTAGATAGTATAGAGTCCTTAAGTATGATGAAAAAAGGAGAAAAATGAGAATATGGGAAGAGTGCCGACTGAGACAGAGCTAGCACTGGAACAAACCCAACAAGGTTCTAGTAATGAAGTCTTGGTAAGCACTGAAGGGGTTGAAGAATGAAAAAGAAATGAATGTGAAAAGGGTGAAAAGAAATAGCCCTCCAATAATTCAACCTTAGGGCAGAAACCAGGTTCAATACATATGCTACTGGTGTTTACTAAGGTAACACTGGTATTGAAGACAAGACATCATGGACCCAGTGACGCACTTCACTAAACTTCCCAAGCTACTCAAGTTATTCTTAAAAGGACTTGTTTCATTCTCATGGGGAACCGACATTATCTATCGACTTTCTCTTAGAGATAGTTGATATTGAAAAAGGAGACCTTCTCCCTAGTCTCCAACTTAGGAATCCAAATGTGCACAATTGAGTCTAGAGCCAAGAGATCATTCATAAATCTCATTAGGACACAAAAATTAATGAAGACTTGTTGTTTCACACAATGTGGAAAGTAAGTATATATTGAGAGTCCTACGCATTATCCTTGTGGTATTGCTAGAACATCCGAGTGATATGTCAAGTATTCACGATGAAGATGGAAATCCTTATAGAGCCAACATCAAACAAGCTCTTGGTGGGTGACATGTGAGATCTATCCAATAGATCAACCATGTGACAACTAAATAGAAACAATGGGGAGATTCAAAATTATGAATCAATCCTAGGTTATGGATTGACGGATACCTTTGAAAAACCGGTCGTTGTGCTTAAAATTCTTTTCTCTAGCACATCGACTGTGTATTAATATTTCAAAATAAAAGGTGTTTATGATTGAAAATTGATTTTCCTTAAAAAACCTTCGTTGTATTGCAAAAATACTTTATATTGAGCAGTACACGATTGCTTTTCAAATCTCTTTTCATCAATCAGTGAATCTCAAATTCGCTGGTTCACTCTCTCCGTGTTGTCTTCTCTGAGACGTTCCGGTTTGAGAACGGAATTATACCTGATCACAGGCAGTACTTGTACTGATCAACGGGGAACCGTGGGCCGTGTACCTCAATTCAACGAAAGTGATCAAAGTCACTTTCGTGTTTTTTATTGCTAACTATTGTATGTAGGTACACTCAACGTTTGCAGCTGATCAGAATGGAGAGGTCAATCCATATCCGCTTGCTCATACAACACATTCCTTTCTAAAGAAATCATGATAAGTGCATCAACGACTCTGATATTATCACTCCATGCTTCTGCTATGCTGCTGCAAATATCATGAATCATCTAAAGCTTCCGCTACTCTGATAAGAAGAAATCATGATCCAGAATGTGAGCATGTCGGTCCAAAAGTCACAACATCATATAATGTCAACACTACAAAGAAAGAGTCAGAGATTATGGAAGCTGATGATCTCAAAGCTGGCTCAAAACTCATTATCACGTGGATCAGTTTAAGACCTCCAATTGGATAAACCATACATGCAAAACATGAAGAATCAAAGACTACGAGCTACAGAGTAAAGAACTTTAACAAGAATCCAAGAACAATCGTAATGTAATATCTGTTTATATTCAATGTAATTTGAGGTGACCTCCCTTAGGGGGAGATTGTTAGGATTTAGAAAATCCAGGTATTAAAGTGTCGGTCACCTCAAGTATATGTAATTGTTATAAAGCTCGTAGTCGTAGTTATTTAATGTTAGTTAGTATTTATTTAAGTAATACCGTGGAGGACGGACGGGTCTTTACCCACTGTATGCCTGACCCACAGCCCGTAGGTGGCGTTTTATGTAAGGTACTATAAATACCCTCTACCTCCCAAGGTAGAGGGTTGGAGCTCATAATAAGATTTTACTTTCTCTCACTAAGTTCCCAAACCTCTTAACTTTCTCTCTCTAAAACCTATTGTGTATGCCCCATTATAATCATGGTTTGATGTGTTTGTGAAATCCAATATGTTACAAAGGTTATTCGAAGGTTCTATGGTAGATAGGCAATATGAGGGCGGATAGTGGACATGTGCGGTACTTTGTGGGCTTGAGATATGCACCTTGTCCTTTATCATCTCCCAATCCTCCTGATCCTCGTCATTGAGACGGCAAGCCTCGTTAAATCGGAGACGCTGTTGAGCAGCTCGCTCATCGGCTAGTAATCTTTCGTTGCGAGCTGCTTGTTCTTCGGCAAGAAGTTCTCCATATGTTTTCTGATGAGACTCTTCTTGGGCACGTTTATTAACCAATCCTTTTAAATCCTCTAATACATCTAGAAGACCTGGGATAAGTTCTTGAGGATTTGGTGGAGAGAAAGTTTGAAACGATGATTGATCATTGAAATGATGACAATGCGGTTCTGGTTCGTATAAATTTTATGGAGGGTAGTTGAAATTGTTTTGAGGATAATTGAAAGAGTTCGGGTTAGAATCATAAGCTAATGAATTCTCGGTACAAATCGAACAACATCCGTTGACAAGATAGTTTCCACACCACTCACACATACAGTTGTAACAACGGAAACCTTTCGATAACACGTCTCCACAACCGTAGCAATAATCTTGATCGAACGAAGATATCTCGGGCTCGGGAATAGGAATCGAGGGCTCAACAACATCACAAGTGGTAGCTAAAGCGGTATTTCTCGAAATTGAATCTTGACGAAATTCATTCAAGCAATTTTGAAGCATGTTCATGATTTCGTCCGAAAAAGGTTTTGAAGATTCCGGAGGTGGGACAAGTGGTGTGCTCTTAGAGCTAGCAATTTCCACCACTTCCGTTTTAGTCTCCGGTTCTTGCTCTTTTCTCTTAACCTTAATCGTAAATCGCGAAAGATTTTGATCAAATCTAGACGGTTTAGGCTCAGAAACAATAGAACAAATCTCGGGTTGTGGCGAGTGGTCGGAAAAACTTGGAGAATCATCGAGAGAGTTTTTATCGGATAATTCGCACCAATAGAAATATTTGCTTGCACCAGCCCTTCTATATCGCTTACATACACATTCATGATTGTGACAGTAATCTTGATCCTATTTCATACGGCTTTTGCAATGGAAACAAAGACGATAACCAATCGTCGCCATGAGAATTAAACATATAGAGGGTTAAAGAAATAGAATTAAGTGATCGAGAGGATAACGAAGAATAAAATCAAACGGTGAAAGAGGGTAAAAGAAATAGAATCAACGAATAAGAGGAATGAGAAAAATATTTTTTGGGGTTTTGAAAACGAGTGCACATGCACAAAAACCAATCAATCAAAACGATACCAAAACAAAAACACAAGGAACTTAAACCAATAATCACAAGCGTTTTCACGCAAGTGACACAAAGGCAAGTTTTGAATCTTTGGTTTGGGAACTTATTATGATAACACTCAAGTTGAGAAGTGTTATATGATTGATGTATTCTATTTATTTAAAACAACAAGCAAAATCTTTTTGTATTTTTTATCTTCTACATATATACATAGAAAATAAAAATATTTTTGTATTTTTTTGTATTTTTCAAAAAGCAATAACTTCACGAGGAAGGATCTTCAAGTCACTAATTGCAAAAACTTCACGATATTGTCGCAACACACCTCCCCGGCAGCGGCGCCAAAATTTGATTCATTGTTTGTGAGTGTGGTGAAATAAACACAATATCAATATATCAAATTAATCGTGAAATTCGACAAGTCAACCTTTTAGGAAAAGGGTTAACGTGCCAAAGCTCACGAATGTGATAAAAGTGATACCGGGAAATTGATTTCCCCAGATCGTGTCCCAACGAGGTGTGAAATTGATGGTATCGTTGAGTTTCGTGATTAGGACTTGAATTGGTTAAACGAATTTGGATTTTTGATTACGCTAATCTACAAATTAAAGAACGGGAATGAAAATAAAGCAAGTAAAACAATGTAAATACTAAATAAGCTACTACTAAGCCTAAGAAACAATAAAACAAATCTAAATTACATCCTAGGGTGCTAAAATGCAAAAACGGGAAAAACCGAGAACTCACCGAGCCCCGAAAGTGAAAAATATGCAATTTAAGTCCTACGAGTGCAAAAATAATTTTTCTACAGACTAAATGACTAAAAATAATTTTAGGAAATAGCCGGGTATTTTTTTTTACTTTTATTTTATTCTCTACGAATTAAAAACTCTTTTAAACTAATTAATTAATAAAAAATACTACACATTTTTAGAAAAAATCTACAAAATTTACAGAAAATACTTCTAACACTACTGAATCTATGAAAAATAGAAAACTACACTATTGCTTAATGATATAAGCAGTAAAAATAGAAATAAGCTACTAATTATAAAATAGAAAACTGCCTTAAGGTTCTAATTAAGCAAAATTTGAATGAAAAAGTCCCAAGGGCATGATGGACTTGTGTTATGTGTGTGAGGCGTGGGAATGCTGGGCAGGAGGTCTTGGGTTCGAATCCCACCTCCTGTCTTTTTGGCAGTTTATTATTTTTTTTTACTTTTTTCTTTTCCCAAACCAACTAATGATAAAAAAATTAACATGTTTAACAAAAACTTAAGCTGAAATAAGCTGTTCAACAGCTTAATTCCACCACAGTTTCACCCAAAGGAACTAATTTAAGGGACAGTTTGGATGGTTTAGGGACTACAAAAAGCTACAAAGAAAAAACTTGCAAAAGCTTAAATAAGCTACCTAATCTACATACACCTAAATAAACATCAATGGGGACCTAGAATGAGCTTAAACAAAAAGAAAAGAAGCTGCTTTGGAGCTGTTGTACTGCACAGCCCCTAAACAGTCCAATGAGAGGGCTGTTTGGGACAGTACTAAGGGAAAAACAAGCTACAATAAGCTAGAGCCTATGAAACCTAATCTACAACCTAAAAGGTACTAATGGGCAACAGGAATAAGCAACAAAAAGAAAAAAATAAGATGATAACTAACCTCTAATAGCCCAAACAAACTGCTACAATGCTGCTGAAATCAGTTCCAAAAGGGGACTCATGGGGCTTTTCAAAGGCAAAATTAAGCTTTAACATAAGCTCTAAAATCAGTAATAAGCTAAACAAAACTAACTTCATTCATTGAACTACTTGTAAAACTAAAATTAAATCCTAATGCTAACTTTAACTATTCTAAAAAGGGATTAAAAAGCTGTTCTGCTGCTATGGTGTCAAGACAGGAAGACAGAAAGAACAAAAAAAATTACCAAAGCTTTTTTTTTTAAATCTAAAATTGTGATTAAACTTTTTACCAATCAACTTGTAAAGCAGTTTACCACTGATCCTAGAATCAAAGTGGGTCAAAATGTGACTTTTGACCCAAGAATAAGGCAAATCCAAACACTACTCTTAAAACAGTTTTGTGAAAAAATATTGTTTTGAGAGTTAAAATGAACTAAAAGTTTTGTAAGACTTTTGATGAAAACCAAGTATTTGTAACACAAACTGAGATTACAACAGGAGTTAACTAACTTCCATCACACGAACATATATTTAAACATCAGAGCAAGAATTGGAAACTAAATGAACTTTCATTGAAATTAAAAATTACAAGTTGAGAATTAAAATTTGACTTAAATATAAAAGTAATTAAAAGCATAAAACGATGGACTAGAAGACAAGTTTTTTCATTTTCCTAAGATGCCTATTTATACTAAACTAAAAAAAAATTGACTTCTGCTTCTTGTCTTCTTCCTTGTGTTTGTTTGCTGAGACAAAATCAGCCAAATATGCAAGTTGTGCTTTCTCCATTCTATCTCAGCCTTTGATTTACCCTGGGTGTCCACAACAGCCATTGATTGGCATGTTTGTAGTTGTGGATTGATGACATGGCAATGGGAGAGTCTTCGTTGGATTCTGGGATGGTGAAAGTGATGGAGAGAAGAGGGGGAAAGTAGGTGCCATTTTGTTTCTGGGTTTATTTGTGTTTTATGTTTTCCTGGTTGGATAAAAGGGAGAAGGGAGAGGGTCAATTGGAGGGTAAGATAGTGGCAGGGGGTTCATTTGGGGAAATGTTAAGTTTATTTTGGTTTTATTTTGTAAAAGTTTTAAATAAAATGTATTTTGGTTTTAAGGTTTTTTTTTTTTTTTTTTTTTTTTTTTTTTTTTTTTTTGAATTCAAAAATTGGTTTTAAGTAAAATTGAATTTTTACAAAATTGGTTTTAAAGGTTTAAAATGGGGATTTTTTGGATATTTGGTTTTAAAAGACAATTAGGTTATTTGGGTATCGGGGACGGGTAAAATGAGAATTTTGGTTTCGGGTTTGTTTTCCCCTGCTCACTCCAAAAACATGTCCCGAGCTCTGAAAATGTGGAAAATCCACTACCGGCTCTGTCCGCAAAGCACTTTTTCTGATTTTGGCTCGATTTTGCCCGTTTTCGCTCTGTTTTCAATCTTTTTGTACCTGCAAGACACAAAACACACTCCAAGGATATTTTTAACATATTTTGATCATATTTGGGTGTTTTTGGTCATTTTTGTGGTCTTAGGTGGGTAAAAACGATGAGTGAATAAGAACTCATCAAACAACCATTACAGTTTTTTTAGTACATCAACAAACCAGTAGATAAGGTAAACAAATGTTACTTGTAAGCCATTTTTCTTTTCCCTTTGCCTTTGCCTTTGTCAGCCGCTCTTGCGACTGTGGAGGGATTATTTATGCCAAATTTCTTCTCTTTAATATCAGCCCATGTTTGTTTATTTGCAAGTCCTATTACCTGAATCATTTTACCCGGGAGGTTCCGACTTTGGGCATCACTAACTGAAGGCTTTTTTTCCTCAAAACTCGTAAACGTTGCCCTTTTCAACAGACAATCGCGGTAAGCTACCACATCGGGTCTGTCAGAATAGTCACTTGAGCTGTAGGTAGACTATTAGCTGGATATAGAGCTTGAATCACTTTCAGAGCTTTCAACGTTTGGGAAGTATGAAGCCCATGGATTACATGGCTGCATTGTATCTGAAGTGCTTGAAAAGATGCGTGAAAACAAGCTTAGCCATAGCAAAATAAGATTTACAGAAACAAAAACTCACCAGCTTTTTTTGTAGTCATTTTTATTAGGGTTTTGCTGATATGTGTGTGTAAAACCAGTGTTAATGTGCGTCTGTTTATGACTGTGCTTGTGACTATAAATCTCACTATAAAAGAAAGCCTCTTCCTAACCGCATTTAAAAGCATTAACATCCTAATAAATGCTAGGTTGTTGACCTTATCCCTTAACTTTTAAATTATAACTAAAGGTTATGCTACAGCTTAGTTGTGCATCATCCTATATATCCTAACACAATTACAATAAAACTTTTGTGACCATCATACATGCATTTCTAACCCTGTTCAGCACTGTTTACTTAAAATCAGCAGTGTACATGCATCTATAACCGTTTATTACTTGGTCTTCATCACTGGCAGTATTAACTTCCACTTGCAGTTTATGACTTTAATTACGTATCCCTTATAAAATGGTGTCTTATCTCACTATGTATTGTTATTTAATGATAAGTAATATTTTAAATATTGCCCAATATCGTATGCAAACTGTAGTTTTTCAACACATTATCAGCCAACATTGCATCCTTATATGTTTCTGGTTGTTTTTTTTTTCTTTTATCAATAAAATCTACTAAAACATAAGCATCAGTTACAAATAACTCTAGTATTTGTCAAACTCCAGCAGTAGTTGTATGGCGAAAGCAGTTGTAAGCCATATACTACCAGCAGTTTACCACGTACTGTATTATGTAGATGATCCTTGTGGAAAACTAGAAGGGGGGGTTAAATAGTTTTACCAATTTAAAACTCCTTTTTAAATATTTAGATCGACTTATGTCAATCTATTTGGTTATTTATGTTGGACGTTGATAGGTAGATATATAAACGTAAAATGAAAGATAAAGAGTAAGAAGCACATCACCACGACACAAGTTATTTATAGTGGTTCGGCTACAAGGACACCTTCCTTGCCCTACTCCACTCCCCGAGTCACCTACTCGAGAGTTCGTAAGCACTACACCAAATCTCCTTATGGCGGAGAAGCCTTCACAACGTCGCTTAACCTTTTTCCGGTACAAAGCTAAATACCGAGTTCTTTCACACCAAGGCGAACCACACCTAACACTACGTCGCCTACCCTTTATACGGTGCTAGGCTAACCACCGAGTTCTTTCACACCTTAGGAGAACTAATCCTATCACAACTTCGCCTACCCTTTATACGGTGCTAGGCTACCCACCGAGTTCTTTCACACCTTAGGAGAACTAGTCCTATCACAACGTCGCCTACCCTTTATTAGGTACTAGGCTAAGCACCTAGTTCCATTATGGAGGAACTACTACCCTTCACGACACAACACCTATTATCAAGGAGATCTACTCCTTGTTACAACACCATCAAGGATATCACCATCCTTGTGAATAAATAAACACTTATATGTATAACGATGCACCTCATCGATTATACGACCTAAGCATTCTTCCCAAATGCTACTTGATTTGATTCTTCGGCATCCTTCACTAATACCTTTGAGACAACGCTTGACATCCTTCACTAATGCCTTCGTCTTGACACCTTAAGCATTCTTCACTAATGCTTTGACTCGGATGATGAGCACCTTTCACTAATGCTTTCATCTTGACACTTTCGGCATTCTTCACTAATGCCTTCAACCCAACATCTATGGAGAAAGGAAGAACTATCAACAAGAGAACCTTCGTTGTCTTGATGATGACGAAGCATGGAAACTCATGGACTTGAGCTTGCACGTCTTCAAGATGTGGTGATCTTTCCTTTAAGAAGAACCTACAAGATCACACAAAAACAAAAGAGAAAAGCTACATAGATCTCTTGGATCTGAGGTTAGAGGGTTAGAATACTTGGGGGAAGTATGTGTGTAAAAGGATGATTAGAAAGGAAGAAATGGCTCTCTATTTATAGAGAAAATTCTCTACTGTTTCCCCGGATCCCACGGATCCCTTCCACTTGGGATCCGGCTAGCACAAAGCTAGGGATCCGTGGAACGCTCCTCTTTGCCCATGGGTATTTTTGGTTATGGGTCATGGGTTATGGGTTGATCCATGGTTTTCTTTCTAGATACAATGTATCTTAAGGATACAATGAACTTGGTCAAGTGGTATATATAAAACCATGGGTTATGGGTCAATACCATTTGCTAGTATACAATGAACTTGGTCAAGTGGTATATATAAAACCATGGGTTATGGGTCAATACCATTTGCTAGTTTTTACCCATTTAGTATATACTTGTTTTTACCCAACTACATTCAATGTATTTGGTCAATGGGTCAAATACTTAAGTTTTTACCCATTTATATTACCCAATATACTACATACTAGTTATGTGTATATTTACCCAAATATGTAAACACTAGTTGTTGTACATATGTAATATTAAATTATAAAATCACTTATACTTGTTTTAGTGTTTTATGTGAAAATGTGAATATGTTAGAAACTATTAGTTCAAACCATTTACGTATTTTATTTGTTTTGTTAAGATGATTTTACGTTTGTTATTGACAAAACATTAGAAGATCGTAAAATATAAATAAACGTTTTTAAGGCTTATTTGTATTAACAATCTCACCCTTTTTGTTGACGACAAAACATAAAATTATTTTAAGGAAAAGCTAAAATTCGTAAACGTTTGAATTTGTAGTTTTTACTTTCTTCTCCCCCTTTTTGTCGAAACAAAAAGAGCTTCGAAAGGAAACTAAAACATTGTTTTTAGGAAAAACATGTGAAAGAAAAACAAAATATAGAGCAAGTAACGGGAACGGATCTCGTCTTTACTCCCCCTTGACGAGTCCATCCCTATGTAAGGGCGTCAAGAAAGTAATACTAAGCTAGTTTGTTTGCAACTAAGTTTGCAAAAGATTTCGTCTAAGTGACGAGTGTGCTCCCCCTTGATGATTGAAATTTGCAAAGGGATGTCGAGAAATGTAATCCTAATATTGCAAGTAATTTGCAATGTATTGTTTTGACACAAAGCTCCCCTAACTTTAGGGTATCAAATGCTTCAAGTGTAGATTGAATAACTACAAAACAAAGGTTAGAAAACAAGTATAATGCACAATTTCCTGCATATGTGATCCAAGTTAGTAGAAAAATAGTTTTCTGTCTCACGGATCCCGCGGTTCCCTCCTAGTAGGGATCCGTCTAGGCAATTCTGAGGGATCCGTATTAGCTGATAAATTTCAGCAAAGGTGATATAACAAGTAATGTTATCACATAAATGAGATATGTATTCAACCAACAAACATATACTCAATGCAATATGGCAAGTAAACTATCATTCAATAAAACATAAGAGATGATCAACAAATCTCTATAAACTAAGAGAATGATTTAGCCATATTCTACTAATACTAATAAGTGACCAAAGCTTAAGAAGCAACAATGTGCTTGAGTCTAGGGATGAGTAGACTTGTTGATTTGGTCCAATCTTTCAAGAAGATGATTAAACATGAAATGCAACTCATTTCGTACTTCTTGAACAAGTCCTTGGGTGATTTAGACAATTAGAGCAATTATTGTCTTGATTAGGAACAGGATGTTTTGAGGAGGTTCTACAAATGATGATGGAGGTACATTGAGTAATTTAGGATGAGGTTCTACTAGGAATGAGAGTGGTGGTAATGGAAATTCCTCCATATGATCAAGTCCTTAGTGGTTCCTTGTTTCCGAAGATGGACTAGTTGGTGATGTAGGTGGTTCCTATTTTAACGAGAAGGTTGGTGAATGGGAAGTTCTCGGTGGTGAATGCTCTAATGAATAGAGAGGCTTGGTGAAGTCCATGCTCTAGGAATGAAGGTTTAGACGTTTTTCTAGAACTAGGTACGTTTGGTTTAGAGCTCGATGATCCCTTTTCTAACCTAAAAGGTTTAATGCTAATTATTGCGGTTCTATTGGCAATTGTTGATTGGGTTTGTTGAGGTGAGATTCTAGCACTATTATCTCTTACGGATGATGATTCGGTGGATGGTAATGGTGAAAGATGAGATGGCCAAGAGGGTAAGTCTTCTACATTGTGAGAGTGTGAAAATGATTGTGAAGTATCTCTAGGTACTAATGATGTTGGTTGAGTTGTGGGGGGTTTGTTTGCTATGGTAGAATTTGGTGAAGATATCCTAGTGGGAATCTTATTCTTGGGGATTAGTTTGATTGGTTTCCTTGATGTGGGAGAAATCCTAGCATTGGTGGACTTAACCGGAGATGATTCGGTTGAAGAAACTTCGTGTATGATTCTAGCAAGTTTCTTGGGTGGTTCTTGGGTGGATGAGTGAGCACTAGGAGCCTTTCTCATATTGAAATGACTAAGGGAAATGGTTGCAATTGCTGATATTTGTGTGAGATGACTAAAGTGTTCTAGGCAATGTGGTTTATAAAGAGAAGATCTTGGCAATTTGTATTTAAGACTTAATCCACTAATGTTCATGGAAATGTGATGATTGACATGCACAAGGTTGAGATTCAGAGTTTACACTGATCTAGGAACTCATTTAAGATGAGATGGAGTGTTTGGGTTAGCAATGTTAGACATATACTGTCACCCGGATCCCACGGTTCCCTCCTTGGAGGGATCCGTCTAGGCTATTCCTAGGGATCCGGCTCTCAGCAGTTATGACAGATTTGAAATGAGGTTTCTAGAAGCTAAAGCCTATCTTGATTAGGGTGTTTCTGCTCTCCTAAGTGTTTTAGGATGAGAGGGTACTTGAATGATCAAGAGTAATAAGTGTTTGTAGCTAATGATTGTTTCTTATGGAAGGAGGATAGGACAAGATGACTACCAATGAATATCCAAGGTTAACACTAAGTGTTTTGGAGGTGTTAAGTCATAATAAATGATCCTAGTGATCAGATTTAAGCTTGTGATGAAATTTGAAAAATCCTTAAATATTATAGGAATTGAAAAACTAATTTTTGACTCATTTTGAAATAAGAATGACTTGAAACAATTTTCTAAAAATGTTTAATTTGTCTACTTAAGTGTTTTGAAAGATGAAAATTTGGCTTGTGAGTAATGGAGCGGAAATATGGTGGTTTTTGATGTGTTAGTAAATCAAGACGTATTTAGACTAAGATCTTAAGTAAGCCTTTAGTGAGTTTAAGCTTTTTCTTATCATGGAATAAGACTTAGTTGCGTTCTAAAACAGATGCTTAGCTAATGTGAAGTTTATCTAGAAAGCAATTTTGATGTAGGAAATGCAGTATTGCTTATCTGCTGACACGGATCCCACGGTTCCATCAAGGATGGGATCCGGCTAGGCTATTCCTAGGGATCCGGCATCTGCAGATCAGAACCTATTCAGAAATGATGTGCAGGTTTTGCACATTATTACGTCTATAAAACAAGCAATAAGAACAAGCAAGCCATCATATAGCACCAGAAACAATATCCAAAATACCATAAACCAACAATGCTAAAAAGAAATCATTCAAACATAAGATAAATGAAAATAAGCATATTCCTATTGTCTCTTTCGTCAATTCTTTTTTCTTTTTGACGGGTTAGTGAGATTGTAAGCGAGGTTTTGAATCATGCCTCTTATTTGTTTGAATTCCGCGGTCTCGTTTGGAATGGTTGGAAGTTGTTCGTGGTATTCAAGAATGTCCAATTTGATGTTGGATACGGGGTCGATGTCCTCCTCATCTTCTTCTTCTTCTTCTTCTTCTTCTCCGGCCGAGGAGTCCGAGAGAGCTTCGGGTTTCTCTCCATTGACCATGAACCGTTTAGATGGTTGTTTGGTAAGGGGTACCATGACGTGATCGGAAAGGTAATGGTCATCGTTGATAGGGGATGGTTGCAATGCACTAACGTACTTACAAAGTCGTGTTAGGAGCATACCATATGGGAGTACCATGTTGGAAGCTTTGAATACCCCAGCCATTCTCCTTACCATGTAATAGGTAAGATTAAATGGCCTTTGGTGGATAAGACAATAGATCATTTGCACAAGGCATGCGTTTGGATGATCTTTGTTTCCAACTAGGCTAATGATGTTTTCCCTAAGGATTTCTTCCCATTTTCTAAACATGGGATGCATTTCAAAAAGTTCCATTTTAAAGGGATCACGGTGAATGAGCTTTTTGTTACGATCGTAACGGGATTGGTTGGTCCTAATTTTAAAGATAGTATCACGAATGGTTTCGGGATTGTCGAGAGGAGTGTTGTAAAGAGGCTTAGGATCAAGTGCAAGGTTTTGAGCGTTAATTGCCCAATCTTGAGAGTACATACAAATTCCTTCACAAGGAATGCGAAGAATTTGAGCAAAAGTGTTGAGAGGAAGAGTAAAGTTTTGTGTGTTGATGATAAAGGCAATTGAGATGCTATTATCGGTGTTTCTAATGATCCTAAAGCTTTTGTAAAACTCAAAAATAAAAACCGGACAAATTTGTTCATCAATGTCAAGAAGACAATCAAAGTTGATTGTCGAGAAAACTTGACGAATGTCGGTATCTTCAAGGAAACATTCCTTGACTACACGACCTTCGTGAATAAGTCGTTTTGTGAGGCTTTTGAAAATTTTACGGTTAGTTTTGGTCTGGCCCCTTTTACGATAGTAGTGAGTAAGATAGTGGACGGTGTCATGATGATCTTGTTGAGTGGCTTTGGGCATGGTTGGTCCTAGAAATACAAATTTTTCCAATTAGGTAAAATTAGTTGGAAATGGGTTTATGGTTTTTGATTTGTATTAACAATGTTGTGAACACAATGTGATTTAGTTAAAAAGCCCCTTTTCATGATTAATTTGAAAAACCCTAATTAAATTAATTTGATTATAATTTAAGGAACCATAAACCCTAGAAATTAGAACAAGTTAATGTAATTACTTACAATGGTGTTCTAGGAATGAATACTTTGAGGTTATGGAAGCCAATGAGGATGGATTCAGTAGCTTGGTCGTTTTTGTGTTATGAGAGTAGAGGGAAAATGATCAGTGGTGATTTTTGAAAGCGTATAGCTGAGTTCTGTTCCACGGTTCCCCCGGATCCTTTGTATTTGGGATCCGGCTAGTACAACTAGAGGGATCCGGCTACTATGAACATAAAAGAGGTTGTTTGACATTATTTTTGTAGTATGTTTATGGAATAGCTTACAAAAAAAAAATAGTTCGGAGGTTTTAGATGACGATTGTTTTTGGATGACGGCTTTTGATGATACTCATATCGAGGATGTGATGACGGCGTTAAAAAAAATATTATTCCCGATGACGAGAAAGGTGGAAGAGTGACGAAAGAGACTTCTAACGCTCTTAGTGATTTAATAATCAAAGTAGTACTTGTGAAAATAAGTAGAACTCAAGTATCCTATCTAATGAAAAGTAGAACATACCTTTATGCTTCTTGATTTGGTATAAAACCAAATATACTTCATGAGCTTTTAAAGTAATCCTTTGTACTTGATGTACTTAAGTTGTGATTACTTTAAGAATCCTTCCTTGAATGTTGACTTCATCTTTGAATGAAGATTTTGGAAAATTCTAGCATGAAAATTACTCGAGAACGGAATATTGTTAGAATCATCTATCAATGTCCAACAAAATGATTTAACAGAAAATATGATCCAAAAAAAATCCTTCTTTGTAGTTTTCAAACATACACGGATCGTATCAAGTCTTTAAAGTACAATATACTTTAAGAAACTTAGTTACGAAGCTCTGATGCCAATTGTGGAAAACTAGAAGGGGGGGTTGAATAGTTTTACCAATTTAAAACTCCTTTTTAAATATTTAGATCGACTTATGTCAATCTATTTGGTTATTTATGTTGGACGTTGATAGGTAGATATATAAACGTAAAATGAAAGATAAAGAGTAAGAAGCACATCACCACGACACAAGTTATTTATAGTGGTTCGGCTACAAGGACACCTTCCTTGCCCTACTCCACTCCCCGAGTCACCTACTCGAGAGTTCGTAAGCACTACACCAAATCTCCTTATGGCGGAGAAGCCTTCACAACGTTGCTTAACCTTTTTCCGGTACAAAGCTAAATACCGAGTTCTTTCACACCAAGGCGAACCACACCTAACACTACGTCTCCTACCCTTTATACGGTGCTAGGCTAACCACCGAGTTCTTTCACACCTTAGGAGAACTAATCCTATCACAACGTCACCTACCCTTTATACGGTGCTAGGCTAACCACCGAGTTCTTTCACACCTTAGGAGAACTAATCCTATCACAACGTCGCCTACCCTTTATTAGGTACTAGGCTAAGCACCTAGTTCCATTATGGAGGAACTACTACCCTTCACGACACAACACCTATTATCAAGGAGATCTACTCCTTGTTACAACACCATCAAGGATATCACCATCCTTGTGAATAAATAAACACTTATATGTATAACGATGCACCTCATCGATTATACGACCTAAGCATTCTTCCCAAATGCTACTTGATTTGATTCTTCGGCATCCTTCACTAATGCCTTTGACACAACGCTTGGCATCCTTCACTAATGCCTTCGTCTTGACACCTTAAGCATTCTTCACTAATGCTTTGACTCGGATGATGAGCACCTTTCACTAATGCTTTCATCTTGACACTTTTGGCATTCTTCACTAATGCCTTCAACCCAACATCTATGGAGAAAGGAAGAACTATCAACAAGAGAACCTTCGTTGTCTTGATGATGATGAAGCATGGCATCTCATGGACTTGAGCTTGCACGTCTTCAAGATGTGGTGATCTTTCCTTTAAGAGGAACCTACAAGATCACACAAAAACAAAAGAGAAAAGCTACATAGATCTCTTGGATCTGAGGTTAGAGGGTTAGAATACTTGGTGGAAGTATGTGTGTAAAAGGATGATTAGAAAGGAAGAAATGGCTCTCTATTTATAGAGAAAATTCTCTACTGTTTCCCCGGATCCCACGGATCCCTTCCACTTGGGATCCGGCTAGCACAAAGCTAGGGATCCGTGGAACGCTCCTCTTTGCCCATGGGTATTTTTGGTTATGGGTTGATCCATGGTTTTCTTTCTAGATACAATGTATCTTAAGGATACAATGAACTTGGTCAAGTGGTATATATAAAACCATGGGTTATGGGTCAATACCATTTGCTAGTATACAATGAACTTGGTCAAGTGGTATATATAAAACCATGGGTTATGGGTCAATACCATTTGCTAGTTTTTACCCATTTAGTATATACTTGTTTTTACCCAACTACATTCAATGTATTTGGTCAATGGGTCAAATACTTAAGTTTCTACCCATTTATATTACCCAATATACTACATACTAGTTATGTGTATATTTACCCAAATATGTAAACACTAGTTGTTGTACATATGTAATATTAAATCATAAAATCACTTATACTTGTTTTAGTGTTTTATGTGAAAATGTGAATATGTTAGAAACTATTAGTTCAAACCATTTACGTATTTTATTTGTTTCGTTAAGATGATTTTACGTTTGTTATTGACAAAACATTAGAAGATCGTAAAATATAAATAAACGTTTTTACGGCTTATTTGTATTAACAATCCTAACAACCAGCACTAGTTCTAGAATACTACAAATCAAACCGACCTACATAACAGTAGCAGTGGTTCAAACATGTTAGCAGTGGTTCCAATCTTCTACTAGCAGTGGTATATCTTGAGCAGTGATTCCATCCTGATAACCAGAACCAAAAACCCAACAATCCTTCCTTAAACTTGATATTTTGTTTCAAAAATCATCAAGTTTCTTTTATGATTACAATGTCTTCATTTGGAGGATGTATCCAAACACCACGAGACTTTGATCTATTTGTCTTTTATGGCTAGAGGACCTGAAGATCAACAATCTTCTCAATCTTCAACAACAATTGGTCAATCATTGGATTTGTAGGTTTAGTACCCTGTGGATCTAGCTTAGCTTCCAACATCTTTCTTGCAACATTGTTTGTCAGTGGATAATATTTATCTATGAACATGAATATCTTCTCCTATGTCGTCGGAATAGCATGCAATCTACAAGTCTGATAAAGCATCCATCGTACCACTTCACAGTCTTCCCAAAATTTTTCTTCAGGAAACATATTCTTCACAATTGTCCACACAGACCTTGCTAATGACCTAGTTGGACCAAACTCTCCATATCTAAAATCCATGACCTTCCACAGCTGTTCTAGATCTATCATAGAACTACACCACAACAAACACCCAAAATTGAAGTGTTTTTCTTTCCATCCATCTTCTCTTGTGATTTCAATCACTTCTCTGTCATTTTGCTGTAACAATTTGCCAATCTAGAATTGGATGTACAGATCTTAATGGTGTAGGATTAATAGGCTCTTCAGGTTGATCACACTACTTAAGATACTGTTTCACTCTTTCTTCCTTCTCCATCTCATCATCCATCTTCTGTTTCTTGGAACTAGACTCCTCCTGATTAGCTCATTTTCTCTTCTGTTTCTTGGAACTCATCTTCTCTCTCAGAATTCATAGGAATGAAATTATCATCGATTCTTTTGTAGATATTATAAATCTCCTCAACCTTCTAATAGGAGCAATTCCTCAAATTTACAAAAACATTCATTCCCATATGCCTGATAAATTTCATCATTTGATTCCTCATTTCTTTCTTGGTTGGAGGTTTATTATTATTTGCTTGATAATCTCTAAATGCTCTTTCTTATCTCATTTGTCTCACCTTCTCAGCATAGATTTTATACCTTGTGTTAATATCTAATTTACCCCATTCAAACTCTTTCCATTCTTTATGTACACTCTCAGAAGCTTGAAACAGTTGTTGTTCATTATTCCATTTTTCAATCAATTTCTGAGAAGCTTCCTCATCTTCTTGCCTTTTACTTTCCTTAGCAATTTCATCAGCGTTTATTTCCAGATGTAATCTTAGAGCTGCTTCATTATCATAAGCCTCCTGCTCATGTCTACTTTTAAACTTCAAAACTGGTTCTACAATTCCTTTACCCTTTCTAATATCTGGTTCAACAACAACTGACTTCACAGGCTCACCAATCTTCAAACTTCCCAAGGGTTTAGGTGCAGAAGGTTTAATTGTAGCAGGAATGGGTGCAATGATAGGTTCAGGGATTGGTAAAGATTGCTTTAGGTTTAGCAGTTGAATGGCAACCTCATTTTCAGCTTCTTTTGACTTTGGTGGTGATGTAACAGTGGTTGTTATTGTAGTAGTAGTGGTTGTGATAGCAATGGGAATATCTGAAGTAACAGTTGTTATAATTACCTTAGAAGTGGTTCCATCAGTGGTTTCTTCTTTAGAAGCAGTGGATGCAGCAACACAGGCAGTGGTTGTTGCCAGCACCACTTCCTTATCTTTTTCTACACCAGTAGCTTTCAAAGCTTCATTTATCACTGCAGCTTTTCCTTCCATGTCACTCACCAGATAACCATCCCGATTATCACCACTATCCAAGTCCAAATCCACATCCAAATTCACATCCTCCCCTGAATCTATGCTTTTACTCCGCCCCTGTTTGGATGCATCCTCCAAACTCTGATCCTTTGAGGAGCTAACCTTTTTTCCCATCCTTTTGACTCTTCTATATGCAGCAATCCCTGGTCTCCTCATTCGCTCCAAAACATTCACCCTGTGCTTCAACCTTTTAATAGTTCCAGCTTGAGAGGTTGTCAATTCCTGAAGACCAGAGATTTTAGACTCCATGTTGGCACATTTATCTGTCAATTCCTGTAAAAGTTCCATTATATCCTTAACACTTCGACCTGTGTTAACTAGTCCGAGAGGTGTATACTGGGAATTGTCATTATGCACAAAAGTATCATTACGGGTCAATTCATGTTCAGTTTCAAGTCTATCCTCATCACTCCGACCTGTGTGACCTGCTCCGAGAGGTGAATCATAAGATATGAGTACCATGGCATCAGACCGAGCCTCAGCATCCATGGACCTCAAGTTAGCCAGTTGGCTGGGGATTCCTCCACCTGTGTTGAGCTCGAGCGAACTCTCCACATTAGGAGTTGCCAATGGTTGGGTCTTACTTAGGTTTTCACTGACCTGGTCAGCATCTAAGCCTGGAGCATTAGTGAAAGCCCTTCCACTCATGTCACCTCCCACACCTGTGACAGCCTCATGTCCTTCACCACTAGCACCAGCCTGAGGTAGCTAAGTGCCCTTCTTCCTCCTTCTAGTAACAAAAATACGTTGGGGTTCAGATGTTGAAGGTAAGGGTTCAGCAGTGGGTTGGGATGTGGTAGCAGGGGTTCAGTAGAGGATAGATTGGGTTTTGGATTTTCCTCTTCTATAATTTCTGGCAGATTTAACATGTGAGAAAACAAAGATGTAATGGTTCCTGAAAAATTTGGACTCTTTTTCTTCATATGGGAAAACACCTTAGGAACCATATGTAAAACGTCATACTTTTTCTTATGGGGAATGGGTTCTCTTATTTGACTTTTTGCTATCAATTGAACAAACCTAGGATAGAGGTAATATTTGCCCTGTTCTTTAATGTTCTTCTGAAAACCCTCAAAAATCATTCGAGACCAGTTAAAAACCCTTTCTTGAGATAAACATATGACATCAGTTGCAATCTTAGAGGGAAACTTGTCAAATCCAGTTGTTTTATTGCTTACACACCTAAGAAAGGTATGGATTAAAAACTTCCATTGTGGAGAAAACATACCTTTATGAAACTTTATACGATCCCCTCTACTCTCATAACCCATTCTTTCTAAACTTTCAAATATTTCATCATTAGACAGATTAACAACTCCTTCAGCATACTGAAGCTTTAAAACACCTCTAATCACCCCCTCTGTGATCAAAATCTCCTTTTCATCAACCACAGCCCTAATAACCTCTTCTCCACCTCTTTCTTGAATTTCAGCAGTCCACCAAAACTGATGTATATAAGATTTAACAATGACGGATTCTACAGTTAATGCATAGTGTATGGGACTATGTTTGATAAAATCAATCATCTCATGAAAACCTTCAGAATGGTCGTTCTTGACTAGGTATGCCACTAAGTTGTGGGTTGTGGAATATTCAGTTGCCATTGTATGTTGACAGTGAATAAGATGTGGGATTTGTGAAAATTATAGTTGGGAGTGGTTAGGGTTTGTGTTTAGCGCCAATTGGGTGTGTTTAAAAGATCAGTTAATTGATCGGCAGTGAATTGGGGAATAAGTACGTTACCAGCAGAATGTTTCACACCAGCCCCTGTTGTTTCCATATTCAGCAAAACTGCACCAGGAGTGGATTTACCATAACTAGCAGTGGATAGACCAAACCAGCAGTGGAAACATCACTGACACTCCCATCCTTTGACCAAGAATACTGCTGCAAAATCGTTGTAAAAAGAGTGTGATCATGCATAGATTTGAAGGATTACAAACTTACACTTAAGCAATGTTCTGTGTAGATGATGATGAACCAGCAGTGTTCTTTTCAGACTCATAGACCTTCAAGTTGTTGTAGAGATTATCCAAGGTCATCTTTTCAAAGTCATCTTTGTTTCTCCAGACAACAGTGTGCATAGCCCATTCAGGTGACAAGCTTCTAATGAACTTAAGATTGATGTCTTCTAGAGCAACTTTATAGTCCGCCGATTTCAATTGATTATCTATGGCACCACAGACCAGTATAATTAATACACTAGCAACATTTTTGCTAACACATGCAGTTGTTATAAAATTGGGGATACCATGCTTAGCAGCAGCAAGTTATGTCAGATGCACAAATATTTTGCTACCATTTGCATGGTATGTTCGTGTTACGGAGTGCTTACAGGTATCTTGTTATTATAACACAATCATTGTGTTATGTGTTTTTTTTGGGTTGAATTTGCATTATTATAACCAAACAAATATTATACAGTTATGGACAACATTAACAAATTTACTATCATATGTAGAAATCGATGTAACATTTTCCTTTCTTCCTATCTAATACATATGATTACAATTATGGACAACACATACATAAATAAACTTATAATTTCTTATAGTTTGTGACCATACACCATACTTGTGACTAGTTGCCCGTTATTTGTGTCTAGTTGCCCCATAACAAATTTATTGTTGGCTAAACTTTCTTGGGTGTTGTGTTGTAGCAGTTTGACTTAGAGTTTTGAAGACACTAGTTCGCTTCAAGTACATGACACTATATAGCACCTTCCTTTTCCTTACAACTATTCACCATTAATAAACTTTCCTACTTTTTTTAAACCCCATTTTTTGTTTACCACATAAAGGAATACCTTGCGTACACCTAAGAATAAACTGTGTTGGTTAACTAGAAGCAACCCTAAATAAACAACATAAGTCTGCTTGTTTCCCTATTTAAACAAATTTTTTTCATGATTTTAATTTACATTGTGTCTCTCCCAGTTGCCCATCGTATCTATGTGGTTGCCCAAAAATATTACTCTTTCTAGTAACTTGTTAGACACATGTTTCATTGTACCTTTTCTGAGAATACGTAAACTTTAAAATTAATGGACATAAACAGTTCAAGTACATGCCACTAGGCAGCATCATCATTTAAGTACTTCATTTTCTCATTAATAAAATTTGTCCTACTTTAGTGCATCCCCGATTTGGGTTATTTCAAAATATCCATGCAATATTGAAGAAACCACAGGCAAGTGCACACATAATCAGAGTTTATGATATAAATTGTGAGTTCTATTATACTTGTATATTGTTACCGAAAATATAAAGTAAATGTACACATAATAATACCATTTGTATGTTACTTGATGTAACCAAAACTAATCAACATATACCTGTTTAATGGCTTGTATGTTAACAACAAAGTTAAATAATATTTTTCCTAAGCCATACACAGCACAAAGTTACGGACCACGTGGCATACCTGCCTAAAACATTTGTTTGAATTGCAAGTAAACAACAGGCTAACTGGTTTAGTTGCCCCCAAAATGGTTTAGTTGCCCAAAAATTGTTATCTTTTGACCAGGAATCGTTTGTGTACTAGAGAAGCTTCATTAATTGCATTTGGCCTAATGTGCATTTTAATTACTTGACAAGACGCAACTATTGACCACTAGACTATCCACATTTACTTATATTGACTTTAATTGAAAATAAATTCCATGTCTCCCCACACCCCATTGTGGTTATATAAACGAACACTATCTATTCCATTTTCAAACAACTTTTCTCAAAGGACACACACTACCCACAGCAGCATTTACTACAACAGAAATGGATAACGATATTTACGACATGGTTAACACTGTGTTTGTGCGTGACAATGGACGTGACTTAAAGTTCATAAGTGACATGCATGCAAAGCTAATGGAGCTAACTCGTCGTTGCAGTGTGAGGGGTGAGTAGATCAAGCAATTGGAGTGTATGCTTGGGTCCACTTTTGCCAGTGCTTGTATGGAAATCCTGCGTGAAATCCAGGATGAGGAGCTAGAGAAAAAAATGACGCTGATGAGGCTCATCAGTGAGACGCAGATGCAAGTTCTCAAGAAAAGCTCCTTTCTGGCCATGATGCGCAAAAAATATTAAACCTATACTCCTAGCTTGTTATGTGCTCTCTCTCAAGTTCTGTCATTGTCATCTTTTTTTGTTTTGGACTGATCATCAATGTTGTTGCTTCGTTGCTCTCTTTTGTTATCTCTTAATGTAATGAAATGAAATCTATTACAAAAATTTATATTGCGAAGCAATTGGCAACTGGTCGAACTTATACGAATCATGAATAAGAAACATATAATACTTTTGGACAAATCTTGAAATAACAACAGTATACTAAGTATTACTTTTAATCCGTCTTGAACAAACAATTTTAATTTATGAATAACTTAGTTATTCATAAATACAATAGTAACATTTTTGACAACCGTCCAACCAGATCACCCCTTTATGTATTTTAACAATCTGAGTTATTCTACAAGCCAAACTACCAGTTGTTCTGGAGCAAGCAAACGTTTTTGATAAGACTGGAATACGTCCAAACGATTATAAGATTAAATATAGGCTATCCGAAATTGATCTTAAGCAAGGGGTGATTTTTGGTGATTGTGGTGTGTGGGTTTTTATATTTATATATCGATTGGCACATGGTCAATGGTTGCAAGTTGATGATAGTGCTGACGTCGCGCTAGCTTATCACGAGAAGATGATTCGGTTTTTTATAGAGTTATATTTTATCCTTTGTATCAACAGTTTTTAACTTATCTCCAACATCACTTTCGTTGTTTTATCATGCACTATCGGTTTTCAATATACGATATTGTATCAAATAAATTTTACAATCAAACATATACCATGCCTCATCCATTGATATATTCATTCACACATTAACGCCCATATTATTACACAAACACACTACATATAAAAACGTTAAACAAATAAAGTAACATTTACCCCATTACTATTTCCATATCAAATTCAATGGATCATAAGTCTCATATAATATATAAGTACATTGTTAATAGTAAAATAATACTACCTTTGCTAATATATAGCAAATCTTCATCAAGATCACATTTGTACACAAGTCAGGATGCCTAAATGCCAAACCATCTCTTTCATCAAAAAATGCTTCTAAGCCTTCAGTTGCCTTATTTGATTTCAAAATAAGGTATGCATGCCATTACCCTTCCTAAAAATGTTGATATGTTACCCCGTAGTTCTCACTTTCCTTGACTAGATTTTTTTACCATACTTGCTATTCTTATTTGTGTACATTTATATACCTTTATTACAGGACGCCAGGGTCTGTAGCTACGTATCCTGTATTTGAGATTCACTACGATGGTAACTTCATTCGGTTGCCTAATTTAAGTTATGAGTTTGGGCGAACCCTTGCACTAATGTTTAGTAACTCCACAAGGATGAAATTTAATCAAATGCTTGACTTGTCGGCCTACAAGCTTGAGTGTGAGATACGGGCTTTGTATTTCTCCAGGCCAAGATTTGTTCTTTCAACTGGTTTGACAATTGTTGATGTGATAATGATATTAAAAGGATTTATGAACTTGCCGAAGAATATGGATTCATCGGCTTGTACGTTGCACATAAAACTGATAACTTATCATGTTTCTATTATCCTAACCTAACTTTTAATCTTCTTGATGAGGAAACGCATGCAAAGCTTGCGATACATGATAAACTTGTGCAAATTGCTACATCTAAATCTTACTCTGATGTTGTTGCTGGGAGGAGGAAGAAGGGCGTTCACCTCCCCTAAGAACCCCTCCTTGCCAACCTAGACGTAAAGGAATTGAATTCCAAGGAAAGAATCTTTTCATGGATTTTTTGCATATCGAAAGTCTTGATGATGTCATTGAGTTCAGTGATGATGAATGGTACTATGGGGGATTTGTGGGTTTTGTAGCAATGGATGTTGGGTGGTCTACTTCCCTACCATATAACTGGGTGCAACGGGTTATCGAATACGATGGTTCCACTTTAACGAATGTACCGACAAATTCTCTTCCAAATCAGGTTTTGTTGGATGCAGGATCTTCTTCCGTTCCACAACAACTAGGGACTTGTGTCAAGGCCATGTATGGGCATAAGGTTTCGAGGAAACCATATGCAAGGAGGCTATGCTTTGAAACACCAAAAGCGGGTTTATGGAAGTTCAAGATGTTGAGGCATTTCAAGGCTCTAACAAGAGACCGGCGTCGAGGAGGTTCGAGATTAAAACCAACTTGGTATTTAAGGAACGGAAGGTTGGAGTGTAGGTATTGTTATGCAGCATGCTAATGCTGTTGTTAACGTTTACAGGCAGTTGTGTTAACATTACTTTAAAGTGAAAAAAGATTGTCTAGTCTAGCCTTATTTGTAAGGAAACGTCTATGCATTGGCCACATGCATGGTAACTATCTCTTCCTGGTATAGTTCTCTATCCAGACTTGTTTGTATTTACCCACTTTAGCTTTCAAAAAATGCACCCAAAAAATGTATTTGACAGTTTTAAAGCTTGATTATACATTTTTGCATATTGTTTATCAAGTGTTTGCATTTACCCATTATTTACTAACAACATGTTTATGTTACTTGGTCTTCAGCACTAGCAGTACTAACGTGCACTAGCAGTTTTAAGTATTCACTCTCATGGTCGTAATATACTTGTCATATGTTTTGCATTAAATTGCATCACCATGACTACCTTTAGAAATAGCAGCAACAACCAACGAGAGCAGCAGTTACAACATTATCATGAATTTGTCCTATTCGCAACAGTCGTTATCATATTCCATGAAACCCTTTGTATACTTACAGAAAAAACTATAACACATCATAAAATTCGGGAAACTAGTTTTAGATTGTTTCTACTTTATGAAATGCAACACTGTATAATGTTGATTATGTATTCAAAAGATCTAAACCTGAATCTCTTACTCTAGGGTATCCAGTTTATGTGATCTATGTTGTTGCTTACATTATGTAAAGGAAATTTATACCGTATATATTTTGATTTTCCGGTGTGCTTTACAATTTAACACTGAAAATAAAAGCTTGCAACTTCTTTAAAAGTAAATTCCATATATAATTAAACATATATATCTATTTCAAAAGTAAATTCGATATATAATTAAACATATATATCTATTCTGAAACTTTATCATCGTTTATGTAAGACGACTAATCGTTACCACAATCCGGTTCCTGATGAATTTTAAATATATATACATAAGTATGGACATATGTTTTACTTGATATGTAAACTCTAAGTGAAAGATAACATACAATAATGGGGTTAGCGGGTGTTTTTTTTTCCTCGTTAGGTGCAACTAGTTGAAGTTGAGTAGTACGTTCACCTCCATATTCCATACCAGGACATTTTTGGGTCATGGCACAAGCTTGTACAAGAATCCCAGGGTTACATGGTTGCGTTTCTTTAAGCCCATCATCATTGTCAATGGCCGTTGGATCGTCCACAGCAACTACCTTATCCCCGTTAGGGCCTAGAGTATGACACGACGTGGCCTGTAGCGACTAAGGTTTGATATAAGTGTAGACACGAACGATTATTTGGGTTTGGTATAACATTGGAGGTAAACTTAAAAGTAAATACAAACCTTCGGATCATCAGGATTAACGTCAGAGTCATTTGTATTGGCACAACTTTTAGATCGATCAGGAACAAAGGCCGCATCATTTTTAAGACCCAAAAGTTGCTGTACTTTTGAAACTCTGCTTTTGACAGTCGTAAACACATCAAGTACAACCGGTGTGTTTCTGACCGAATGAATGCCATTTTCTATCATCAAAAGTTTTTTTATCCAAATCCACTAACTCACGAATTAGAGCCCCTGTTGAAAGAGTTGTCCCCATTTGTGCACCATTTAAAGAAGGTTGTTGCTCAATGTTGAGTTGCAATGCGTTTTCAGGTAACCCATGCCGTTGACTTTCCATGACAGTGTGTAAATTGATATCGTCGACGAATTCATTCGAATGCTTTGTAGTCTTCTCACAACCGTCTATGTCTGGCACAGACAAACCATCTATAAATTGGGCACTGGAAATACACCACGGTTGCTTCATTTCAGCTTGTGTTGCAGAAAGTTCAACAATGGGAGTTGAGTCCCAAGAACAAAAAAAAGTTACAATTACTGATATTGCGAACAAAATTAGGTACAACTTAGTATAGTGATAAGGTTTTAAAATGTACCTTTTTGAGGGGTCGTTTAAGCCCTTAATTGATCACTTTTGTATCCGTTATTACTTAATATCATTCCTTTTCACTTTTTAGGTATCTTGAAGGCAAATTGCTGGAATGACACTTTTTCGGACGAAAAGGCACGAATATATGAAGAAAATGGCTAAAGTCAAGAATCGAGACACTCAAGCTGCTGAAACTGAAGGGGACGGCGTCAGGTTATACTTGTGACGCCTTCAGAACAAGTTTTGTGATGACTCAGTAGCTAAATTGCTTATTTACAAGTGACGGCATCAGGTTTTAAAAGAGTAGGGCGTCGCATCTCAGACCGCCTAGATTTGATCCAGACGGCGTCAGAGACTCAAGGAGACAGCGTCACGGACATAAGGTGACGCCGTCACAATGATAACATGACCAAGACGAAACCCTAATGACGGTGACCCGACGGCGTCACAAACTAAAGGGTGACGCCGTCGCAGTTGTAACCTTATATATAGAAACAAAATTTTTTAGTTTTCAGTGTGTAGTTTTGTGGAGTAAAAACCTAAACCGAACCAAGGTTGTCTTGTACAGTATTTTAGGGTTCCATACCCTATCTTACATCAAGATAAGTGTTTTACTTCATTAATTTAATTATGTCTTCAATTGATTGTGTGTATGCTTGCATGTTCCCCATGTCCGGCTAATTTACTTGTGTGTTTGCTTAGGTAATATGAAACTTAGTTATTGAATATTGATTGGTTGTCTCTTATCTTAATTGTGATTCGTTGTGTTGTTAATGCTTGATTAATATTTGTTGAACCTTAGTTTATAATCACCTAGAGTAATTGTAGGATATACATCCAAAGAATACCTTAGAGTTAAAGTTTATAAATCCTATAGATTTTGTAGTCATTAACCTTTGGTATCTTTAAAGAGTTAGGGATAAACGCATGCCCTACAACCTTAGAGACACAACGCAATTAAGAATAAGGACGTGACAATTCAACCATCAATAGGAGATAACTAAGGAGTAATAAAACCTAACAAAATACATTTTTAATCATCATACGAGCACACAACAATAGACATAGACTACCCTCACCTTAGCTTAGATAATTAGATAGTAGAAGTAATCGGTAGAAATACCAACCCCAAAATCCAAACCTCGAGATTCGTACCATTCCATTTCCTAAAAAAACATAAAAAGATAAAAAAATAATCTTCCTCAACCCCAACCTTAGCGTAGTAACTTCTCACTAGCATTCCTATTCCCCTAGAGAACGATATCAATTCCCATGGCTTACCCTAATACTACACTACAACGATTAAGTTCACTGCCTAGGGTGTTGAAAAACTTGCTCGACGAAAAGGAAGTTCCTTTGACCCCGAACGCGATGTGTAAGCGTATCATATAGTCTGCATCATAAGACTGTGTGATGCCTACCGGTCCAAAAAGATTACGACAGTCTGCGTTCTGAAACTTTGAAAGTTCTGACCAAGCAAGACCACATGGAATGACCTTGTTGTCTTTCACCCACCAAAGTGAGCTTTTAGGAAAGCTCTCCAAAATCCAAATCTGTAATAGGCACACCCATCATCGTTAAAAATGTCTAGTTATGCAGTTATCGTTTTTGAATTTGTTTAAAGTTTTAACAAAGTAAAGGTCATCTATTTAGGATGAAACAATACCTTTATGATTATAATTACTAAAAAATCGCAAACTAAAAAGTGTTATAACATAGTTGTAATCTAAATTACGGGTAACATTTATATTACGTGTATATACATCAAAAGACCAGCCTTTCATAACAATAAAACAACATCATTATTTATAGGTACTTTTCGATTGAACAAGTAATAGCACAACAAAATAGACTCAAAAGCTTTTAATAACCTGTTTTCTAAAACAAATATGTTATCAAACTAAGACATACATACATTAGTACAAACTACAGAGAATTCAAACCTTGAAAGCCCAAGCGAACCCGTATAGATTGTATGTGGCACTGAACTTTGTGTTTTTTTTTCTATTTTAACAGATGATCTTTTCTGTGTATATGAACAATATTGACAGTCCTTTGATAAAATTTATGCCACATATATTCACGCCAAGGAAATACATTCCAGGCTTCAAAATCACCAACCAAGGACAATAAGTGATTATGGATGCAATTCCTGTCTTCTTTTCCCATAAACACCAGCTCTGCAGCTACCAACAGATACACCCTAACAACATCCTCATCAGAAAGCGATAACCACCTTTTTCCATCCTTTTTTCCATCATTAACAAGTTCCAAAAGATCAATGGCATGTACATTTGTTATACCATTAGTCCTTTTTTCAGGAAATACACGATCACAGAAAGCGCTAGATCGTTTAATCGGTTTTGAAACTTTACCAAATTGAAACCCTGTTATCAGACAAAATTCTTTCCGGCCAAACCTTAATGAATGATCCCCAATTTGGAATGTTAGTGGAGGGGAATCAGAGGATATGTTAGAAACATATAACTGGTGTTGCAAAACATAATGCAGCAGAAGGCAGTCATTCTCGCACGACTTTATATCCAACCATGGACCAAAAACTTTTTGCCTGAACAACCTTTCGCGGTTTTCGTTCTTTGACAAACATAGTTTAATATCTTGCAGCAACTTCAATGTAGAACGAACTATGATTTTACAATTGTACAACTTTAATTTTGTCATACGTAATTATACAGTAAAATTAATTAGGAGGTTAGAGGGTTCTGTGAATAAGATGTGGTTTGTGAGTGTGTGCGCGTGATGTAGAAGAAGATGTTTAATTGTAGAAGCTGTTAAATTGTACAAGAAGATGTTTGATTGTGTGTGTGTGCGCGTGATGTTGTATGAGTACGTCTCTGAGTTATTATTATTATTTTTATAATTGAACCATTGTAAAATGACCATGTTATCCTCGTGTATAAATACAAGTTGTTCGAAAATACATTTTGGTTGCCCAAAAAATAATACCTTACAATACATCACAAATACTGTTAAAACAAGAAAATCGCTGGGCAACTAGTCCATTTTTGTAACGCAAAAAAGCGTGGTCCAGAAACTGATAAGCATCATGGCGCGCGGTCTATTTTCCTCATTTTCCCATTTTTTAATCAAAATTTTAACAAGTTATTTTGCTCCAACAATTAATATCAGCCTGCACTTGTGTAGATTGGGATGATTGTTGATTCAGGGACAGAAGCCTTTATTACGAAGGTAGGAACTTTAATTCTAACTGAATTCTTAACCTTGTAAGATGTTTTGGTTGTTAGTGAATATTGTGTTAGTCTTATGTTTGTTCATAAATTGGCTAGAGACAACAAGTATATTGTGGCTTTTGATGAGTCACAATATTTTGTTTTACCACATGACTTGAGAGATGTGAAACTTGTGGGGATTGGTAGACAAATTGATGGTTTGTATTATTTTGATAAAAATCAAGGTAATAGTTGTAAAGATAACAAAAACATGGTTTTTTCTGGGTTATCTAAACATGCTTGGCATTTCAGGTTTGGTCATCCCTCTAACCAAGTCATGATTGTTCTAAAATATGATATTGGTTTTGACAATGAAAATGAGATAAAACTTTTTGAAATATGTTAAAAGGCCAAATAGACTAAGGAACCATTTTCTTTGAGTGAGCACAAGTCTACTGTGCTTGCTGAATTAGTTCACCTTGACCTTTGGGGGCCTTACAAAGTGGTTAGTAAGGAAGGCTTTAGGTATTTTTTTATTGTTTTTGATGACTATACCAGGGCTGTGTTGGTATATCTGATTAAAGCTAAGTATGAATTGGTTAATTGTGTTTGTTCTTTCTTTAATCTAATTAGAAATCAATTTAAGAAAACTCTTAAGACTTTTAGAAGTGTTAATGGTTCAAAATTTATTAATCACAGATTTTCTAAATTTTGTAATGATAATGGCATAATACATCAAACATCATGTGCTTATATCCCACAATAGAATGGGATTGTGGAGAGGAAACATAGACATCTGCTTAATGTTGCCAGATCCCGTCCGTTTAAGGGGGAATTCCTTTAAAGTTGTGGTCTGAGTGTATTCTTATTGCATGATATTTGATTAATAGGTTGCCATCATCAGTGCTGAATGGAAAATCTCCTTACCATCTTGCCATTAATAAAAAACCTTCTTTGAATCATTTAATAGCTTTTGGGTGTTTTTTTTATACTATGCTTAATAAATATGATAAATTTAGTAGTAGGGTAGAAAAATGTATTTTGGTGGGATATTCTTCTTTTAAAAAAGCATATAAGCTGTTTAGTCTTGAAAGGAACTAGATTTTATTTTCTAGAGATGTCAATTTTTTTGAAAGAGTGTTTCCTTTTAAGATAAAAACAGTTTATGTTGATAGTTAGACTATTCAAGATCTGGATCATGAAAACTTCTTTGATGAAGTTGTATATGAGGATTTTGACATACCCTATGATGAACATGAAATAAATGCAAGTTCTCATGATGAGGGTATCAACTCTCATCATCTTGGCAATCCCACTATTGACCATTTTAAGGATGAATTAGGGCATCCTCAAGGTTCCAATGGTTCTACCAGTAAGGATGAGAGGGTTGCAACTTCTAAGAATGAACTAGAAATTCTGAGGGTATAAATGAGAATAGTTCAAACACAAAAACTGGTCAAGTGTTTCAAAATACTCATAATCAACCTCTTAGGAGATCTGAAAGATCTTCTGTTTTTCCAAATAAATATAATGAGTATGTTGTTGATTCTAGAGAGAAATTTGGTCTTGAAAGATTTGTGAGTTATGCAAACTTAAGCTCTGAAAACTATTGTTTTATAACTGAGTTAAATAAAGCCTTTGAACCTAAAACTTCTTGGGAAGTTTGTAAGGAGCAACACTGGGTTGAGGCAATGAATAATGAGATGGATGCCTTATACTGAAATGATACTTAGGAAATTACAAACTTACCCAATGACTATAAACCCATAGGAAGTAAATGGTCTTAAAAATAAAATACAAGTCAAATGGGGAAGTAGAAAGATATAAGGCTAGGTTAGCTGCCAAGGGTTATAACCAGAAATAAGGTATAGACTTTGATGAGGCTTTTTCACTTTTGTCAAAATTGTTACATTTAGGTGTCTAATTAACTTAGTTGTTTAACAAAATTGGTCTATATATCAACTTGATATAAATAATGTCTTTCTTGATGGTGACCTTATGAGGTTGTTTATATGTCATTGCCTGATGGATTTTTTGATGTTAACTACAAAAGGGTTTGCAGACTTAAAAACTCAGTATATGGGTTAAAACAAGCACCTAGACAATGGAATGTTAAGTTAACCCATGCTTTTCTTGAAAATGGTTTTATACAGAGTAAAAGTGATTAATCTTTGTTTAATAAAATTGATGAAGGTAACTTTGTTGCATTACTTGTCTATGTTGATGATATTATCATCATTGGTAACAATCTAAAATAAATTGGAAACTTTAAAGTTTTCTTGAAATCAAAATTTTTAATTAAAGATCCGGGAAAACTTAAATATTTTTTGGGTATAGAGGTTATTAAAACTAATAAGGGAATTTGTTTGTCACAAAATGAAATATTGCCTTGATCTGTTAATTGAGTTTGGTTTGCTTGCATGCAAACTGTCTTTTACTCCTCTTGAACAAAATGTTTCTATTACTAATGAACCTACTGCTTCTGATCCTGGTTTAAACAACATTACTGAGTATCAAAAGTTAATTAGGAAATTGATTTATCTAACTCATACAAGGCTTGATATCTGTAACATATTGGATTTCACAAACACATAATCAAGCACAAATAAGGTTAGAATGAGATAGGTTTTAGAGAGAGAAAGTGGAAGATGAGATCATTTCTACAGAGAGAAAGTAAATAAAATAAAGAAGGTTAGACTGAGTGAAAGGTCCAACCCTCTACCTTGGGAGGTAGAGGGTATTTATAGATACATACTATACGTCCTCCTTCGGACTGTGGATCAGGCATACAGTGGGTAAAGACCCGTTCGTCCTCCACGGTGTTGCTCTAAACTAAATAACTAACTTAATAACTAGTAAATAACATAATGTCTACGAGCTAACATATGCTAGACTAGAGTTGGGGTGACCGACTCTTCACTATGGATTTTCTAAATCCTAACAATCTCTCCCTAAGGGAGGTCACCCCATGATTTACATTTTGAATCCTAGCATTCTATTTTGTCTTTAGTCTTGAGCTCGTAGACTTTAATTCTTCAACATTCGCATTCTTTGTGTTTTAGGAGTGATTCTTCAAAGTCTGACTGCTTTGTTCTTTCAGTGGAGGTCTTTAACTGATCCACGTCTTGATGATCTTCGAGCTTTCATTGAGATCATCAACCACAGCAAATCTCTTATTCATCCTTTGTTGTATCGCCATTATGTGAAGTTGTGACTTTTGGACCGACATGCTCACATTTTGGATCATGATATCTTCTCATCAGAGTAGCGGAAGCTTTGTTGATTCATGATATTTGCAGAAGCGTAGCAGAAGCATGGATTGAAAATATCAGAGCCAGTTGATGAATGTTGGGATACAGAAAGTCAAAGTACTGCTCACTCATCAAAGTACTGCAAGGATAAAGGACTGCTATGCAATACGTTAAGGATTATTATGTAATTCTAGAATGTTCTCAGTTTAGTTTAGTATTACTTGTCGTACAAGGAATAGAGTTGTAAACCGACTAGGGTTATCCTTATGCCTATAAAATGACCCCTAGATTGGCTTTAGATATACGTGCAATATTAGAGTTTACTAAGTTCGATATTAGAGCTGTTAGGGATTGTTAGTGAATCTGTGTATCAAGCAGGTTCAGAGTTTTAATATAATCGTTAAAGTTAAAGTTAATTCTTCTTAGCTTTATTAAAGTAAATTCCGCATACTTAATAGAGTTTATTCAGTGTTTCATTGTTAGTGACTTAGGATTTATCCGAGGTTGCTAAGCCCTTACAAGCTACATAGTTAGTTTGGTTAGAGTATATCGATCCAACAAGTGGTATCAGAGCTTGTGTGGAAACTCTGATTAAGAAGAAATCCTTAAAAACCGATTTAACAAACCCTAAAGATGTCGACTGAAGCTGCACCACCCCCATCCATCACCTCACTCAGAATTCCTATCATCAAGAAGGAAGAGTATGATCTTTGGAGCATGAAGATGAGGCAGTACATTGCCATTACAGACCATGCACTATGGAATGTAATTGTCAATGGTAATGAAGTTGTTGCAGAACCTGTAGAGATTCCTGGACAACCTAAACCACCTAAGGCCGTCTTACCAGCAGCAACAATAAGAAATCAAGAAAAGGCTCTCAACATACTGTTTATGCTATTCCTGATGGTCATCTACTCAAGTTCCATGATGCTAAGGATGCAAAGCAACTATGGGCTGCTCTCAAGACAAGATTTGGAGGTAATGATGCTTCCAAGAAGATGCACAGAAATCTGTTGAAGAAAAAGTTTGAAACATTCACTGTTGGTGAAATAGAAGGTCTTGATGCTGCTTATGACAGATTCCAAAATCTTCTCAGTATGCTGGAGTTATACAAAGCAGAGGTTTTTGTTGAAGATGCAAATATGAAGTTCTTAAGAAGTTTCCATCTACATGGCATGTGATTGCTACTATGATCAGAGGACAACCTGGTTTGGATGTTGTGGAGTTTGATGATCTCTACAACCATTTGAAGGTGTATGAGCATGAGATGAATGGCCAAACAAGTTCAAAATCACAGAGTATTGCTTTTGTATCTTTTGAAAAGAGAAGCAGTAATTCCACTAAAAGTACTGCTCATCCTACTCAAAGTACTATTAATTATCCTACCCTCACCTCATCACCAACAAACACCATTCATTCTGATGAAGTTGTATGCTCATTCTTTGCTCAGCAAGCCACTTTACCTGTTACTTATGAAGAAGATTTGTCACAAATTGAAGAGGATGCTCTTGAAGAAATTGATATTAGGTGGCAAGTCGCTATGATCACTGCTAGGATCAAGAAGTTCATGAAGAAAACAGGAAGAGGCATTGACTTCAAGCCTAAGCAGGGTATTACGTTTGACAAGACCAAGATTGAATGCTTTAATTGTCAAAGAACTGGACACTTTGCAAGAGAGTGCAAATTTGCTAAATATCAGGAAAATAGAATGACTGAAAAACCCAAGCTTGAGCTAAAGAAATCCCTATTACTGAAACAAAAGCTTTGGTTGCTCAAGAAAATCTATCAGAGGTTGACTAGAGTGATGAATTTGATGATGAACCAGTAACCTACTGTATGGTCGCAGTGGAAGAATTTGATTGGAGCACAGCTTTTGATGAGGAACCTGGATCTACTGCTTTAGAATCCAGAGATGGTCTTGGAAGCTTTGATTGGAGCATGGAGAGTGAAGATGAACCTTTTCTACTTGCTATGGTAGCTACTTCACCAAGTACACCCCCTATCTCTGAGGTGTGCTCTAAGTGTCATGATTTTTATCAAAAAGTGCTTAATGATTATGTAACTTAAAGAGATAATTATAGTAGGGCTAGGTCTGAGGTAGCTGGTTATCAAATTTCTTTAGAGTCTATGGAAGCCAAAATAATAACACATGAAAATAATGAAATGGCTTGGGCAGAAAAGTATGAACAACAGGATTATCATTTAAAATTAAGTGAATGGAAGTTAGGATGTAAAATTTCAGAGATTGAAAAGTTGACTAAGGAAAGGGATGAATTGCTATAAAAGTTTGCTACTTGGGGAAAATCTGGCCTTTCACATGTTAGTTTTGTTGAAAAACATAAAAGAGCACATATTAAAACTGGCCTAGGTTTTGGTATGGACTTTAGTAGCATAGAAGAGAACCCACCTAGTGATCAGGAACAACTTGATTCTGAGGATATAACAACTAGTGATGATGAACTCATTAATTATGTAGATAACACATCTAGTGATGAGGATTCAATTAGTCAAACACCTCTAGAATTCAAGAAAGACAAAGGTTACCATGCAGTTCCTCCACCCGCTGGTAGCTTTCAACCACTTAGGACAGATGTTTCTTGTTTTGGAGCAGACAACCTAGAGTTTAGGAAGAAGCTTACTGGTAAATCTAGTTCTGAAACCCCAAAAGAAACAGCTGAATAACCTAAGGTTGATAATATTAAGAGTCAAGCAGTACCTTCAACTCAAAGCACTGCTACACCTTCAGCAGTACCTTTAAGAAAATCTTTTCAAAATACTGCTAAACCTTTTTGGGATAAGTTTGGTCAAAATAATTTTTATAATTCACCAAAAATTTAGGTTAGGTTTGGTCATAGAACTCAAGGAAGAAATTTTGGGAGTATGGGTCAAAAATTGTGTTTTGTTTGTTATACTCCTGATCATCTGATTAAGGACTGTGACTTTCACTCAGATTATTTAAACAAATTCCCAAAGACCAGATCTGCCAACCAAAAACCAAGGGAGACTAAACCAGTCTGGAATCATTCACATAGGGTTAACCACAACAACTTCTCACAAGATCAGAGGTACCCTCACCAGAGAAGATCTTATTCAAAATCACCAGTACCTTCTCAAAGTACTGCTAGATTTTCACCCAATCAAGGTACTGATAGCACTTTTTGGAATAAATTCCCTAGGAGATCTGATCAATCTAGAAGGTGTTTCACCTAAAAAAGAGTATCTAGATCAAAGAACTCTACACCAAAAGTTAAAACAATCTGGGTTAAGAAAGAAAGTACTGATGGGGAACAAATAGTACTTTCAGCAAGTGTGGGTGAAACAGAGATTTTTGTTAAAAACAATAAAGAGAATTTGGATAAAAACGAGATTTTTATTGAAAAATCAACACAAGTTTTGGAACAACCAAAGATAATTGATCTTGTGCTTAAAGATAGTGGGAATTACATACTTAAAGAATTTAAGTATGTAACTCCACAAGGGGAACACAAGTCAGTAATGGCTTGGGTTTCTAAAATTAACTAACTCTTTTATCTTTGTGCAGGGCAACCCAGAGGAGGAGCTTAAAGATCATCTAATTGTGGATAGTGGTTGCTCTGGAAGCATGACAGGAGACAAAGAGATTCTGTCAGATTTTAGATCTTATTGTGGAGGAAGAGTTACATTTGGGAATGATGCTAGTGGAGGAAGAATAACTGGCAAAGGAACCATCAAGGCAGGAAGCATAGATTTTGAGAATGTTCGCTATGTGAAGGAGCTCAAGTTCAATCTTTTGTCAGTCTCTCAGATCTGTGACAAGAAGCACCCTGTGTTGTTAACTGACACATAATGTCTTATTCTTTTCCCTGAATTCATGCTTGTTGATGATAACTTGGTAGTACTGAGAGTACCAAGAACTAATGATGTGTACAGTCTGGATATGAAGAGTCTTCACTCTTCTGGAATAGCAACTTGTTTAGTAGCAAAGGCAACACTTGAAGAAGCACATCAATGGCACAAAAGATTAGGTCATGTAAATGTCAAGAATATCAACAAGTTGGTTAAAGGAAACTTAGTTAGAGGTTTACCTACCAAAACATACAAGAATGATCACTCATGTTTGGCGTGCAAGAAAGGTAAACATCACAAAGCTTCATGTAAGAAGATTGAGGAAAGAACCATTAGAGAACCTTTGGAGTTGCTGCACATGGATTTGTTTGGACCTGTTTCTGTTGCTAGTCTAAACAAGAAGAAGTACTGCCTGGTTGTGACAGATGATTGCAGTAGTTTTAGTTGGGTCTTTTTCTTGGGTTTTAAAGATGAAACCTTTGATGCTATTCATGATCTTATAATAGCCCTTGAAAATCAATTGAGACTCAAAGTAAGAGCTATTAGATGTGACAATGGGACTGAATTCAAGAACAAGCTTATGGATGAATTTTGTGCCAAGAAAGGAATCAAGAGGGAGTTTAGTATTGCTAGAACTCCACAGAAGAATGGTGTTGCAGAGAGAAAGAACAGAACTTTGATTGAAGCAGCCATAACAATGCTTGCAGATTCCCTTCTACCTATACAATTTTGGGCTGAAGCTGTAAGTACTGCTTGTTATGTATTGAATAGAGTATCAGTTACTAAACCTCAGATGAAGACACCATATGAGTTTCTTATGGGAAAAAAACCTAATATACGTTTTATGAAACCTTTTGGATGTCCTCTGACGATTCTCAATACTATTGATGCTTTGGGAAAATTTGATGGCAAGTGATGTGTTTTGCGAGTGCAAGTTTTAAAAATTTATAAACACGTTTTAACCGTCTAATACTATAAACACATACGAGCAAGTATACTCGTTCGCGATAACAAAGGTGGGTAAGTCGAGATCGTCCAAAGGGATTTTGTGTTCGAAATTGTTTTCTTGAAAAGATTTGAAACAAGAAAGCATTGTCAAGGCTTCCTCAAAAAGTGATGTTATAGAGAAATTCAACAATAATAAATATATATACTTGTGTGTAGTCTATAAGCAATCATAGATAGTGTTCATGAAGGCTTGGTGTAAACTCTTGATGTGATGCACAAATCATAAGCAAATGATTTCCAACCATGGTTTATGTTTGTAAAAATCATTCTAAGAACAAAAACATATAGGTAATCCTTTCGGTCCTTATCCTAATGATTATCCTTTTAGAAAATCCATTTGTTTGTAAAATGTTCTTATTAAACTCGTTCTTACGAATCTTTCGACCTTTCGTGATGAAAATATTTCTAGTCTTGTTTTAATAAGTAAACATGGTGGTTGTCAATCACCATATCCCCATACTAGTTTGTCACGCAATTTTTTGGAATAAAACACAAGAGAAATCCTTTCAGTCCTTTTTCTTAAAACATGTTTTACCTACAAATCAAACCAAGACTAGCATTTTTCCAACAAACTCATTTAAACAAGATCATATATACATGCATCACATATGAGAACACTAGTATGATTTCCTACATCCCAACACACAAGTATATCCAAAACTACTCCATGATAATAATAACAAAACACAAGAAATAACAAAGTAATTCCAATAACTCAAGAGAAAAGAAATCCATAACAAAGTTCATAGAATACCAAAACTTTTGTGATTACAAGAACTATAATTTGTTGCTTTTAGCAACCACACGCCTCCAATCACCTAGCTTAACCGTATAACTCCAAATAACCAAAACAATGGATGAGAATTGCTCTCTCCAACCTCCTGGACGTTTTACAGTGAATACTAAACTTTTGGGATGAATAATATGGTTGGTAATAGTTTTGGTGTAAACTATTACACTTTTGGTTGTATCACACATAGTAAACTAAGTCTAGGTTCAATATATAGCCAAAGAAACTTGTCTAACTGGCCAAAAACGTTCCTAACAAGTTAATATCAAGAAATGATCGGCCTCCAATGATTATGGGGAGTTAAGGCAACATTAAATGCATCTTTGTGTAATTGCAGTCCGTGCAACCGGATCGGTTGCCGTTTTGATCATTATCCAGCCGAATCCGGTTACGGGGCACGACCGAACGGCTGGATGCTGCATCTTTGACTTTCGTTGACTTTCTTGATTCATGCCTCACTCTTTGCTCTCGCTGATGATTTCCAAGGCAAAACTTGATCTTTCCTTGCTGTAGATACTTAGAAATCATTGCGCTTCCTAATCATTGAGTCCAAAAGCTTCCTTGCTCGACTTCCTTCATTGGGAATCTTCCAAATGTGCATAAAAACTTCATTTCTTCATCATTTGTGATACCTAGCTACATATACATACACAATACGCATCTTTTGCACTTTTCCAACAATTATGAGTAAATATAGCCGATTATCATGCACAAAACCAACAATAACGCTACTAAAAACATGTTCATTTTAGGCGTTATCAAATTCCCCCACACTTAAGTTCTACTCGCCCTCGAGTAGGTCTAACATTTGCAAAAATCGAATTCAATGGTCTTGATACTGTGGTTCCGAAAATTTTAACAATCATCCCAAAAGAGATAATCATTAATTTGCTTTTAATATGTGAAAAACTTTAAAAATGAACCAAACACTTTAGATAACATAACTAGAACACCTCACGAATGATTTTAAGAATTCACTCAACACTCATATATTGGTGGGTATATGTAAATCACTCAATGCCTAATCATGATCAATGCTTTTTACCATAAGCTTGTACAAGTATCAAAACAAAGAAAATAAATTCATCAAAGAGGGCTTTTATTCGGGTTATGTCGTTAAGGCTAAGGGTTTATAAAAGGTATGGATAATGCATGGGATGGTTAATGAAATTGGTGTTAAAGAAAAAATTAAGTCAAGTCTAAACCTCCATGTTGCTAGCCATCATACAAACCGCAAACCCGTAAATGATTATTTCTCCTCTTCACATATCGATCTCCACAAATATGTATAACTCAATTTAGCTCATTGGCTAATCAATATTCTTCATATAGCTCATTGGCTATAACCAATTTTTTTAACAAAGTTTCCCAACACTTAGTGTAAGCATACACCACAAAAAAATACAAATGAGAAAGACGTCTCCTTCATCTTTGTTGGAGAATGATACACACTATAGACAAAGTGTAGCTTCTTCATAATCATAAAAAACAATACAACACTCCATACAACTAGCAACAAACCAATAGACATGACAAGGGTTGGCTAAGGTTTAAAGTGTATAATCTTTTTGTATTTTTCTGGATTTAACAAATGAAAATATTGGCTCAAAGGGTGTAACTAAGGGTATCTAGTGCTAAAGATGAGCACTAACAAATGGGTCCATATAAGGGTGGTTAAATAACCAATGTGGCTAGCTAATATATCATTAGATGTAAAATGAAAGGCCATTTGGGTTAAATCCTACGATGCCTCTTATCACTTGAACATATTTTTATCACTCGAGAGTGATTTTAACCGTAATGCATAACTAGTACAAGTTCTAGAATCGACATAATCACCGGCACACTCATAGCAAATATAAAACAAAAGATGTGTTTTATACAAAAAGAAACCTCACAATTAAGTGGAAAAAGGCTATAACGCGCGCTAGAAAATGCTATCGAATCCAAAATGAATTACTTTCGTAATTTGGTTCAATTCCAAAAAATTTCAAAAACCTCATTTTACCATTGAAATACCCAAGTTGTTTTTAATATATCCCCATAATGTGTGAAAACAACTAGACAATCAAGGGCGAATTCCTTCTACTTACTTGCATCCAAAAGTTATCTAAAAAAAATAAAAGCTAAAAATTAAAAAATGCGTATCATTTTTTCTAATTTCTTCCCTCCGCCATACTTAAGTTTTGCATTGTCCTCAATGTAATAAAAATGAACTTCAAAGTAAAGAAAATGGGAAAAAGAAATAGTCAAAAGATACCACGGGATAGAATATGCAATACGCATATTGGGTCATAAGCAAGCATGTGAGTTATCCAACTCCAAATATTTGACCATCAATAAGCTTCCGACACATCCATCCTGCAAACAAAACTGCAATACACAATACACAAACAAAACAAAACAAAACAATCCAAATGCTACTAAAAACAAAATAAAACAAAGTATGATAATCATCCTAGAGAAATAGTTAAGAGATAGAGATAATATTGTTTAACACATGATAACCAATGCTTTTGAAACCATAAATCAAGAATGATACACGATCATATCCATGTTCTTAAAGGCATTACGTCGAGTTCCTCTGGTAATCCTATAAGCTTCCTACTTCCTTCTTCTCTCAATTGAGCAAATCCTTCAGCTTCCGTACGTCCTGATATAACTGGCTCACTAAACAAAACCATTTCCATAGGGTTGAATAAACCAACGCTTCCTACAATCTTAGTAATCAAGTGTCCCCCACAAATATAGTGAACGCTTCCTAATGCGGCCCTTTGATGTAGGTGTTTGGCAATCAACCACGCTACATTTAGCGATCTTAACGGATGTCTTTCCTCAAAAGCAAATAGTACCCATAAATCATCCTCCAAAATCTTATCCACATCATGTCCCCTGTGTAATAGAGATTCGACTACTATCCTATGAAATACTTACAAGAGTGGTTTTCTAATCGATGAAACCCTACTTTCTCCATATGTTAGCTTACTTTCCGAACTTATTTTCTTCCAAAACTTGTTTTCATCAAATCCTTCTTTATTCCTATCACTCAACATAATTATATATTTAAAATCCCGATTTCTCAAATCTTCGTCCGAATAAAATCCTAGCAAATTTCCAAAATCCCATAATGTGACAACATGTTCTTGACCACCTAACTTGAAAGTTATACACTTGTCCGAGCAAACCCCTGCGGCTGTAACATCTGGCTTCATTTCAAGGGAACACAGAAATTCTAAACACCATTCTTTATAAATAGGCTCATTGATGTTGAGAGCTCTCTTCCACATTTCTGTAGTTAGAATATGCTTGTTCCACAATGTTCTTATCAACAACCTATCTTCTAAAATTTCATGGCAGCCCAAACCTTGCAATACTTCCCAACTAACAATCCGAGGTCGGTGAATTTCCTTTCCTCCAATAGATAATAAGGTGTCATTGAGATGTTTTCGACGATCATGATTCTCTCCACGCCAAAGAAGATTCGGGTGGCATTCTGGGATTGACATTTCATCTCTCTTCTTTCGTGCTCCTCTAGTTCGTGACGTGATCCCTTTTCCTAAGACATTCTTCACAACATAATCAAATTGGATTGGCCGTTAGAAACATGCAATATTATTGCAGAAACCACACATATAAGCCAATATAAGAGTGTTAGAACAAACGGGAAGGTCCATGGAAGCCCCTAAGGTCCACTTTAAAACTTCAAAAAAAATCCAACACAGAACCTGGAACCGGATTCGGTTGCAGGGCAACCGAATCGGTTACTCCTACCGGCCAAATCCAACCGATCGGTTGCGCTTCGCAACCGGATCGGTTACTCATTCTGCATAAGGCTTTTGCCTTCTAATCCATCACCCACTCGATTCTTCTAAATCCAATCCACTCCTAGATTGCATTCTAACATCATCAATGATTTCTACATCCTCAAATTAGTCTAAATTCGCTTTCCAAACCTCAAATCATCACACATTCATCAACTTAGAACTCAACAAATAAGACTTCAACTCTTCAATCACTTGTTCTAATCAACAATGTGGCATCTATTACTCATTTAAAAAACGCATCATCTACCACTAGGAATCACCAATTGCAATTTAACTTGATTCAATGGCATAACCTAATTAAATCCGAAAATTCAATCATCTAATACTCATTCCATGTTGAATCAATCACTACAATTCTTTTTACAATGTATTCCTATATCAATTACCCACTTAATCCTAAAATATTACAACTTAATTCGAATTATATCAAAAACCCCCAAATTAGTGACCTAATTTGCAATTCGAATCAAATTCTCTAATTAAACCTCAATTGAGTTAATTGAATGAAGATGCTCACTTGTTTGGGTGCCATGATGATCTTCTACAACTTAAACAACCTTCAATTAGCTTCTATTGGTCGAATTTTGCAAAACCCAGCTGGAGGATTAGTGTGTGTGTGTGTTTTTCTGGAAAAAGTGAATTTTTGGTATATATACTTGTATGCAACCGGTTCAGTCATGGATACGACCGTTTCGGTTTGCATTTTTGCCAAATTTTGCAATTTTCTCGTTACTTAGGCATTTTACCTTCCCAACAACAACTGTTTACTTAAAAATTCTATCAAAGATGCACACAACATTCATCCACCATTTGGAAATTTCAACAATCATCCAATCTCAAAACTCAAATCATCATACTTATAAACTAAAACTAAAACTCATAATCATAATGCATTAACCAAATAACCTCAACATAATAATAAAGACAAAACTGAAATGAAAAACAAGAAATCCTAAATGCATAAAATTAAAAAGAAGTTCATGAAATTCAAGCAAACAATTGCTTGTTTATTATGGTGCCTTGTTTCTCCTTAGAATTCCTCAAAATACTCATGCCTTAAGATGTCCTCACTTAGAAATTTGCCGGTCAATTCACGATATGTTTCATAAGTTTTGAACTTCCTTATGAATCTTCTCCCATCCGGACATAGTATATCAAATTTGACGTGCCATTTTCCATCCCCATTTTGTCTCTTGTAAATGCCCGACCCCTCGGGTCTCAATTCCAAATTCTTGAGTTGAACCGGTAAAGAACCTAAGAAATCGGTTAGCTTCTTGTAAACTAGGATGTTTTTGAATGGATTGTAAAATGCTTCCACCGCTAGTGCGCGTTCCATCTCATCCTCAATATCAAAGTATGGTGGAGCTAGTGGTCCATACATCAGGTTTCCTTGGACATCACGTCCTACTTCAAAACAAGTCAAGTCCTTGTCCGCTTCCATCAATTCTAAATCTTCCATGAATTCCACAGTTGGTCCCCTTGGTTTGGGATAATAGGTTTGTTTTGAGATCCCATCATCGATAGTCATTGTACCTCTACCCATGTCTATGATTGCACCACATGTGCATAGGAATGGTCTTCCTAATAGAAGTGGTAAACTTTTATCAACCGGAATGTCTAGGACTAGAAAATCAGCCAAGTATGGTTGGTAACCAATTTCAACTCTTACGTTTTTCACCTCCCCCATTGCTTTTGCTTAGGAATTATCCGCCATGGTAAGTTCGAATGATTTGGTTGCGGCTTACTAAGACCCAACGTCTTAAACAATGGATAGGGCATAACATTAACACTTGAACCCGTATCGGCTAAGGCATAAACTGGTGTAGTCCCATTCACTTTTATTGGCAAAACAAAATTTCCCGGATCTTTCTCCTTACGTGGCATACCTCTAAACAAAATCCTATCTCTATCCTCCTCCGATAGATCTTTATCCTCCAATCTTGCTCTTGCTAGCATCACCGCATCTAGTTTCTTACGGTCGAGAACGTAATCTTGTAGTACCTCAATCACCGGCTTTTTCTCATTTAGCTCAAGAAACTTTTGTTCAAGGTTTTCCAAAATAGCTTCTTTTTGTTCGTCGGTTAAAGGTTTGAAAGTGTTTGATGTAGTAGGTGATGAAGGTGTGTAATCATTTTTGTTGGATGTAGTAGATGTGGTAGGAGTTAATTTGTTGGATGAGGTTTTCTTCCTATTTGCCTTCCCCATCTTTACGACTTCCACATCTTCCTTTTCCATATTAGCACATAACTCCACAAGCATCTCGTTCACTCCTTTTCCTTCTTCCAAATCGGTGATATTGATCCTCATTTCTCCCAAAGCAAAATCAACTTGGCACTTGGTTGTTACAAGAAAATCTCGCCCAAAACATACATTGGGCTCATCAGCGTTCCCTTCTTCCAAGACAACAAAATCTGTTTCAAAAATGTGACCATGAATGTTAACCTTAAGATTCTTAACCATTCTTCTTCCGTATGCTTCGTAATCCAAATGTACATGACCAATTTGATCAAGAACTTTCTCCACAATGTAATTTTCACCATAAGCCATGTTAAGTTGCGCGTCCCAAGCACTTACCCCTTCTACACTACAAGGTGTACCGAACCTCATAAGTGGTGAATCATACTCCGTTAAAGGTGCTTGTGTGAATACCACAACTCTTCCCTTCTTAGGAAGTTGAACTTTGTTATCACCCATTTCTTCCATACTAACCGTAACAATTCTCAAATCTTTCTTACTTCCTTCTAAGATACCTCCAATATTCTCTAATGAACTTCCGGTGTCTTTGAACATCTCATCCAAGTTACGAAGGTATTCTGAAATTCCGCTTAAACTATCCATAATAACTAGCTAATCAAGACAAAACAACACCAAAAACAAAAATCCAAATCATTAGCGTTAGAGTTAGTAAAAACAAAAGCAAACTATAGAAACATATACTAAGCAAGTAAAGACACTTAACAAAACTGAAAACATAAGCTAAAACTCAAAATCGAAAAAGTATAAATTTTTTTACCGAGAGCTCCAACCGGATCGGTTGGCTCACCAACCGATTTGGTTGGCTCACCAACCGATTCGGTTGGTGGTAAACTACTTAACCCAAATGTCTAACCGGATCCGGTTACGGGTTGCAACCGATCGGTTAGATCGATACCAAATATATATATATATATATATATATATATATATATATATATATATATATATTTAAAACCTGAAAATTAATTAAAATTAAAAAGTATTAAGTGTACTTAAAACTCTTAATTAATTGAGACTCCTCATTATCCTATATTAATTAATTAATTAAGCTATTAAATGAAAACTATATTAACTACTCATAAAGATTACTAAAACCATAAAACTGAAAATTAACTATATCTAATCATTAGAATTAAGACAAGAATTAATCTAAAAACTAATAAACTAAGAATAAAGAAAATAAAGAAAAACTAAAAATCTAAGAAAACATAAACTACCAAAGTTATAATCTATAAAAATAAAAAATGACAAGAATTAATCTAAAAACTATAACACAAATCACTGAATAAACTTAAACTATGAAATCAAAATGCAAAAAAATAAATCCGAGAGCACTAACCGGATTTGGTTGCAGGGCAACCGAATCGGTTAGCTTCTGACCAAAACTTTTTTTTGTACTTTTCACGAAATTCAATTTCAAAACTACCAATTTTACAGAAAATGAACAAAATCAAATTACTTAAATCAAAATTCAAAATCAAAATCCCCGGCAGCGGCGCCAAAAACTTGATGTGATTTGCGTGTGCAAGTTTTAAAAATTTATAAACACGTTTTAACCGTCTAATACTATAAACATATACGAGCAAGTATACTCGTTCGGGATAGCAAAGGTGGGTAAGTCGAGATCGTCCCAAGGGATTTTGTGTCGAAATTGTTTTCTTGAAAAGATTTAAAACAAGAAAGCTTTGTCAAGGCTTCCTCAAAAAGTGATGTTATAGAGAAATTCAACAATAAGAAATATATATACTTGTGTGTAGTCTATAGGCAATCATAGATAGTGTTCATGAAGGCTTGGTGTAAACTCTTGATGTGATGCACAAATCATAAGAAAATGATTTCCAACCATGGTTTATGTTTTTAAAAATCATTCTAAGAACAAAAACATATAGGTAATCCTTTTGGTCCTTATCCTAATGATTATCCTTTTAGAAAACCATTTGTTTGTAGAATTTTCTTATTAAACTCGTTCTTACGAATCTTTCAACTTTTCGTGATGAAAATATTTCTATTCTTGTTTTAATAAGTAAACATGGTGGTTGTCAATCACCATATCCCCATACTAGTTTGTCACTCAACTTTTTGGAATAAAACACAAGAGAAATCCTTTCGGTCCTTTTTCATAAAACATGTTTTACCTACAAATCAAACCAAGACTAGCATTTTTCCAACAAACTCATTTAAACCAGATCATATATACATGCATCACATATGAGAACACTAGTATGATTTCCTACATCCCAACACACAAGTATATCCAAAACTACTCCATGATAATAATAACAAAACACAAGAAATAACAAAGTAATTCCAATAACTCAAGAGAATAGAAATCCATAACAAAGTTCATAGAATACCTAAACTTTTGCGATTACAAGAACTAGAATTCGTGGCTTATAGCAACCACACGCCTCCAATCACCTAGCTTAACCGTATAACTCCAAATAACCAAAACAATGGATGAGAATTGCTCTCTCCAACCTCCTGGACGTTTTACAGTGAATACTAAACTTTTGGGATGAATAATATGGTTGGTAATAGTTTTGGTGTAAACTATTACACTTTTGGTTGTGTCACAAATAGTAAACTAAGTCTAGGTTCAATATATAGCCAAAGAAACTTGTCTAACTGGCCAAAAACGTTCCCAACAAGTTAATATCAAGAAATGATCGGCCTCCAATGATTATAAGGAGTTAAGGCAACATTAAATGCATCTTTGTGTAATTGCAGACCATGCAACCGGATCGGTTGCCGTTTGACCATTATCCAGCCGGATCCGGTTACGGGGCACGATCGAACGGCTGGATGCTGCATCTTTGACTTTTGTTGACTTTCTTGATTCATGCCTCACTCTTTGCTCTCGCAGATGATTTCCAAGGCAAAACTTGATCTTTCCTTGCTGTAGATACTTAGAAATCATTACGCTTCCTAATCATTGAGTCCAAAAGCTTCCTTGGTCGACTTCCTTCCTTGGGAATCTTCCAAATGTGCATAAAAACTTCATTTCTTCATAATTTGTGATACCTAGCTACATATACATACACAATACGCATCTTTTGCACTTTTGCAACAGTTATGAGTAAATATAGCCGATTATCATGCACAAAACCAACAATAACACTACTAAAAACATGTTCATTTTAGGCGTTATCAGCAAGTCAGAAGAAGGATATTTATTGAGATATTGTACAAACATCAAAGGATTTAGAGTGTACAACAAGGCCACCAAGAAGGTTCAAGATTGTCTTCATGTTGAATTTTTAGAAGATCAAGAAAATCAGAAGGGTAAAGGTCTTGATTGGATGTTTTATCTTGAGGTTTTGAACCCAAGGTCTCTCATATGAATGCAGTGAAGAGAATTTTTAGTTATTTGAAACAACAATCTAAGTTAGGGTTGTGGTATCCAAAGGATTCACCTTTTCACTTGGAAGCTTTTTCAGATAGTGATTATGCAGGTGATAATTATGATAGAAGATCAACCACTGGAGGATGCCCGTATCTTGGAAGAAGATTAGTCTGATGGCAATATAAGAAGCAAACTATTGCGGCAACCTCATCCACTGAAGCAAAATATGTTGCTGCTGCAAGCTGTTGTGGACAAGTCTTATGGATGCAAAATCAACTTTTGGATTATGGTTCAACTTCAAGAATACACCTATCAATATTGATAATGAGAGTACGATTTGCATTGTGAAGAATCCAGTTTATCACTCCAAAACCAAGCACATTCAGATTAGGCATCACTTTATCAGAGATTGTTATGAGCATAGGCTTATCAATGTTGGCAAGGTTCACACAGATGATAATGTAGCTGATCTACTCACAAAAGGATTTGATGTTTCAAGATTCAATCACTTGGTGGTGAGTATTGGAATGATTAATTACTAAGCTACATTTAAGGGGAGGACTGAGTAGTTAGTTAGTCAGTCCTATGCATTGCTTGAGGGGAGGCAATTCAATGCCTATTTGAAGTTTTTGCCATTGTGAAGACGAGAATGGAAAAGTACTACTTTTTGGTTATATGAAAGTACTGCTCTGAAAGTACTGCTTTGGAAAGTACTGCACACGTGGAAAGCACTGCTTGTCTTATCAACGTACTGTTCCAACGGTCAAAAGATTGGTTAAAATTCAAATAACGGTAACTTTGTTATTATGAGCTGTGCTTTTTCAAATCTTACCTATAAATAACTACCCTCCGATTTTGCCTCTCATCTTTATACTTATCAATCTTTTCCATATTTCTCTCTTTCATATTTACTATTCATCAAACCATTTTCTTTTGTAAACATTAATCAATGGCGAATTGAAACACAGTTTCTAAACACAACATGGTGGCCAATTTAGATAAGACTGACGCTAATGTCGCATTCCATGACATAATTGATTTCCTTGCTGGATCAACAATGAATTATGCACTTTTGGTAGAACCGGATGTTATTGAGCCATAGATTCAACAGTTTTGGGCGACTTCTAGAACTCACATGGAAGATGATGAGTCATATATACAGGCTAAGGTTGTTGGAAAGATTGTGAAAGTTAGTGAAGCTTCAATTCGTGAAGATTTATTATTCGATGATGAAGAAGGAGCTATACGTTTTGATAAACAACTTCTTTGGGATACTTTAAGAGATATTGGGTATGAAGGGTCTTTAACTGAAACAACATTCAAGAAACCCTTGTTTTGTCCACATTGGAAGTACTTGGTACATGTCTTGCTTCATTGTATCAGTTCTAAGAGTACTTCATGGGAGCAATTTGGATCTAATATAGCATCTGCTCTGGTGGGATTGGCTACAAATCGTGTTTTCAACTTTTCAAGACTCATTCTAGATGGTATGCTATCTCACATTTCTAACGGATCTCCCTGGTTAATGTATCCAAGATTTATTCAAGTTTTCATGAATAAACAACTTCATGATGTACCAAAGCCTGAGAGCTTATTACCTGTTGTAGTACAACATGCTAAGATATTCACCTTCATGGCAAAGAAGAGTGATAGATTTTCTGGAAGGCATACTCCTTTGACTACTTCAATGATGGAGATTACTCACGCAGTTAGAGATGAAGCTGCTGCAAGTGAAGAAAGAGAAGGTACTGCATCAACTCAAGGTAATGCTTCTCAACATACTGCTTCTTCACAAGGTACTACTGCACAAGAAGGTGCTGCAGTTTCACCTACACCATCTCCACAAAATACTGAATATGCTGAGTCAGAACCCGAAATCAACCCATCATCATCTGGAGGGGATACAGGTGATATACCTCCTGAGGGATTGGTTATGGATAATTATGTTTTGACAAGGGAGTTAGTGAGACTGAAGAAAACTACTGAAGCTCAAGCTGCACAACTTCTGAAGTTGAACATCAAATTTAAAAGATTGAAGAAATTTGTCTGGCCTCTAGTTCAACATTACAGGTTGTGGGTAAAGTCTCAAAAGAAGAAAGGAAGGACATTTAAAAAAATCTTCTACGGGCAAAAGGGTTCAACAACAATCTTCTATCCAATTGGGGAGGAATCTGGAGCAAGATAATTTGAAAGAAGATGTTGAGTTTCATGCAGATAAAGAAGATGAACCTAAAAGTACTGAAGCACAAGTAAACATTGAAAGTACTGAGCCTGAAAGAACTAGAGTTCAAAGTGCTGGTGTAGAAAGTACTGATGATCAAGGTGCTGGTGATCAAGGTACTGCTGTTATTCAAGGAACATACAGACAAGAGTTAATCACACCAAGGACTCTATATTTTGAAGAAGAAGCTGGTCCTTCAACAGTCCTACAAGAAGAGGAAGCTGATACACCCATGGTCGAGCATACTGTAGTGATGATGAGACAATTTCTCAAATTTTGCAAAATCTATTAAGACCAAAAGGTGTTACTATTCCAGGAGTTGCTGAAGAATAACCTCAAGCTTCTCAACCAATGTTAGATCCTAAGGATAAAGGCAAAGGCAAACTGGTGGAAACAAAGAAGAAGAAGAAACTTACTTTAGCAGAGTTAAGAGCTATTGAAGTGGATAAGAATGAAGCAGCTGCTAGGGAGCTACAAGCTAAATTTGATGCTGAAGCTGCTATATCTATATCAGAAAAGTCAGTTGTTATACCTAGAAGACCAATGAGTAAGGCTAAAGAAAGAAATGCTATGATGGCTTATTTGAAAGGTCAAGGATATTCTGGATTACCAAAGTTAAATTATATAGAGATGAAAGATTTATATGATGCTGTTAGAGAAGCCTATCAGAAGCAAGTTGAGAGTATTATTTCTTTTAAAGATGATGATAAGCAAAAGGAGGATGATAGTAAAAGAAGCTTAAAAAGAAAAAGAACAACTAAAGCTGAACAGTCATCAAAGAAGATTGAGTTAAGGTCTGATACAGTTGATGAGCTGAGAAATTACATAAGAGTTTTTGACTTTGATCATCCTAAATCCAAAGATGCTGCAGTAAAGAAGTCCAAGATAACTACATTTGAAGTTGTAGAATCAAAAGATGGAAACTATCTGATGTTCCATAAGGAGGATGAAAGCTTTAGAGTATTCAATTTGCTATGGGATATACTGCACATAATAGATAGAGCAGATCTGTTTCAACTATATCAATTAGTGCTAGAATACTTTGAACATATTCCATCAACTGGAGTTGGCTTAGTAATTCTAGGAGATCTGAAAACTATCTGGGAAACTGAGGAGACAAGCACTGAAGAAATCTGGCTAAATCAAGAAAATTGGGAAATTACAAGTAGAGATTCTTTGAAGAATCAGGAGTGCATGCTTTGGAATTGGAAGATGGAACTATGATCCATATGTTAGCTGAAAGAAGATATCCTTTGACTAGTGATCTTATGAGAAGGATGTTGGATCATGGAATGGAAGTTGAAGAAGAGAATGAAACAGCCCCAATGGTTATTGAATTATATATCAGATGGACAACTATGGCTGATGATGAAGCATAAGTACTGGTATGATGTTTAATGGTATAAATTTTTGTAAAATAAGTACTTTATTCAAAGTACTGCTGGACAAACATTACTTTAATCAAAGTACTGCTTGCAACACAAAATCAGTAAATGATTTTAAAAAGCAAACTTTTGTTTAGTGCAAAATATTTTGAAACAAAAGTTAACTGCAATAAATGGTTTTTGAGATGGTTTTAACAAAAGGTTATCAGTTCACCATGTTTAACAAAAGGACTGGCTAATCCATGAGCAAACGACTCTGGTAAAGATATCTCAAATCTGTTATATAGTTGACAACTTGCTAATAAGTTGTATGGTAATCAACTCACCATATCAGCAAATGTAAAGAGTTGGCTAGCCCACAAGAAAAATGGTTTGTGGTAAAGGCTGTGGAAAAACCATTTGTATGGTAATTAGTTCACCATGGTTGCAAGAACTAACTAGTCCAAAAGGGTACGGCTTTTGGTAAAGACAAAATAAATCCGCTGATAGCTGATGATTTGCTAAAAATCATATGGTTATCAATGTACCATGGTCTTACACATTGTAAGATATAACTTTTCACATACACATCAAACCATAACACAAGGTGGCGAATAAGATGGAATTCTAGAGAGAGAAAGTTAGAGGTTTAGGGAACTTAGTGAGAGAAAGTGAAAGATATTATTATGAGCTCCAACTCTCTACCTTGGAAGGTAGAGAGTATTTATAGTCTTACATAACTCGCCACACTTTGGGCTGTGGATCAGGCATACAGTGGGTAAAGACCCGTCCGTCCTCCACGGTGTTACTTAACTAAATTACTACTTAACACAAAAGAACTACGACTACGAGCTTTCTAACGATTACATATACTTGAGGTGACCGACACTTTAATACCGGGAATTTCTAATTCCTAACAATCTCCCCCTAAGGGAGGTCACCTCAATCATGTACCAAAATTTCATAGAATACAAATAGATATTACATTAACACTTGATCTTGCATTCTTGATGTAGTTCTTTGCACATAAACTCGTAGTCATTGATTCTTCACAATGCATGTTTGGTTATTCCAAGTGGAGGTCTTTTACTGATCCACGTGATGATAAGTTTGAGCCATCTTTGGAGATCATCAGCTATCAACAATCTCTGAGACATCCATTGTGGTGTTGTGACTTTGGGACCGACATGCTCACATTCTGGATCATGAAATCTTCTCATCAGAGTAGCGGAAGCTTTTGTTGAATCATGATATTGGCAGCAGCGTAGCAGAAGCTTGGTGTGAAATATCAGAGTCATTGATGCACTAGTCATGATTTCTTTGAGTTGAATGTGTTAAGTGAGCATGCGGCTAAGGATTGACCGCTCCATTATGATCAGCTGCAAACGTCGGGAGTACCTGCATACAACAGTTAGCATTAAATCGCACGAAAGTGTCTTTGATCACTTTCGTTGAATTGAGGTACACGGCCCACGGTTCCCCGTTGATCAGTATAAATACTGCCTGTGATCAGGTAGGATTCCTAAGAATCTCCTTGACAGGGTTTCGCAGCTGTTCTAGCTGTTCTTAAACCGGAACGTCTCAAAGAAGACAACACGGAGTGAGTGAACCAGCGAATTTTAAGTCCACTGATTGATGAAAAGAGATTTGAAAAACAATCGTGTATTGCTCAATAGAAATTGTTTTTGCAATACAACGAAGGTTTTATTGAAAATCAATTATCAATCATAAAAATACCTTTTGGTTTGAAAAATGAGTACACGGTCGATGTGCTAAAGAAAAGAGTTTTTAAGCACAAAGACCGGTTTTTCAAAGGTATCCGTCAATCCCTAACCTGAACCAGGATTGATTCAAAAAATTGAATCGCCCCATTGTTTCTGTTCAGTTGTCACATGGTTGATCTATATGATAGATCTCACGTGCCACCTACCAGGAGCTTGTTTGATGTTGGCTCCAGAAGGCTTTCCATCTTCATTGTGAATGTGTAAACACATCACTCAGATGTTCTGGCAATACCACAAGGATAATGCGTAGGACTCAAGATATAATCTCTCTTTCCACATTGTGTGAAACAGAGAGTTTTCATTGAAAGTGTCCTAATGAGATTTATTGATGATCTCGTGGCTCTAGACTCAATTTGTGCATATTTGGATCCTGTGCCGGAGACTAGGGAGAGGGTCTCCTAATTCAATATCAACCATCTCTAAGAGACAGTCGATAGATTATGTCGGTTCCCCGTGAGAATGAAACAAGCCCTTTTAAGAGGAACTTGAGTGGTTTGAAAGGTGAAGTGCAGTGCGTCACTGGGTCCATGACGTCTTGTCTTCAATACCGATGTTACCATCAGTAGCATATGAAGTGAACCCGGTTTCTGCCCTAAGGTTGAATTAATGGAGGGCTATTTGTTTTCACCCTATTTTCATTCAATTCTTTTTAATTCTTCAACCCCTTCAGTGCTTACCGAGACTTCATAGCTAGAACCTTGTTGGGTTTATTCCAGTACTAGCTCAGTCTTAGTCCGCACTCTTCCCATATCTCATTTTTCTCCTTTTATCATCATACCTAAGGACTTCTATACTAACTAGTGGATTGTCCCTGGGTAGATCCCTCCGGTTCTGGCGGATCATGGGAACCAATACCTAACCTTATCATCCTTATATCACCGTACAAAAAGTAAAGTTGGTAGGTCAATTTGGTATTGTTCATCTGCCATTGGATCCAATTGAAAACCATTTGAAAATCAATTCAGATACTTGTGATGTATTATCAAAGCATTTTGTACCTGAATTGTTTTTGATATTTTTAGAACGAGAACTCCCCCTCAACATGAGCATCAAGTATTTGAAAATGTTTTGCACACGGAGGCAAGAGAAAGAATTAACTTCTTTTGATTACCATTATCTAAAGGATATCAACATCACTTCCCTCAACAGATCAAGTGGGTATAGCATTTCCGGGAAGGATGAGGTTTCCATAAATTTGCTCCCCCTCAATATGTGCCTCGAGGTTTGAAAAGAGTTTTGCACATACTAGAGGGGACCTGCACATTAGGATGAATGATCACGTTTCAAATCAAAGGTTTAAGATAGATGCTCCCCCTCAACATGTGCATTGAAAAATTGAAATCGTTTGTCACATGTGAGAAGGACAGCATGTACATTCTTTTATAACCATTTACCTGATTATCAGTTTAAGTCCAATTTAAATCACACATTCTCCCCCGATCACAATTATCAAATCATTTGAGATTTGTGATCTCGTATAGATTTAAATTGATTTTGAAAGCTTTTAAGGAGAATTGTGACTTGATTGTGAAAGTGTTTTAACTGATATGTATCAGATTTTAAGACTTTAAACTCCATTTATTAAAACATGCATGTATATCATTTGAAAACAATTTAATGCCAAATAACTTTTTAATTTAATTGAAATCATTCTCCCCCTCAATCAATGACGTAGGTTGTTGATTGAGAGATAGAGATTTTGACAAATAAGTCCTGATGATTATCAAAAATAGAGATTGAGTTATTTTTCAAAGCATTTAGTTTTCAGCAGATAAAAGTTTATAGAATCAGAGCATGGAATTTTGAAAACATGATAAAACATGGCTCTGTTCTTTCTTTAAAACCGGGTTATTGCCTGAAATGACAACAAACCATTTTCTCTTTCTCCCAAAAATATTTTTTTATTTTTTTTGAATTTTTTATTTTTTATTTTTTATTTTTTTATTTTTATTATTTTTTTTTTTTAAGAATTCGAACAACATCTAAAGTCCCGTGTCATTCTTTGAATGACAACATCAAGACCGTAGATATTATCGAATCGAGAGAAACATGACAAAATGAAAATATTTTTTGAAGATTTTTCGAATTTTTCAAATTTTTATGGATTTTGAAAGTTTTATATTTTTCTATTTGATTTTTGAAGGTTTTATAATTTTGTATTTTGTTTTTCGAATAGATATATACAAGAGATAAATTAGTTTAAGAGAATGATGAAATGAGTACCGAGATAAAGATATCGTTCAGCACTTTGTAGAAGAAAGGAATCAACATCTCTTAAACTTTCGCCACCAAAGCATCCGAGGCTTCTAAGAAAATCGTCTGAACATGAGCCTTCTCAATTTGAACCTTTGGTAGCTTCCCCCCAAACTGACAAACATCGAATAAAGACCATTTCCCTAAGAATTAGAGTTGAATACAACGCGGTCTCATTGATTGAAGCTCAGCACCCTGAAGAACACGAGAACACCGAAGTAACAAGTTGAAACATTGATCGTCTCAGTGGTTATCAAATCCGGATTAACTGATTACGACCGATCACATGAACCTGTTGTGCATCCCCGATGTACATCTTACTCTTCGAGGTTGACCAGTTGTCAAGTTAGGGGAACAATATATCAACATCTTCATTTTACCAAGTGCATTCCAGTTATATAATATATAACCAATCAGCACATAATGTACACATGTACCCAACAAGAGTAGAGACGATGACATCCATGTAACATGTTGAGTCACTAATCATCTCTGTAGATGTCAACTCTGAAATAACTGAATTAGCTCGATCAAGTGAACATGTTGTGCATATAACCGGAAGCACTTTATCATAAACCATATATAAGATGTCGATAGGCAGTATCATCTCACGTTCCAAATGTTCTTCTCACATTTCTTCCAACTGAACACCGAAGTAACAAAAAAACCAAAGGTCTCCAGAGACCACTTCCCCCAAATAGTTGGAATAATATATCCTTCCCCCAAATAGTTTTGATACCTCAGAATCAGCAAAACATAATCAATCCATAAACTTGAAATCTTGTGAGAAGAACTCAAATAGCCCAAGTGAATCCTGTGAGAATCAACTGCTACATAAACTCTCTCTGACTATCCTTATCATCCCATATGTAGACAATTTGAAGTGACCACTGTTGAAGAAAAACCCGATATACCAAACTTGAAACTGAAGTCGAATTCCCCGCATTTGTGTCTTAAGCTTGCACTTAAAGATGGAAGAACGGTGTCGAGAATCTATGCTTCAAGCAAATCTCTAAGTACTCACTACTCAAACAAAGTATGAGACATTAACACCTCTTGATATTATCCACATCGTCATCTGCCTGTGACACTGAGTAAAACAACGTAACTCCTAATAGTGATAGTTAACCAGGTCTTCAACCATCCCCTCCGACTGCTGGTAACTAGATAAATCAAGCCTTCAACTCAAATTCTTAAGCCCGAGCAAGTTATCAAATAAGAACACGCCTTTGTGAAGGACAACTTCAATCTCAAATAAGTGATAAATGATTAACTCTGAAGTAATCAACTTATGTCAAATGTCCAACACGTGAACAAACATACAATCGGATGTACATTGTCCCACTGAATGAACCGGAGCAAATGATTCCTCAACATCAATGCATTCTTCCTTAGGGTATACATGTAGAAACTGATCTGGAAGATTCACCAATAATGTTTTCGAGCGGATGAGGTAGTCATTTTCCTTAATGTTCATGTGGTTGATTTATAACGTGCACCATGAGAGGAACAATAATCCGTGAAGATTTGGCAAAAGAATACCAAAGAGTGGATCATTATTCATGAACAATAATCCGTGAAGATTTGGTAAAGGAATACCAAAGAGCGGATCATTATTCATGAGTGCAACAACAATATTATGATAGTCATTATCAACGCCTTGAGGAGTAACTGGAGATTGGGTTTCTTGATAGTTCTGAGAAGTACTTCTTACATGGTGAACTAGTTGAGTCAGTAGAAACCGGAGCATGAGCTTCAGAAGCTGGATGATCAACATTCGTTAGAGGTTGGAAGTACTCATCAAACATATCTTTGAAAAACAATGAATCCCAAACAATGAATCCCAATTATCCTTAGTAATTGAAGCATTAGGCGTTGGAGGAGTGTCATCAAAAATCAAGCAATGAATCATTGCTAAAGAATCTGAGCAAGTCTAACTGGGGATTAAATTTTGGCTTTTCAATCTCCCCCAATTAGTGCTCTCCCCTAAACTGACGAAGATTTTCAAGTGTTCTTCTCAGCCCGGATTAAGAAGAAGTCTTTAGATCATCAAATGCAATTCGTCTTTAGTCTTCTAATCATGTAGCTTTCAAATGTAGATTAGACTGTAGACTCGACCTTCTTCAAGATTATCCGAATGGGGAAATAGACAGTTAACATCTTCTTCACACCAAAGGCATTCCCGTTAACTTGTAAATAGCAAATCCCCTTAATTAAAATCCCTCCCAATCAAACAAGAACAGAAAGATGTTCATCAAAGAAATCAGCCCAGCAACTAGAAGCACTTTGTCATTTAATCATATCAGCCCGTGTGAAGATGTCAACCAACGGCTCTTAGAAGAAACTACATGTGAAGATGATCCGATAAGAAGAATCTCGGTTCTTACATGGGTTAGGAGCCGTTTGACCATATATTCTCAAATATCAGTCAACCATGCAAAAAATTCACACTTCTTCTCCCCATCAAGAATTGCATACAGAGATGCCATTCTTGATTAACCAAGTGATTATCATCCAAATGTATTATATTCACACTTCTCCCCCGCAAAATTAGCACATGATGTCGCCATCTTCATTATATTGAGCAAGAGGAAAAAGAGTAATTATCAGTATACCGGTTCACTTGATGACTGAAGCGCATGGAAAAAGCATGAAGCATGTTGATGAAGAATGTCGATGAGAATGGTCATAAACATGAAGATTTCTCTTCTTAAGAAGATAAAGCGCACTGAAGCGTACACCTTTCTTTTCTGTGAGGAACGGGGCCTGAAGTGTTATCTGCAGACGCCATAATGATGAAGTACGAGGCCTGAACTGAAGTGAACAGACGTCATTGTTAAGAGCCCAGTCATATGTTTAGAGCCGCCCGAATCCAAATGCCAAGGGACGATTTGTACGACCTGCTTTGGACAACAGACGAAGACAGAGAATTGGAAACATTGGATCCCCATGTGCTGATGGGTTCCTTTTGGTTAGCACAAACAGTCTTTGAATCAGCAGAAACCCTAGATGCAATGTCATTATCCCTAGGAGCTGAACTGGTAGAGGCATCAGACTTAGTCAAATGACATTTTGTGCTTAATGGGATTATTCTACCAGTTGGCTTCCAAACCTTAACAGGCACTATTCTCGGCATAGTGGATCTAGTTAAAGAGCAAGGTTTTCCATTCGTGAACATTCGACCTGTAGGCTTCCACTGAAATCCTACATTGGTAAAAACCTTCCCTGTAGGTTTCCAGGATTGCTTAATCTGTTTTGCTTTCCAAACTTTCTTAACTGGGGTATGATTCTTAGATCTCAGAAATAACACATCACATTTATCATGATTACCAGAAAATAAACATTTTTTACATGTTTTGTAGACAGCATGAGGCCTCGAATTAATTTTAGTAAGCTTAGAGCTAATACTAGAACTAACACGATTCTTTTTGTTCAAATCAAACTTCTTGTCCCTATGGTGTTCTTCCACTTCCTTATCATGAACACTTTTAGTTTGCGTAATCCTATCCTTCTTTGCATTGCTTCTAGGTTTTGATCCGCTAACTTTAGTGTCAATCTTAACATCTGTAGAAGTAACGATGGGAACATTACATGGCTTCACTACTTTCTGCATTTCTTGTCTAGAAGTGCTGGGATCTGAAGTTCTAGGAGGCACATCAAAGGTTGCTTGCTTGAATTTTGACTTGGAACAAGGCATATCAAGGGTCACATGCTTGGCTTTAGGCTTAGAACAAGGCACAACTATTCTATCTCGCCTATTGCTAGATTTCGGACTTGTGACAATTACATACTCTAAGAGTTCCTGAGATCGTTTGGCATCCATGCAGGCATAGGCTATAGTACTATCAAAAGGTTTTTCTAATCTTTCATCTTCAACAATCTCACGGAGACCCTTCAAACTTTCCTTAAGGTATGAGAGATATGCTTTATGTGCAAGTTCATTATTCCTAATGGGCGGGGGAATATATAACATATCGATAGCATATTTATCACAAGCAGAAACCTTAGGAACAGAGTATTTGCAATTTGGGATTGGCAACTTTCCTTTCACCTCACGCTTCAGATTCTCAATATCGTTAAGTAAAGAAGTTATCTTTTCAATTTGTTTATCATGATTAACTTTAAATGAATCACATAACTCTTTGTTTTGATCATTAACCTTTGAAATTTCAGCTTTAAAACAATCATTTTCCTTTTGCAAGTTATCAATTATGTTTTGAAGTTGGAAATTCTGAGAATCTAAAGGTGGAGGCTTATGGGAACCAGTCACATCCTTCTTTTCACCTTTCAGTTGTGAAATTTGGGCTTTCAATCTTTTGATCGTGTTATAATGAGCTCGAATTTGTTCATCACGTTTGCTAATTTCAAAAACTGCATCAAACTCAGGAGCATCAGAGGATGTCTTGATATTTGAGGTTTTAACATTTTCTTTGAGATGTTGATGTTTTAATTGCAAAGCAAGATGTTCAACTTCTAATTTAGAATAATGTTTGACCAAGTTATGATGATCATCCTGTTCTATTTTCTCATGCAATATTGAATTTGTTGTTTCAAGCTCAATGACACGATCATGGGAGACTTTCAGAGCAACAGATAATTCATGAAATTGAGAAGCATTAATGGAACAATTTGTAGCAGTGAAAAACACATCTTGAGCAATACATTCAGAAATCAGATTCTCATTCAGTGTATGCAAGTTTTTCCTTTCAATCTCACTATATTTTAATTCTCTCTCATAGTCACTAACCTCAACAATCATTGCATCAAATACCTTTTCCATTTCTTTAATATCAGAATGCGTCCCCTTTTTAAGACACTCAAATTGATCTTTTAGTTGTTTAAAGAAAGGCATGACCTCAGTTAAATAGCATTCTTTAGTTTGCTCAAAACCCCTTTCCCCTTCAGTTATACCGGTGGGTGTGATCCTTTTCTTACAAGTTTTCTCAAAATCAACAAATAGTTGAAAGATAACATATTCACTGATTAAGGTCTTGCTTTTAGTGGCAAGAGATCTAGGAACTAAGTGCATTGGTGTATTAGGAGGATACACAGTTGATTTAGGCAGTTTCCTACAAGGGGGATTCTTTTCAACAAGATTTTCAGCTTTTTGCATTTCCATATCCTTTTTCCAGAACACTTGTTCAGGGGTTAATAGATTCTGAGGCTTAAACTTGTTCAAGGAGATCCAATTTTCTTTAGTGTAATTATGGGGTTTGATCGTTATGTTATTCTTTTTACACTTAGGATCATTTAGCTTCTTATCCATTTTCTCCCTAGATGCAATATCTAGTTTTCTATCTTCCTCAGTGCACTCAATGCAACTAGGTGTCTGTCTAGGTTTAAGAATCTCATTTCCATCATAGATTACATTTTGAGCTGCTTTTGCTTTCTTACCATACTCAGGATTGGGTTTATCTATAATGGGAACACTGTGCTTATCGCTTAAGACTCTGTGTTTAGTGATCATGTGAGCAGTCTGAATGGTATTCCCTTGTACGTACAACTTATTTTCAAGCTTGTTTTTCAAAGTTTTTAGATTGGAAAAATCATTCAAAAGTTTTGATTCCTTAGCCTTGAATTCTTGCTTAAGCATTTTAACACTTTCTTGAAGTTCGTGTTTTTGCTTAGCAGTTTTAGAAAGCTTTTCTTGTAAGGAGTTTAACTCTTGTTTTAATACTTCTTCTTTAAAATTACTTTTTCTAATGATTGTACGTATTTGGACATCCATTTCCTGCTCACGGGTTGTCAACTCAAACTTAGCACGCTGTTCATAAATAGCAACTTGATCCTTATATATGTTAAGCTCAGTGGTAAGGGAATCATCAGGCACAAATGCAGCGTACTCATGCAGTTCATAATCATCATTTTGAGTAGAAGATGCACAACTAGGTACAGCAGAAACTTCCATGCAACTTACCTCAGCATTGACATGCACAGGCTGTGATGGGTGCATCTCTATCTTGGGTACATCCGAAGCTTCCATGGAGCGTTCTTTTGCATTAACTTGCACAGGTTGTGTCTGGTGCACCTCTCTCTCTTGTGAATTTGAGCACGAAGATTCCATTTTTGCATTATCCGAATCATCAATTTTTGTTGTCACTGACATTCTGCATTCAGCAACACCCGATTCTTCACCAGATACATTACCCAAATTATCACAACAATCTTTCAACTGCACCTGACACTCATTCACGTCTTCATTCTTTTGTGCAGATTCTTCAATGAACTTTTTCATATTATCCATGAGTTGGATAAATGTCTCAATGAATTCCTGAATTTCCATTCCAGTATGTTTTTTGAAGGAAATTCCAGTCAAGTGTTGATTGTAATCTGCTGAATATTCCCCACTGATGAATGGCTGAAATTGTTTGTAGATTACTTGAAGAGCTGCACTGGAACCATCCTTTTGAACTTCTTCATTGGTAAGCTGCAGCTTTAAATGCTCTAAGTTCAACAGCAAGCTTCTTGTCAATGTAGGTAAGTCCTGGCGGAAAAGAGCACTACATGTTCGATCCCCAGCTATGGATAACAACTGTATGAGGTGCAGATGAAGTAGTTGATAGGGCTCAATGCAGCATTCCATTTGCATGGCATTCTGTAGCAGGTGCAATTCATTCTCATTGTACTCAGAACATGAAGATCTCACATCCTCGTTGTTTAATTCAAACATCTTTAATCGTTCAGAGTAGCATCCATTATCATTATTATCCACAGCATCATATAATTTAAGCACTTCTGAAATCACTGGGTCAGTAGAGTAAGACATGATGTGGTAGAATGCACGGGATTTTACAAGTCTATGATTTAAACCGAGAAATAGAATCTTTCGCGGGATTTTACTAAAATCAAGACTAAACCGTTAAGCAATGACCAATGGAATGTGTTAAGACGACTAATGGATCGACACAATGATAGACAATTGTGTGTTAGGTCTTATGATTGTTTGTGGGATAAGCAGAGGTGTTGTTTGGTTGTGATTCGGATTGGTTTATGCCCGTTTTTCCTGAGAAATTTAGGTCTAACAACTTAAAAACCTCAATAACTTCTGTTCGGAGCGGATTTAGACCTCGAAGATTGACCCAAATTAGTTCATTCGGCGTGCCATTCTCCTCGTTCTCACGGTCGTTTTGATGGGTAGAACGCTGAAAACGGAGTTACGGTTCAAAAGTTATGGCCGTTTAAAGTTTTTACGGGAAAAATCAACCAAGTCGCTACGAATTCATGAACCAAGTCGCTAACAACTAATTCGCTACACCACTAAGTCGCTAGAGTTCCAAGTCGCTAGCCAGATGTAATTCGCTAAGTAGTAACTCGCTAACACTCAAGTCGCTAGCAAAATTTCGGCAGCAATTCGCTACTCAAGTCGCTAACGATGCAAGTCGCTAAAGAGCAACTCGCTACAGACCAAGTCGCTACCACCAAGTCGCTACTCGTAGTGGAGACTCCACTACTTGTACTTTAACTCGCTAGATCTAACTCGCTAGGTTTAAAACTGTAACTCGCTACAATTTTGTGAAGCAAGTCGCTATGAAGAAAACTAAACCGTGAGCTAAGTCGCTAGCAAGAAAAACCTTACAAACATCACTTTTCAATCCAAAAACAACCCAACCAAGATGATTCAAGCTAACCAAATGAAAACCTAAACACTTGTGATGATTCTAAACATGAAAGTACTAACAAAATTCAAACTTTAACACAAGAAATCAACCAAATGATGCAAAAACCACTAAACTTTTTCAAACTCAAAAACCACCTAAAAACCACTAGAAATCCAAAGATGTGCAAGATATGATCTAACCATGGCTCTTGATACCAATTGTAAGATATAACTTTTCACATACACATCAAACCATAACACAAGGTGGCGAATAAGATGGAATTCTAGAGAGAGAAAGTTAGAGGTTTAGGGAACTTAGTGAGAGAAAGTGAAAGATATTATTATGAGCTCCAACTCTCTACCTTGGAAGGTAGAGAGTATTTATAGTCTTACATAACTCGCCACACTTTGGGCTGTGGATCAGGCATACAGTGGGTAAAGACCCGTCCGTCCTCCACGGTGTTACTTAACTAAATTACTACTTAACACAAAAGAACTACGACTACGAGCTTTCTAACGATTACATATACTTGAGGTGACCGACACTTTAATACCGGGAATTTCTAATTCCTAACACACATCTAAACATTGGCTACTTCAGAGTTAATGGTTTTGGTAAAGAGACATCAAAATCCATTAAAATTTCAATGATTCACCTCTTACAGGAGTTTACACACCTGGAAGTGATGAGAATAGACTGAAACTTTATGAACTGATGTACAGATTGTCATATGTTGCTGAAAAGATGGAGCTTGCTGATTATTGCTGTAAAGAATTCCTAATAAAGATTACTTTGATGATGATAATGCAAGCACAGGGAATACAAAGACAAACTTTGAAGATAAAGACACAATCTTTTCTTGAAGACAAAGATGTTAAAGATACATATACAAAGGAACTTGAAATCAAGCAAGTAGAATTCAAGTTAGGGGAGGATTGTTGGGATACAGAAAGTCAAAGTGCTGAAGAGTGAAAGTACTGAAGAGTCAAAGTACTGCTTAATGAAGAAAGTCAAAGTACTGCTCACTCATCAAAGTACTGCAAGGATAAAGGACTGCTATGCAATACGTTAAGGATTATTATGTAATTCTAGAATGTTCTCAGTTTAGTTTAGTATTACTTGTCGTACAAGGAATAGAGTTGTAAACCTACTAGGGTTATCCTTATGCCTATAAAAGGACCCCTAGATTGGATTTAGATATACGTGCAATATTAGAGTTTACTAAGTTCGATATTAGAGCTGTTAGGGATTGTTAGTGAATCTTTGTATCAAGCAGGTTCAGAGTTTTAATACAATCGTTAAAGTTAAAGTTAATTCTTATTAGTTTTATTAAAGTAAATTCCGCATACTTAATAGAGTTTATTCAGTGTTTTATTGTTAGTGACTTAGGATTTATCCGAGGTTGCTAAGCCCTTACAAGCTACATAGTTAGTTTGGTCAGAGTATATCGATCTAACAATGAAGATATGCACTTATCATGATTTCTTTTAGAAGTGAGTGTGATGTGTGAGCATGCGGTTATAGATTGACTCCTCAATATCGATCAGCTGCAACCGTCCAATGTTCCTGCAAACAACAGTTAGCACTAAAACACACGAAAGAGTCTTTGTTCACTTTCGTTGAATATAGTTGCAAGAACCACGGTTCCCCGTTGATCAGTATAAATACTGCCTGTGATCAGGTAGAGTTCCGAAGAATCTCCTTGACATGGTTTCGCAGCTTGATCTAGTCGTTCTCAAATCGGAGCATCCCAAAGTAGACAACACGGAGTGTGTGAACCAGCGAATTGAGATTCACTGATTAATGAAAAAATTGATTCGAAAACAATCGCGTATTGCTTAGAAGAAAGAGTTTTGCAATACGACGAAGGTTTTTATAAGAAAGATCAATTTTCAATCAGAAATACTTTTTGTATTTGAAAAGAATACACATTCGATGCGCTAGAGAAAAGAAGATTTGCACATCGAACGGTTTTTCAAAAAGTATTCGTCAATTCATTTCCTGGACCAAGGTTGATTCAAGAATGAATCGCCCCATCGTTTCTATCCAGTTGTCACAAGCTTGATATTTTGGAAAGATCTCACATGTCACCCACCAAGAGCTTGTTTGATGTTGGCTCTAGAAGGATTTCCATCTTCATCGTGACTATTTTACATATCACTCAGATGTTCTGGCAATACCACAAGGATAATGCGTAAGACTCTTAATATATTCTTACTTTCCACATAGTGTGAAACAGCAAGTCTTCATTAATTTTGTCTCCTAATGAGATATTGTGGATGATCTCTTGGCTCTAGACTCAATTGTGCACATTTGGTTTCTATGCCGGAGACTAGGGAGAGGGTCTCCTTCTTCAATATCAACAATCTCTAAGAGAAAGTCGATAGATTATGTAGGTTCCCCGTGAGAATGAAACAAGCCCTTTTAAGAGGAACTTGAGTAGCTTGGGAAGTTAGGTGCAGTGCGTCACTGGGTCCATGACGTCTTGTCTTCAATACCAGTGTTACCTGAGTAAATACCAGTAGCATATGTATTGAACCCGGTTTCTGCCCTAAGGTTGAATTAATGGAGGGCTATTTCTTTTCACCCTTTTTCACATTCATTTATTTTTCATTCTTCAACCCCTTCAGTGCTTACCGAGACTTCATAACTAGAACCTTGTTGGGTTTATTCCAGTTCTAGCTCTATCTCAGTCCACACTCTTGCCATATCTCAGTTTTCTCCTTTTTTCATCATACCTAAGGACTTCTACACAATCTAGTGGATTGTCCCTGGGTAGATCCCTCCGGCTCTGGCGGGATCGTGGGAATGAATACCTAACCTAACCATCCTCACACCACCATGCATAAAGTAAATTGGTTAGTCTTTTGGTATTGTTCTTTCCTTCTCAAAACCAATTGAAAAATCATTTAGAAAATCAATAAAGGTACTTGTGATACAAAATCAAAGCATTTTGTACCTTAATTGTTTTGATCATTTAGAAATGCTCCCCCCTCAACATGTGCATATGATTTTGAAATTGTTTAGCACATGGAGGCAAGAGTTCTTTGAAATAATTTCTTGATCACAATTTCCATAGAAAAAGCCATTTGATTTTCTTGGTAAATTCACACCCTCAATATTGAGGCAAGAGGTTTTTGAAGTACTTTTCACGATTGCCAATAGAGACCATTCGCTTGATAAGGTATTAAAATGTACCTTTTTGAGGGGTCGTTTAAGCCCTTATTTGATCACTTTCGTATCCGTTATTACTTAATATCATTACTTTTCACTTTTTAGGTATCTTGAAGGCAAAATGCTGGAATGACACTTATTCGGACGAAAAGGCACGAAAATACGAAGAAAATGGCCAAAGTTAAGAATCGAGACACTCAGGCTGCTGGAACTGAAGGTGACGGCGTCAGGCACAAAACAGTGACGCCGTCAGATCACTTTTGTGATGGCTCAATTGCCAAATTGCTCATTTACAAGTGACGGCCTCAGGTTTTAAAAGAGTAGGGCGTCGCAACTCAGACGGCCTAGATTTGATCCAGACGACGTCAGAGACTGAAGGGGACGACGTCACAAGCATAAGGTGACACCGTCGCAAGACTAACGTGGCCAAGACGAAACCCTAATGACGGCGACCTGATGGCGTCACAAATTATAAGGTAACGCCGTCCCATGTGTAATCTTATATATAGAATCCGAATTTTATAGTTTTCAAAGGGTAGTATTTTGGAGTAAAAACCTAAACCGAACCAAGGCTGTCTTGTACAGTATTTTAGGGTTCCATACCCTATCTTACATCAAGATAAGTGTTTTACTTTATTAATTCAATTATGTTTTCAATTAATTGTGTGTATGCTTGCATGTTTTCCATGTCCGGCTAATTTAATTGTGTGTTTGCTTAGGGCATAGGAAACTTAATTATTGAATATTGATTGGTTGTCTCTTATCTTAATTGTTAATGATCTAGTATTGCGATAGATCATCCGTTGTGTAGTTAATGCTTGATTAATCTTTGTTGAACCTTAGCTTATAGTACCTAGAGTCATTGTAGGCTAAACCATCCGAAGAGTACCTTAGTGTTAAGTTTATAAATCCTAGAGATTTTGTAGGCGATAACCTTTGGTAGTTTCAAAGAGTTAGGGATAAACGCAAACCCTACGACCTTAGGACCTGCTCTGATAAGGTTTTAAAATGTACCTTTTTGAGGGGTCGTTTAAGCCCTTATTTGATCACTTTTGTATCCGTTATTACTTAATATCGTTCCTTTTCACTTTTTAGGTATCTTGAAGCCAAATTGCTGGAATGACACTTATTCGGACGAAAAGGCATGAATATACAAAGAAAATGGCCAAAGTCAAGAATCGAGACACTCAGGCTGCTGGAAATGAAGGGGACGGCGTCAGGTTATACCTGTGACGCCGTCAGAAGATGTTTTGTGACGATACAGTAGCCAAATTGCTTATTTTCAAGTGACGACATCAGGTTTTAAAAGAGTAGGGCGTCGCAGCTCAGACGACCTAGATTTGATCCAGACGGCATTAGAGACTCAAGGCGACGGCATCACGGACATAAGGTGACGCCGTCATAATGATAACGTGGCCAAGACGAAACCCTAATAACGGCGACCCGATGACGTCACAAATCAAAGGGTGACGCCGTCGCATTTGTAATATTATATATAGAATCTGAATTTTTTAGTTTTCAGTGTGTAGTTTTTGGAGTAAAAACCTAAACCGAACCAAGGCTGTCTTGTACAGTATTTTAGGGTTCCATACCCTATCTTACATCAAGATAAGTGTTTTACTTCATTAATTCAAGTATGTCTTCAATTAATTGTGTGTATGCTTGCATGTTGCCCATGTCCGGCTAATTTACTTGTGTGTTTGCTTAGGGAATATGAAACTTAATTATTGAATATTGCTTGGTTGTCTCTTATCTTAATTGTTAATGATCTAGTATTGCGATAGGTCATCCGTTGTGTAGTTAATGCTTGATTAATCTTTGTGAACCTTAGCTTATAGTTACCTAGAGTCATTGTAGGCTAAACCATCCGAAGAGTACCTTAGTGTTATGTTTATAAATCCTAGAGATTTTGTAGGCAATAACCTTTGGTAGTTTCAAAGAGTTAGGGATAAACGCATACCCTACGACCTTAGACACACAACGCGATTAAGAATAAGGACGTGACAATTCAACCATCAATAGGAGATAATTAAGGAGTAATAAAACATAAGTAAAGACATCCTTAAATCATCATACGAGCACACAATAATTAGACATAGACTACATACACCTTAGATTAGATAATTAGACAAATAGAGTAATCGGTAGAAATACCAACCCCCAAATCCAATACTCTGAGATTCATACCTTTCCATTTCCTAAAAACATAAAAAGATAAAAAAATAATCTTCCTCAACCCCAACCTTAGCGTAGTAACTTCTCACTAGCATTCCTATTCCCCTAGAGAACGATATCAATACCCGTGGCTTTCCCTAATACTACAATACAACGATTAGGTTCACTGCCCAGGGTGTTGAAAAACTTGCTCGACGAAAAAGAAGTTCCTTTGACCCCGAACGACGCGTGTAGCGTTATCAAGTTTTTGGCGCCGCTGCCGGGGAATAGAATAGCTAGTTAGGAGTCCACCTCGTTTAGGTTCCCTTGCTTGATTCCTATCAAGTAAAATTTTTCCAATTTTTAGCTTCTTCGTAGTATATCCCCCTTCTTCGTGACCTTTGTTCGTAGAACCTATCACTCACCATGATACGTGTCTTCCACCGAAGATTATTCACACTACCCGCTCCCAATCCTCTTCCCAATCCCGAAATTGAAAACGCAATCCCACAAAACCCCTCACCCGTTCACCACTTTGGAGATCACCTAGGGCATAATGAGAATTGGCAACAACAAAGTCCTTTCTATAACTCAGATTCCGATGAGGCATTTGATCATGGTGAAGCACTTGACAACGAGGAGGTCATTGATGAAGTTAGTTTTGAAATGGAAGAAGACCCCTCCCAATGTTTTGACCCTAGGTGTAGAATTGAGAAAGATGGTCCCTTTAACATGAAAATCCCTTGAAAAATAGGATTAGAAGGATTCGATGCTTACTTGGATTCGTTCTTGCCTTTAAACTTAATCTCAAGGAACCTATACAATAAATACAAGGTCAATTAATTAGCTTATCAAGGGAACAATGTCGTTGAAGCAGTCACTCATTTGCATGTGTTTGTTGGAAGTTTTGCTTATTTGGTAGAGTTCATGGTCTTTTAAAACTTAGGAGAATTTATTGATAAGGACCTCACTCAAGTAATTTTTGGAAAACGTTTCAAGAGAATGACTAGGTTGAATGAACGGATGATTGATGGTCTAATTACATTTTCTGATGAAATTGAAGATTTTGCCTACCAAATGCCACGTGCTCATCCTAGGTTTAAATACAAGGATATTGAGGCGTGTAATAGAATGACTCCTATTCCATTGCTTAGTGAAAGGGATAAGCATGGTGGACTTAGGTACCCATATGAGAAAACTAAGAGGTATTACAGAAAATGCCTAGAATTAGGAGATGATTACAAAAAGAATGAGAGAACATTGGAATGGCTTAGGTATGGGCACTTAAGCGTGCACGAGAACAAGTAGGGGCACGACTTTGAGTCTAGCTACAAGACTCATAAATAAAGAAAAGCGCTTCGTGGAAGGCAACCCATGCTTAATTGTTTGCTTGTTTGTGTCGTGTATCCTTTAGTGATTGTTTATTCTCATGTTTAAATTTGTAAAAATGATTTATTTTGTCTTTAACCTCGTCTTAATTACATATAAAGGTATTTTACATAAGGGATAAGTGTAGGGAGGATTACACACGTTTTCAAAAGAAACGTAAACATGTGAATTACAATTAATCAAAAGATATACATGTGTGTTTGTTCGAGTCAAATGCTTGTATCGAGTCATAATGGATGTTTTGAAGGAAATTTTTCCAGATTCTAAAGATGTAAATTTTTCAGAATTTTTTCCAGAAAATCGCAGACCATTTTTTGTCAGGATAACCTGACGGTGTCAGAATCGCAACCTGACGGCGTCAGGAAGGAGCGAAAACAACTGATTACTTTTTCTCGTTTTCTAAGCTACTTATAAATTTTTGGAATTTTCCAGGTCTTAATTTTCCAGAAATTCTGTAAACATCCATTCCACAAGCATTATATATGTTAGGAATTGGAAATTCCATGTTAAAATGTCGGTCACCCCAAATATTATCTAGCATAGTTTAGCTCGTAGACTTGTCGTTAGCTACATTATTTATCAGTTTATTAGTTAGCTATTAGTTTAGTTTAGCGTAGTGTAACACCGTGGAGGAAGGACGGGTCTTTACCCACTGTATGCCTGATCCACAGGCCGATAAGAGGTCGTGTATTGTGTAACTATAAATACCCCTTCCATCCCATGGAAGGGGTGGTGCTTTTCAATCTAACATTCCATACTTTTGTATACCAAGTCTCTAGCAAGAAAACACCCAACTCTCTACTTTCTCTTACTAATGGCAAACATGTACTTTGATCATCCAAGACCACCCGAATCATCAAACACATAAATATTATCGATCCTACAAATGGTACCAGAGCCAAGGTTGTTGTGCTTTGATGATTTTTTTATGGTTTTGATACTCGTTTGTAACTGTTTTTTGTGTATTTGTGTGGTCGGTATATTATGGGTAAACTGTTCTTGTATCCTCTTTTGGTTTAAAACAATAAGTCATCTAGTCATGATCAAATCTGTCTTGGGTCACTTGCTGTCCAAACATCTCTTATATTATCTTTGTGACTCGTTTGTTTACCAACTGGGAATATTGTCATATTGTGGTCAAATGTCCTGGTCTCTATGTTACAATACCTGGTTGTCCAAACAGATATAAGCATGGTCTTATGGGTCAAAACGGGTCAAAAAGTTGCAACTTTATGATAATTTTTCTGGGTCAAACTGGCTAAATGGATCTTTCAATAGCAGTTTTTTCTGTGTTTCATACGAATATCGTCGGAAAGTGGTCGAAAAACTCATATAATCATGCTAGCGAGTTGATAGAACAAGTGTCCAAATTTACTGAATCCACCTAGCGACTTGGTCGTGTTTTGCCTAGCGACTTGTATTTACAAGTCGTAGCAACTTGTTATTGAACAAGTTAGCGAGTTATGAACTGAAAAAATATGTAGCGACTTGCTTTGAATGATATCTATAGCGACTTGTTGTTTAACAGTTATGCTAGCGACTTGGTTAGTATGCTAGCGACTTGTTGTTGAAAAGGTTATAGCGACTTGACTCCTTTGAGCTAGCGACTTGACTCAAAGACTTTGACCTAGCGACTTAGACAGAAAGGTAGATGAAGAATGGACCTGACTCAAAAAGGATTAGCGACTTGGTTATAACATGGCGACTTGACAGTAACTCAAATGAAAAGAAGATGTTATGACTAAAAAGACCGTGACAACGACCACAATACAACTTGACCTTGATCTCAAAACCTAATACCATATTACATCTACACCAAAGAATATGTACAAGATTCGACACAACATCAACAGATTTATCTCATCATTCGACTTAGTGTCTCAATGAAAGAAGTTAGATTGAATCTCAGCCTACTCACTTGGGTTATTTCTGTTTCATCAAAGACCTTGGAGGTCAAACCCACAAGTAAAGTATTCATCACTGATTCATTTAATGTACACTAAATCTTTTGATCTCAGACCATTCTCTTCGTGTGATACCAAATGAATATCTAGACCAATGGGCCATAACACGATAAGAACGTCTCTTCATCGATCTGAGATATGTCTTACATCTATCATCTATTCGAACCCAAGGAATAGAGTTATAACAATTTTCGTTATACTCTTTTTCTTCTTGTTTCGATTATGTTCACAAAGAAATATACTATATCATTTACTCATATGTCATTTGATCTCAATTTCTCATCCGTGGTTTTCTAAACGAAACAGTCAAGACTATCAAAAGTCTATTCCACGAAAGTTGTGAAACCATCACTGATCTAAAAAGTTTGTGATTATATCCGAATATAAGTGAATAGAACTCAAAACCATTTAGGGTTTCAAATCTTGTTCATGATTCGTTTTAATGAAACAAAAAGTGAATCATAACAATAATGCTAGACTCGTATTTTTGGTTCGTTTTGACTCAAAACAAGATGGATCAAACTTACCTTGACGCCGTGTCATCAAAGCACCTTCGCCATCCCTGTCGCAAGGTCTTACGATTCATTGTTATACCATCCCTGTGGCGATTTAAGACATCCTCTTGCTAATCCTATGGCTTAGTCTTAATGTTCTATATTGTTAAATGATGGTATGAGGCGTGTGTTTTAGGGTTGCTGCATTTTTTTTTGGAGATTTAGGGTTTGGTAAATGTGAGAGGCGGAGGAAATGATACGAGTGGGAATTAGGGTTGCGTGAATTGATGTGTGTGTGCTTTTATATTCGTATAAAAACTAATTAGGGCAACTACTTGATATAACCGGTATCATCAAACTATGAATGGATCGGGCTTTTGGTTTTGTTAGACGTGGGGTTTTTTTTCCCTAGTATATGTAGTGGGCTGGAAATTTGTTATATGGACCGTGTGTTATGATAAGCTGAGCTTGAGTTTCATGTATGGGCCGTATGGAATGGATCTGATGGACACGTTTTTATTTCATGGAATTATTAGCATGGTATATAACATTGGATATTGAATCACTTATGCAAGCATTAAGAAACATGATCATATTTATTTTAATTTGGTATGGGCATACGAATTTTCATGAGACGGGTTTGATGGTGAGAATGGAAATGTGCCGGGATAGAGATTATTGATGTTAATTCTAGTAACATTTTAGACCTAATTGTGGGATGTATGGTGTTACTGGGAAGAAATATGTGTAATGGCCATTTTCATAACCCGTATTATTTGAGTGTCATTGCTTTTGCGATTAATGTGGATCGAATTGTATCTCGTTGGCCGAATTTGGATCTTCTTTTGCTGACAATGTGATTCGATGGGTTATGTGGTTTGGTACTTTGGTGTCTACATTTTCACGAAGGTTATTTTGTCTCGGCATGAATTGATATTTGTACAAGATTGACTACGGGGTTGTTTGTTCGGTATGTCGTATTGGAATTTGAAGTGAGGTTTTCCGGGGGTGTTTACTTATTTTCGTCTTCTTTCTTTCTACCCTTCAGCGAAGATGACTTGTTTGGGCATATACAGAGTGTGATAAAGACTTGGCTATTTAATAACGGTTGTGATTCTTTCTAGCTTAACCCACAACGTAATTATCACTTCAGTGTCTCACGCAGTTGAGAATACGTCAAGAGGTTTTTGTACATTGGGTACACCGTTTCTTTTTCACGAGGATTAGTACAAGCTTAAGTAACAAATCTGGGGAATTCTACTTCATGTTCAAGTTTGGTATATCGGGTTTACTTCTTCAGGTGGTCACTACAATTGCCGACAAAATGCGTGAATGATGTGTTTACCAATGTGTTGTTTGGATGGTTGATGTTATTGTTGATGTTGGATAATGAACCGTTGATGAACCACTACATGTTCCCCTAAAACATATATTCACCGAAACCAAAGTTGTCATAACACATTCAAGCTAACATTGTCTACGGTTTTGTCTTGATTTTGTAAAATCCCGCGAAAGAATCTATTTCTCGGTTTAAATCATAGACTTGTAAAATCCCATGACAATGGAAACATCCTGGTAATAGTAAAGTGCATTTCCGGATCTATCTTACGGTCTATTCTTGGTTTTGTAAAATCCCGCGAAAGAAACTATTTCTCGGTTTAAACCATAGAGTTGTAAAATCCCGTATTGATGGAACCATCTTGGAGAAGAGAAAGTGTAATTCTGGATCTTACTTGATGCTGGTGCTACGGTTTCTGCTTCGAAGAAGGGATAAAAGGGTGTATTTCATGAATTGGATGTGTGTTTTGGATATTTGTCATGGCAGTATGGTTATTACTTGGTTTTACGGGGTTCTGTGCTTGTAACCATGGTCGGGATGAAACCATTATCAAAGTTCATTTAAATGTCAAAGAAGGCTAGATTTGAGCAGTTCAGAAGATGTGACAACGGGGTTAATTCTTTATTGTTTATTTGAGGCTGAAGTGAAATATCACGGGCGAGTGCACTTAGTATCTGAAGGTATCGGGGATGGTTGGATGAAGATTCTTCAAGATCCTTGTTCGAGCTTATTATAAAAAACGAAGACTTGGAAATCTAGTTATTGTTGGGTGTCTTTTACCTTTTCCTTTACCACTTGGGGGAATTGGGCTCATATAACCACAAAATAACTATCACTTTAAGGAGTTACGTTGTAGTGCTCAGTGTCACATTCAATTGTGGATTTTCAAGAGGTAATGTACGTCTTATACTTGATGGTTGGTTGGTTGAAGAGTATAGAGTACATAGAGAGTACTTAGAGATGCTAATGGAAAATGACACCGCTCTTTGTTACATATGTGCAAGTTTAAGTCACGAGTTCGGGTTAGTTTACTTCAGGGTCAAATTCATCATATTGGGTTATCTCCATCAGCTGTCACTACAAAGAGCCTACTGAATGATAATGGTGGTTGATTACATGTTTTGCTAAGAGAGCTTAAAAGAGAGAGATTATGACGTCCGTTCACATCAGTTCAGACCTCGCACTCTAAAGAAAAGAAAAGTGTACGCTTCAGTGCGCTTTATCTTTGGAAGAAGAGAAATCTTCTCATTTATGACCATTCTCATCAACATGCTTCATACTTTTTCCATGCGCTAATTCTTCAAGTGAACCGGGCTTCTGTTGATTGTTTTCTTATTCCACTTGCTCAACTATATTGACGATGGCTACATCATGTGCTAATTTTGCGGGGGAGAAGTGTGAATAGACTACATTTTAAAGATAATCACTTGTTTAATCAAGAATGGCATCTCCATATGCAATTCTTGAGGGGGAGAAGAAGTATGATAATTCTGCATGGTTGATTGATATCTGAGAATAAATGGTCAAACGGCTCCAAACACATGTAAGAACCGAGCTTCTTCTTATCGGGTCATCTTTACATGGTGTTTCTTCTAAGAGCCGTTAGTTGACATTTTCACAAGCTGATATGAGTTTATTGACAAAGTGCTTCCGGTTAATGCTTTACGTGCACATCAACATGATGATTCCGAACATCTTTCTGTTCTTGTTTGATTGGGAGGGATCTTAATTAAGGGGATTTGCAAGATGTAAGTTAATTGGGATGCTTTTTGGTGATGTTCTTGTGTTTTGGTGAGTCGAAGATGTTAACTATCTATTCCCCAACTGGACAATCTTGAAGAAGGTCGAGTCTACAGTCGGTTCTACATTTTCTGCTACATGTTAGAAGACTAAAGACGCGTTGCATTTGATTATCAAAAGAATTCTTCTTATTCTGAGCATTTATTAAAAGATTGTCGGTTTAGGGCAGAGCACTAATTGGGGGAGGGTGATATGTCGAATTTAATCCCCAATTAGACTTGCTCACATTATTCAGCATGTTGATTCTCACAAAGACTTCAAGCGATCTTCTCAACAGATTTCAAGTATTTGGGCTTATAATGTTTTGTTGATTCTGAAGTGTCAAAACCAGCAAGGGGGAAGGAGACAAGCATCTAAATGCGAGTAAACTTGATGAACTTAATTCTTCTAAGTGATTGAAGATATCCCGGGAAGACAAATGTTACTACCGCAGAGAAACTCAAGGTTTGACTCATGGCGAGTAAACTTGATGAACTTAACTCTTCTAAGTAATTGAAGATATCCCGGGAAAACAAATGTCATGACCGCAGAGAAACTCAAGGTTTTACTCATTAAGGCGTTTAGTGTTCTTATTCCAACTATGTGGGGGAAGAAATGGAAGAGTTAGTTTCTGAAGATGAAAGAGGTACACAAGTGTGTGATGATTTTGATGTTATCACAATCATCAGGGGAGAGAGATTGTGTACATTGGGGATGCTCAGCTGTTTTACTTGAGGGCTTAATCTGTGATTCAGAGATATAATCACTTATTTCGGTGTTGACATCCGCAAAGATTGTCACCCGCCGAGATAATCTGTGATTCGGCCTGCTTCTTCAATGTTATCGGTTATTCTCTCTTTGGGCATTCGGGTACTTCGGGTTCTTGAGCTTCATGCACTTTCTTCAGGGGAAAAGAAAAAATATACATCGGGGTTATTCTTTGGCTATTAGACTTAATCTGCTACTTCGATGGTTATGAAACTTGAGAAGATTATTTATGAGTGGGATGATACGTTGCTGTTCTACTGGATGATATAACCTCGAACGAAGTATCTCGATTATCGGTTTTAAAAGGAGCAGCGGGATTTATGATAATGGTGTGCTTTTCTGTGCACCTGACTAACGCAAGCTTGAAATAGAGCTTCGAATCTGCTCATCTAATGGATCTTCGTTTTGGGGGGAAGCTGCCAAAGTCTCTCTTTCTCAAAGGCTCATGTTCTATCTTCTATTCTGGAGCCTCGGAAGCTTTGGTGGTGGAAGTTTAAGAGATGACGTATTCTATCTTCTATGACGTGCTGCTTGATATCCTTATCTTGGTACTCGTATCACCATCCTCTTAAATTATATCATCTATTCTATCTCTGTAAATAGTTTTCAGAAAAATAAAATACAAAAATATAAAACCAACAAAAAGAAAATAGAAAAATATAAAACCATCAAAAACCCATAAAAATTTGAAAAATTAGAAAATACCAAAAATATTGTTTTTCTAAGAAATGTCTTCTGGTATCGATAACATCTACGGTCTTAGAAATGTCATTCAATAATGGCATGGGACTTTAGATGAAGTTCGAGCAGGAGGTGTAAATATTTCTTTCTAAACATGTCTCAAAATATGGCTTGCAGTTACTTCAGGCTGTAACCCGTGCTTTAACCATGGCTTGCTATTATTTCAGATAGCAACCCGTTCTTCAAAGAAAGGAAAGTGCTGCGCTTAACAAAATTTTCAAATATCTCGTGCACTTATCCTATAAACAAATTAAGGAAAGTATGTTGAAGGACTGTTGTTCCTACACAAATTTTTTCCTTCTATAAATTCTTCAGAAAAATATTTTTTGTTTTAAAAAATGGTGGTAAATGAGTTTCTTGAAAATCAATCAGATTCAGAGTTTTATAAAATTTGAAAACTCAGTCAATGACTTCAGCGCTTTTAAAATTTTTAGAAAAATGAGTCATTGATTGAGGGGGAGAATGTTTTCAAATCTATATCATCTAACGGGCTTTCTTAATTATCCTAATATGCTTAATAGAAAATGATGTTAACCTATGTTGAAGGACTAGGTGCCTAGGATAAGATTGTTAGGATTAGATGATTAGGGTTTGATTAACACATAAACCCCATGCCTTATATGATCTGATTGTTATGTTGAATTGACTTTAATTAGTCGATTGTTGTTATGGGTGATGTCGACCACTATATATCTGTATGTGTGTTCACTAACGTATGCAGGTATATTGGTTATAAGAATGTTCCCGATCCGGATCCCACAATAGAAGATGATTGGATGCCGAAAGGAAAGGGTAACTATATCTTGGGTTGACAAATGAAGAAACAGAGCTTAATTGGACTTCAATGGAGAGTTGGCATAAATGAAACGTAAGAGGTGTCAATGCATCAGCAGATGGTTTTCTTCTAAGTGATTGAAGAAACGGAGCTTAATTTGACCTCAGTTGGCATTAAAATGCAACGTAAGAAGTCTCACTGCATTTGTAGACGGTTTTTCTTCCAACCCTCAGCAACAACAACAAAAGCTTCTCAACCACTAATGTATCTTTGTGCAGGATACCATTTTTGAACAATTTTGAAATAACTTTGAACAAAATTGTTTTGAAAATGGAAAAATATTGTTTTGAAAATAAATTTGACTAAAGTTAGAAAATCACCAGACTTCCTGTTATCAAAACCTAAGTCACTCAATTATCGACTTCGGTCATCGATTGAGTGGGAGAGTGATTTCAAATTAAATATTTTCAAATGATATTTCTTCATAAAAGTCCGTGTGTACGTTAAAATGTGGTGATTTAAAGATTTAATGTTATGTCATGGTATGATTTTCTTTAAAACTCAAAGATCTGTAAAAATGAATTTTTTTCTGTTCTTGTTTGATTGTGAAATTATTTTATTTTACTTAAAGGTCTCTTAAAACAATCATACCTGACACTAACAAACTTCATGCATGGTGTTATAAGAATGACCAATTTACTTCATGCATGGTGTTATAAGAATGGTTAGGTTAGGTATTAGTTCCCACGATCCCGCCAAAGCCGGAGGGGTCTACCCAGGGACAATTCACTAGATAGTGTAGAAGTCCTTAGGTATGATGAAAAAAGGAGAAAAATGAGAAATGGGAAGAGTGCGAACTGAGACAGAGCTAGTACTGGAATAAACCCAACAAGGTTCTAGTTATGAAGTCTCGGTAAGCACTGAAGGGGTTGAAGAATGAAAAAGAACTGAATGTGAAAAAGAGTGAAAAGAAATAGCCCTCCATTAATTCAACCTTAGGGCAGAAACCGGGTTCAATTCATATGCTACTGGTGGTTACTAAGGTAACACTGGTATTGAAGACAAGACATTATGGACCCAGTGACGCACTGCACTACAACTTCCCAAACCACTCAAGTTCCTCTTAAAAGGGCTTGTTTCATTCTCACGGGGAACCGACATTATCTATCGACTTTCTCTTAGAGATTGTTGATATTGAAGAAGGAGACCCTCTCCCTAGTCTCCGGCATAGGAACCAAATGTGCACTATTGAGTCTAGAGCCAAGAGATCATCCACAATATCTCATTAGGACACTAAATTAATGAAGACTTGCTGTTTCACACAATGTGGAAAGTAAGTATATTTTGAGAGTCCTACGCATTATCTTTGTGGTAATTGCCTGAACATCCGAGTGATATGTAACAATATTCACGATGAAGATGGAAAGCCTTCTAGAGCCAACATCAAACAAGCTCTTGGTAGGTGGCATGTGAGATCTTTCATAAGATCAAGCTTGTGACAACTGGATAGAAACGATGGGGTGATTCACTCTTGAATCAACCTTGGTCCAGGAATGGAATTGACGAATACTTTTGGAAAAACCGTTCGATGTGCAAATTCTTTTCTCTAACATGTCGAATGTGTACTTATGTTTTCAAACTCAAAAAGTATCTCTGATTGAAAAGATACTTTTGGAAAAACCGTTCGATGTGCGAATCTCTTCTTTTCACTAGCACGTCGAATGTTTACTCTTTTCAAATATAAAAAGTATTTATGATTGAAAATTGATCTTTCTCATAAAACCTTCGTCGTATTGCAAAACTCTTTCTAAGCAATACGCGATTGTTTTTCAAATCATTTTTCATCAATCAGTGAATCTCAATTCGCTGGTTCACTCACTCCGTGTTGTCTTCTTTGAGACGTTCCGGTTTGAGAACAGCTAGAACAACTGCGAAACCCTGTCAAGGAGATTCTTAGGAATCCTACCTGATCACAGGCAGTACTTGTACTGATCAACGGGGAACCGTGGGCCGTGTACATCAATTCAACGAAAGTGATCATAGACACTTTCGTGTGTTTTATTGCTAACTGTTGTTTGCAGGTACATTTGGACGGTTGCAGCTGATCAGAATTGAGGAGTCAATCCAAAGCCGCATGCTCACAGCATCCACACTTAATTGAAGAAATCATGACTGGTGCATATCTACATAACCTGGCTCTGATATTTCATACTATGCTTCTGCTTCGCTGCTGCAAATATCATGAACCAGTAAGGCTTCCGCTACTCTGATGGAAAGATGTCATGATTCTAAAGTGTGAGCATGTCGGTCCGTATGTCACAACTTCACATGATGGCAACACAACAAAGGGTGATCCAGAGATTTACTGTGGCTGATGATCTCAAAGAAAGCTCAAAGATCATCAAAGATGTGGATCAGTTAAAGGCCTCCACTAAAAGTACAAATCAATGCGGACTTTGAAGAATCGCTACTATTGCACAAAGTTTGCGGAAGTGAAGAATTCAAGTCTACGATCTCAAGAACTAAAGTCAAAGATAGAATGCTAGGATTCAAAATGTAAATCATGAGGTGACCTCCCTTAGGGGGAGATTGTTAGGAATTGGAAATTCCATGTTAAAGTGTCGGTCACCCCAAATATTATCTAGCATAGTTTAGCTCGTAGACTTGTCGTTAGTTACATTATTTATCACTTTATTAGTTAGCTATTACTTTAGTTTAGCGTAGTGTAACACCGTGGAGGAAGGACGGGTCTTTACCCACTGTATGCCTGATCCACAGGCCGATAGGAGGTCGTATATTGTGTAACTATAAATACCCCTTCCATCCCATGGAAGGGGTGGTGCTTTTCAATCTAACATTCCATACTTTTGTATACCAAGTCTCTAGCAAGAAAACACCCAACTCTCTACTTTCTCTCACTAATGGAAAACATGTATTTTGATCATCCAAGACCACCCGAATCATCAAACACATAAATATTATCGATCCTACAATATCCTAGTTTAGTAGAGTCCTATATATATTATTACCGCCGATTTTACGCAAAGGTTTCGTTTGTTTTCTTCAAGTGTGCAGTGTTAATACAAATAAACCATAAACATGTTTATTAATATTTTGCGATCTCTTTGTGTTTTGTTGATAACAAATATAATGTTGTCTTAAGTATAATTATAAGGATACATGTTATTTTTGTAAAGCATTTACATATAGCCATTTAAATACAAAAATGTAGTAATTAAGCATTTGTTGTAATAGTTTATTAGGATGGGTAAAAACCATAACCCATGGATCATAACCCATAGATCTGAACCCATACCCAAGAAGACTAGATACAATATATACTTAGATAAATTGAATCTAAAGAAAACCCATGGACCAACCCATAACCCATGACCCATAACCAAAAAAACCCATGGGCAAAGAGGGGAGTTCCACGGATCCCTAGGTTTACACTAGACGGATCCCAAGTGGAAGGGATTCGTGGGATCCGGGGAACAGTGAAGAATTTTTCCTATAAATAGAGAGCCATTTCTTCATTCTAACTCACCCCTCTTCTTACTAAATCTCTCATACACTCTCATTCTCTTCTAACATATAGATCACTTGATCTAGAGAGTTGCTCTTCTTTCTTTCTATTTGTGATCCTCATATAGGTCCTTCTCTAAGGTGAGATCACAAGCATTCTACAAGTCATCCAAGCAAGGGGTCCTTGATTGATTTGTCACTCTGCAAGATTTCTGTAGCGAAGATCTTGTATTTGTTATTTCACATATTTGTTGTGTAATAGTTGTGTTGGTTTGGTCCACCGTGCTACGGACTCGGTATTTAGCTTTGTACCAGAAAAAGTGTAAGCAACATTGTGAAGGCTTCTCCGCCAAGTGAAGGAGTTTGTTGACATAGTGCTTGAACTCTCGAGTAGGTGACTCGGGGAGTGGAGTAGGGCAAGGAATGTGTCCTTGTAGCCGAACCACTATAAATCAGTTGTGTCATTTCTATCCCTTAACTTTATTTATTTGCTTACATTATCATTAGATCTATACGTTCTCAACATCCATAAGATCTCACATATTAACGAATCTAAATTTTTTGAAATCAACTTAAAATCGGCAAAACTATTCAACCCCCCATCTTCTAGTTTTCCACAATTGGCATCAAGAGCTAATTTTTTAAAAGTTTTAAAGTAAAATTGTATTTTAAAAACTTTTCGATCACTATGGGTTCTGAAAATTATAAGGAAGGGCAATCTATGCAACGACCACCACTACTTGAAACTAATGGTGTTATATATTGGAAAAATATATTCGAAACATATGTGAAATCTAAAGATATTGATCTTTGGTACATTATTGTTGAAGGCGACTTTGATGCTACCTCAAAAGACGATAAAGGGAATTTAGTTAACATACCTCATGATAAACTAAATGATGAAATGAAGAAAAAACTTTCTAAAAATAGTGAAGCAAAAATGGTTTTATATAATGCTTTACCGAAAAAGGAATTCGAAAGAATTTCTATGCTTAAAACCTCTAAAGAAATTAGGACTTCTTTAGTTGTAACTCATCAAGGCAACCAACAAGTTAAGAATAATAAAATTGATTTATTTGTTCAACAATATGAACAATTTTCAATATCGGATGAGGAAACTATAGATCATTCTTTTGCTAACTTTAATACTATTATTACATCGTTACAAGCACTTGATGAATATTTTTCTAGCCGTAACCATGTTAGGAGATATCTAAGGGCACTTCCATCGAAGTGGAGATCCAAGGTGACGTCGATCGAAGAGTCAAAAGATTTGACAATCCTCACCCTCGATGAACTCATAGGCAACCTAAAAGTCTACGAGCTTGTGCTTGCCAAAGACTCTGAAGCCTTAAAGGTAAAAGAGAAACACAAATCTCTGGCCCTTAAAGCCAAAAAGGCTTCAAGCGATGAAGAGAACTCCTCTTCGAGTAGTGATGACGAGGAGTACGCTATGGCGGTAAGGGACTTTAAAAAGTTCTTTAGAAGAAAGGGAAGATACGTCAAACAACCATATGACGATAAGAAAGGCTTTCGGAAAAGCAAAGAGGACGAGAAGCCAAAGGATGATCGTACTTGCTTTAAATGTGGGGACCCAAACCACTTTATTAGTAAGTGTCCCAAACGGGATGATCATAAAGCATTCGTGAGCGGCACGTGGGGAATGAGCGACGAGGAGGACGAAGAAATTTGTCTCATGGCAAATGACGAGGTATGTCACGAATACTATAGTAGTTCATCACTTGATGACGACTCTTTGCATAATGAATATGACAAACTATGCAACATTAGCTTAAAACTAATTAACAAAAATAAGCTTTTAAAGAGTCAAAACCAACGTTTAGATAAAGAAATTATAGAATTAAAAGCAAAACTAAAACGTTTAGAAAAAGGTAAAATAGCAAGTGGTGAATGTGAGCTTTGCGTTCAACTTCAAACACTAGTTGATCATCTAGATTCTAAAATTGCTAGAATGAGTACCTATACCTTAGATACAATACTAGATGGTGTTAAAACCGGTAACAACCTAAAAGGCTTAGGTATTCAACAACTTGATCCATCAACTAGTGAAAGCAAAGAAACAAAATTTGTTAAGGCGCTAGAAAAACCAGCCACTGTTATGGCGGATCCCACGGATCCCCTAAAAAGGGAACCGGCTAGTGTACAGACAGGGATCCGTGGAACTGCTGTAGCAAACAGTAGTAATAACGTAGCGTCTTCATCTAGAACTGATTTTGTTATCATTAATAGGAAGAAACTAACTCACGTCACCACTAGACAACCACCTCCAAAATATAATCCTACTTTTGCAAGAAACAAAGTTCCATCTTTTCCAAAACCAAATTCATTTAGGAGACCTAATAACGTTTATCCAAGAAGTAACCATCAAATGGGATGGAACCCAAATATGCAAAACGGTTTTCCTTTTCAAAACTTTGCTCCATGGAATGCATATTCATCTTATCCATACATGTCTAACATGAATGGAATGTTTAACACTAATGGACCCATGAACAAATGGGGACCAAACTTTTGAGTTTATTATTGTTTTAGGTGTGCTTAAAGGTCGATCTAGACCCCGATGAATGGGTCAAGGATAGCGGGTGCACGAGGCACATGACCAGCAATAGGGATCTATTCTCCACATATGAATCTGTAAATGGAGGTAATGTGGTGTTTGGAAATAGCAAAAGTAGAATCATCGGTAAAGGTACGATTTCTAACAAATCTCTAACCATTAACGATGTGTGTCACGTAGAAAACCTAAACTTTAACCTCTTAAGTATAGGACAAATATGTGATAAAAAGTGCAATGTACTCTTTACCGAAACCGGTAGTAAGCTACTTAAAAATGGCATAACCATAGGAAGAGGAATTAGGAAACATGGAGTCTATGTCATTAAAATTGGTAATGAACCAAAAGACAAACTATGTCTTACTTCTATGGATGATACTTCGACCTTATGGCATCGAAGATTGGGTCACGCCAACATGCGACTTCTTCAATCGCTATCATCAAAAGATCTAGTAAGAGATCTACCTAAGTTAAAATATGAACATCATTTTTGTGATGCTTGTAATGTAGGAAAATAAGCTCATTCAAGTCATAAAGCTAAAAACATGGTGTCCACAACTAGGTGTCTAGAACTACTACATATGGATCTATTTGGTCCATCCGCTATCCAAAGTTATGGAGGCAACTACTACACTTTGGTAATAGTGGATGACTACTCTAGGTATACATGGACAAAATTTTTAAAGAACAAAACGGAAACCTTTAATTATTTTGAAATATTAAGCAAAAAGATCCAAAGACAACTAGGAAGTCCTATAGTATCCATTAGGACGGATCATGGTAGGGAATTCGATAATGAAGTGCAATTTGGAGCCTTTTGTGACGCTAATGGTATTACTCACAACTTCTCGGCTCCACGCACTCCATAATCGAATAGGGTAGTAGAAAGAAAGAATAGAACCCTTCAAGAAATGAGTCGAACCATGCTTAATGAACAATCCATACCTCAAAAGTTTTGGTGTAATGCCGTTGATACTTCAACATATATACTCAATCGAGTCTTAATTAGACCAATCTTAGGAAAAACTACATATGAGTTACTCCGAGGAAAAAAGCCTACGTTAAATCACTTTAGATTCTTTGGAAGCAAATGTTTTATTCTTAACACTAAAGATTACCTTACAAAATTTGATCCTAAATCTACCGAAGGTATCTTTCTAGGTTATTCGCCGAATAGCAAAGCTTACGTCATATTAAACAAAGAAACAATGAAGGTAGAAGAGTCATTAAATATAAAATTTGATGAAAGTCCACCCAAACCCTCTCCACCTCTTGTCGATGACGAGATCATAGAAAGTGATGCTATAGTAATAAAGCAAAAGATAAATGAAGAAGAAGAACCTTTAAATAATGAAATCATAAACATTAAAGAGTCCAAAGATCACCTTGTAGATAAAGTCATAGGAAAGCTAAACGAACGAACATTAAGGTCTCAAGTTCAAAATCAAAGTAGCTTGTTTTGTTTCGTTTCAACCATAGAACCTAGGAACACACAAGAAGCCATAAAAGATGAAAGTTTGGTAATGGCTATGCAATAAGAACTTAATCAATTCGTTTCTAATGACGTTTGGACACTTGTCCCTCCACCTAGTAATCAAACCATAATAGGAACAAAATGGGTTTATAAGAACAAATTAGATGCAAACGGAGTAGTGTCTAGGAACAAGGCTAGACTCGTTGCCCAAGGGTATAACCAACAAGAAGGAATAGACTTTGATGAGACCTATGCCCCCGTGGTTAGATTAGAGTCTATAAGAATACTTCTTGCGTATGCTTGTGATAATGATCTAAAGCTTTATCAAATGGATGTCAAAAGCGCTTTTCTAAATGGTCTCATTAATGAAGAAGTATATGTAGCTCAACCTCCGGGCTTCATCAATTTTGAAAAATCCAAACATGTATATAAATTAAAGAAAGCCCTTTACGATCTTAAACAAGCTCCAAAAGCTTGGTATGATAGACTCAAGTCCTTTTTAATTAAACACAACTATACCATGGGGTTAGTTGACAACACACTTTTTACTAAGAAAAGAGAGTCACATATAATCATAGTGCAAATATATGTAGATGATATTATATTCGGATCCACTTGTCAAGACATGTGTGATGATTTCTCTAAAATCATGCATGACGAGTTCGAGATGAGTATGATGGGAGAACTTAGTTTCTTTCTTGGTCTACAAATTAAACAAGTAGAAGATGGTATCTTCTTTAATCAATCTAAATATATAAAAGAGATGTTAAAGAAATTTGGTCTAGAAGAGTCGAAACCAATTAGGACACCAATGTCATCCGACACCAAACTCACAAAAGCTGAAGACGGCGAATCCGTAGATAACACTAAATATCGTGGCATGATAGGTAGTCTTCTCTACCTCACGGCAAGTAGGCCGGATATCATGTTTAGTGTTTGCTTATGTGCTAGGTTTCAAGAAAACCCCAAAACATCACACCTAGAAGCCGTAAAAAGAATATTTAGATACATTAAGGGTACAACACAATTAGGATTATGGTATCCTAAGGGCACGAGAGTAGAAACAATTGTATATGCAGATTCTGACTATGCAGGTGATTACGTTGATAGAAAAAGTACAAGTGGGGTGTTTACTTTCATGGGATGTTGTTTAACGTCTTGGTTTTCTAAGAAACAAACGGCACTAGCAATATCAACAACCGAAGCCGAGTACGTCTCCGCCGGTAAAGCATGCCAACAAGCACTATGGATGAAACAAGCGTTAGTAGACTACGACATTCATCTAAGCGACATAGCCATTCTATGTGACAACAAAGGTGCCATCGACTTAAGCAAGAATCCGGTATTGCATTCTCGCACAAAACATATAGAGATTCGTCACCACTTCTTAAAAGACAATGTTCAAAAGGGGAACATTTCTATTGTGAAGGTAGCATCCGAAGACAACATAGCCGACGTCCTCACCAAACAGTTGAAACGGGAACAATTCAACCTACTTCGTCTTGGTCTTGGTCTAATGGAACAAACGTCGTAACTTATTTGACTCTACAAGGTATGTAAACACTAGCCTTCTTCTTTCTGAGTCTAGGATCTCTATTTCACGTACAACTCATAAACAATACGGGAATTTTCAAAACCCAAGATAAGTTTTTCACTTATAGCTTTTTTATTTTTTTGGTTGCAAACACATAACTACATATACATTTTCAAAGAAAATCTCTTTTCAAAATGTTTTTCTAAAAGAATGATACATTCCCGTATCAATTTCACAAAAGCAATTTCTCACGTCTAGGACAAATCGCTTTTTCATTATTAATACAAAGTAAAAACCCGTTTTCATTGCATCTCATGTCTTTTGAATGCTAAAGGGGACACATAACTAATATGTGTTTTCGGGTACATTCATTTAAGCAACAATGAATTAGGAGCATTGATAACACTAAATTACGTACTTATGTACTAAATATGTGTTTTCAGGTTATCTCAATAGGATGCTTTTTCTACTTCTAGTTTATTTTTTTCTTTTTAGAGGTCGAGATAACCGCAACTCCAAATAGTTTGCATATAGGCACACAATAGGAAAAAATGTTTCCAAAAGGAAAATTTTGTGCTGCCTGAATCACCAGACCCACGGATCCCAACCTTCATGCTGGACGGATCCCTCAAGGGAAGGATCCGTGGGATCCGTGAAACAGAAGCTGCTTTTACCTTCTATTTTTCTCACTTTGGATGAAAAATCCACATTTGTTTTATTTTTTGGAGTATGCTCTTTAATGCTTGTGTTCTCATGATCACATGCCTTAAATTCATATCTAATCATTAGATTTTAATCCACATTTTGGGTCAAGCACTCATTACAATGTTTTGTTTTTCTATATATAGAACTCCCAAAATGCTTGCATAATCCATCTCATCCTCACAAACACAATACACCATGTCATCCACAAACCCTTTAGATGAATCACCTAGTACAAACAATCATCTTCATGATACCCAAACCTTTGTACTACCACAATCCAAAATACCACAATCAAACTCTGGGATATCCGCACGGATTAGTATCCGATCTTGTTGCTTAGCAAAACCAACCTCAAATGGTTCTTCCTCAACAAATAACTCACCACAAGATGCTTCCTTTATAGCACCTCCCTCATCACCAACAAGTACACCAACTTCATCACCACCTAAAGTCACTCTTTTGGAACTCCTTAAGACTCCAACAAGATCTAAACAACCTAAACAAAATGAAATAGTCTTTCCAACACCCCCCACATCTCCAAATACTATTTTTCAAGATCTTGAAACATCACCACCATTAGCTCCCATCACATTACAAGAACATCTAGGTTCTTTTCCACCACCATTTACAAACATTCCGGATGTTGATCCATATTTTCCTATTTTTCCACCACATCTTCCGCATAACTCAAATCAAAACAACCCGGAAAAATTCCGCACTCATTACCCACATCATTTACATTGTGAACATTGCCAATCCACTAGGGAAATTGCAATAGAAGTTAGGGAAGAAATGCGTTTCATACTAAACCTCATCCTTGATCGCATCAATACCATTACTCATCAAAACCTCCATCCATAACCTTATGCAAGCATGGAAGGAAACACTACTACTATTTTTCTACTTTTAGTATCATTTTTCTTTTGAAGTCATTTTCAAGAACAAGTCTTGTTCTTATTTTTACATGCTTGTAAGTGGCACAAATACTACTACAATTTGTTGTTTTATTACAAGACCTTGTTTAAATACCTTGGCTCCCAATCTTGATTCTCGACAATCATAATATTATTTCAGCATGTTACTAACCTTTCTTCTTATAGGATTTTTATTTTTCTTCACTTGACGCCCCAAGCTAGGGGGAGCTACCGTAAAACGTTTATTAATATTTTGCGATCTCTTTGTGTTTTGTTGATAACAAATATAATGTTGTCTTAAGTATAATTATAAGGATACATGTTATTTTTGTAAAGCATTTACATATAGCCATTTAAATACAAAAATATAGTAATTAAGCATTTGTTGTAATAGTTTATTAGGATGGGTAAAAACCATAACCCATGGATCTTAACCCATACCCAAGAAGACTAGATACAATGTATACTTAGATACATTGAATCTAAAGAAAACCCATGGACCAACCCATAACCCATGACCCATAACCAAAAAACCCATGGGCAAAGAGGAGCGTTCCACGAATCCCTAGGTTTACATTAGACGGATCCCAAGTGGAAGGGATCCGTGGGATCCGGGGAACAGTGAAGAATTTTTCCTTTAAATAGAGAGCCATTTTTTCATTCTAACTCACCCCTCTTCTTACTAAATCTCTCATACACTCTCATTCTCTTCTAACATATAGATCACTTGATCTAGAGAGTTGCTCTTCTTTCTGTCTATTTGTGATCCTCATATAGGTCCTTCTCTAAGGCGAGATCACAAGCATTCTACAAGTCATCCAAGCAAGGGGTCCTTGATTGATTTGTCACTCCGCAAGATTTCTGTAGCGAAGATCTTGTATTTGTTATTTCACATATTTGTTGTGTAATAGTTGTGTTGGTTTGGTCCACCATGCTACGGACTCGGTATTTAGCTTTGTACCGGAAAAAGTATAAGCAACGTTGTGAAGGCTTCTCCGCCAAGTGAAAGAGTTTGTTGACATAGTGCTTGAACTCTCGAGTAGGTGACTCGGGGAGTGGAGTAGGGCAAGGAAGGTGTCCTTGTAGCCGAACCACTATAAATCGGTTGTGTCATTTCTATCCCTTAACTTTATTTATTTGCTTACATTATCATTAGATCTATACGTTCTCAACATCCATAAGATCTCACATATTAACGAATCTAAAGTTTTTGAAATCAACTTAAAATCGGCAAAACTATTCAACCCCCCCCCCTTCTAGTTTTCCACATGCAGGTTTAATTTACCAAGAAGAAGATACATAAGATGAGAAGGAGCTTTTAACGCAAACATTCTTCTTGAAGAAAGATGTAACCACCACTTTACCCTGATCCTACCGAGCTAATCAGGGGAGTATTAGTTTCTTTCATTTTTAATTACCTTCCATTATCATATCTTTGATACTTTCGGGGAACATTGGGGACAATGTTCAGTTTAAGTGTAGGGAGGGAAAATAAAGCGGGAACTTTGAAACTATGCTTATCCTTGATTGTTTGCTTTGTCCAATTGCATTTGTGTGATAAACCATGAGAAAATGTCGGTTAGGGTAATTTTGGCACCAAATTTAAAAATTTTCATGACATATAGGAGTGGGCCATTAGTCTTAATAAAGCGTCTCATGGATAGGAAGTTATATGACTAGCACGAAAACCCTTTACCACTTAAATTCCACCCAAAATGTGAGGACCGCCCTTAGATTAGTAGGAATTAAAGCATTCATCTTTAATGCTTAGTGTGTGAACCGGTAGTATAATAGATTCTAGAACTTGTTTTGTGATGCATCCCGAGATTGCTAGTAAGACTACACTTGTGTAGTTAGGAATAACTAAATGATAAGAGGCATTAAGATAACCCTTGTTTGATACCTGTAATATAATTACTTCTTCCACATCGGTTGAGTAATTCCCCCACACCTTTGCGTTGTACTCATTTTTAGTACACGATACCCCTAGTTAACCCCTCAGAGCCTATCCTTTTTGCGGTTCTCGTGATGTTGCGGTTTTCTGGAATATCAATGAAGAGCATTGTTTACACCCCACCGCCAAATGTACACCCATATCGCCTTAGCCTACCTTGTATGCACTCACTTTTAGTGCCTTTTTGTCATCACACTAAACCCTTAGTTCAATTATCTAGTTGCTGGCATAAGTTGCTAAGTCGAGTCATATCCTTTGTACACAGTTTTGGGACGATTGGGACTTCATGGGAAAAGTTAAAGTTTGTGAAATGACGGGAAGTGAACGTTAAATTCAAATTCCCTTTATTTGCATAATAATGTACTCCAAGTGTTTTGATCTTTTCAATTCGGGTCATATTAGTGTTAGAGTAATAAAAAATCAAGTGTAGGGATGTGCCTATAAATCCCTATCATTTAGATGTTATCGTAGAGGATGGTAGAGTAAAAGTGTATGAAAAAAAAAATCGAAAAAAATAGAAAAAAGAGAAAAAGAAAAAAAAATCAGAGTGTTGAAAAAAAAAAAAAAAAAAAAAAACATACGGGCTACCATCCTACATCTATCTTTAAATTTATGTTTGTTTGTTTGAGTTATCTAGAATCTAGAGTGTCGAGTCTTGGCTTAGCAACGCCATTCTTCGCATGCTTGTAACATAAAGATTTTTGACTTGCCACCACTAAATAGCCTATCCCACCAAACCCTTTGTTTCCCTACCGTAAGCCTAACATTACAACCCTTTAAAAGACCTCTTTGATAGTCTTTCCTAGGTGCTTACGCCAAAGCGATGGAGTTTTGATCTAGTCTCAAGCCTATGGTAATCTATGTACTAGGACCGGTTAATGAGTGTTTATCTTCCATTTCCAACTTGTTATATTTCATATACACCCGAAAGATGTGAGTATCCAAACACCCCATGTGAGGTGCTAGTATGTAATTTCCGTGCTTATTATGACTTTTGCGGGGCTTATATGTGTTGAGGATTGTTCTAAACCAATGCTTCATGACCTCTAACTTATAAACTAATTGGTTAAAAGCACATTTTCTTGAGGACAAGCAAATACCAAGTGTAGGGATATTTGATAAGGTTTTAAAATGTACCTTTTTGAGGGGTCGTTTAAGCTCTTATTTGATCACTTTCGTATCCGTTATTACTTAATATCGTTCATTTTCACTTTTTAGGTATCTTGAAGGCAAAATGCTGGAATGACACTTATTCGGACGAAAAGGCGCGAAAATACAAAGAAAATGGCCAAAGTCAAGAATCGAGACACTCAGGCTGCTGGAACTGAAGGTGACGGCGTCAGGCACAAAACAGTGACACTGTCAGACCACTTTTGTGACGGCTCAGAAGCCAAATTGCTCATTTACAAGTGACGGCTTCAGGTTTTAAAAGAGTAGGGCGTCGCAACTCAGACGACCTAGATTTGATCCAGACGACGTCAGAGACTGAAGGGGACGGCGTCACAAGCATAAGGTGACGCCGTCGCAAGACTAACGTGTCAAGACGAAACCCTAATGACGGCGACCCGATGGCGTCACAAATTATAAGGTGACGCCGTCGCATGTGTAATCTTATATATAGAATCCGAATTTTATAGTTTTTAGTGGGTCGTCTTTTGGAGTAAAAACCTAAACTGAACCAAGGCTGTCTTGTACAGTATTTTAGGGTTTCATACCCTATCTTACATAAAGATAAGTGTTTTACTTCATTAATTCAATTATGTCTTCAATTAATTGTGTGTATGCTTGCATGTTTTCCATGTCCGGCTAATTTACTTGTGTGTTTGCTTAGGGAATATGAAACTTGATTATTGAATATTAATTGGTTGTCTCTTATCTTAATTGTTATTGATCTAGTATTGTGATAGATCATCTGTTGTGTAGTTAATGCTTGATTAATCTTTGTTGAACCTTAGCATATAGTACCTAGAGTCATTGTAGGCTAAACCATCCGAAGAGTACCTTAGTGTTAAGTTTATAAATCCTAGAGATTTTGTAGGCGATAACCTTTGGTAGTTTCAAAGAGTTAGGGATAAACGCATACCCTACGACCTTAGACACACAACGCAATTAAAAATAAGGACGTGACAATTCAACCATCAATAGGAGATAATTAAGGATTAATAAAACCTAAGTAAACACATCTTTAAATCATCATACGAGCACACAATAATTAGACATAGACTACATACACCTTAGATTAGATAATTAGACAAATAGAGTAATCGGTAGAAATACCAACCCCCAAATCCAATACCCCGAGATTCGTACCTTTCCATTTCCTAAAAACATAAAAAGATAAAAAAATAATCTTCCCCAACCCCAACCATATCGTAGTAACTTCTCACTAGCATTCCTATTCCCCTAGAGAACGATATCAATACCCGTGGCTTACCCTAATACTACACTACAACGATTAGGTTCACTGCCTAGGGTGTTGAAAAACTTGCTCGACGAAAAGGAAGTTCCTTTGACCCCGAACGACGCGTGTAGCATTATCATTGCTCCCCCTCAATATGTGCATCGATATACGAAAGAGTTTATACTAGAGAGAACTTGTACATTGAATCAGAACGATCATCTTTTATCAAATTTCATATTAAATCACAAATTCTCCCCCGATCAAAAAATATCAAACCATTTGAGATTTTGGATCCCAAGTGATTTAATTAGGTTTAGAAAATATGGGAGAATATGTGGCCTGGTTTAAATACTCATCTTGTTTTGGATAAATTCTCCTCCTCAATCATGTGCATCATGTATATGAAATTGTTTGGCACATGGAGGCAGGAGTGCCATTAAAGGACTAAAACCAATTCCATTTAAACAGATTTGAGATTTAAATCAAGATCTCTACCCCGATCAAAAATATCAAACCATTTGAGATTTGTGATCCCAAATGATTTAACTCGTTTAGAAAAAAAATTTAGGGGAAAGACGTGGCATGATTTATTTTGAAAAATGACTGATAGGGATCAATATAAGACATTAAAGATTGTTAGTGTCAGGTATGATAGTTTTAATAGATTTTTAAGTAAAATAAAATAATTTCACAATCAAACAAGAACAGAAAAGATTTCATTTTGAAAGATCTTTGAGTTTAAAAGACAATCATACCATGACATAACATTAAATATTTAAATCACCACTTATTTAGCATAAACGGACTTGATAGATGAAATATCGTTTGGAAATATTTTATTTTAAATCACTCTCCCTCTCAATCGATGACCGTAGTCGTTGATTGAGTGACTTAGGTTTTGATAAAATGAAGTCCGGTGATTTTCAAAATTTAGTCCAATTTATTTTCAAAACAATATTTTTCCATTTTTCAACACAATATTATTCAAAAATTGTTTTTTTAAATGTTATCATCCACTACTTGTCCTGCACAAAGATACGTTAGGTGGTTGAGCTGCTTTTGTTGTTGTTGCTGGAGGTTTGGAAGAAAACCATCTGCTGATGCAGTGAGACCTCTTACGTTGCATTTTTTTATGCCAACTCTCCATAGAGGTCAAATTAAGCTCCGTTTCTTCATTTGATGATGAAGAAATGTTGGGAATAATACTAATAGTTACCACTGATAGTCTTGTGGAAGACACTGCTAAAGAATGCAATAGCAGTGGAAATACATAACCACTGCCAGTACATATATTACCACTGCTATTAGGATAATTGTTATGTATCCGTGTATTGATAAGTATAGAAAAGATCTTGTGTATATTCTATATTGTTAGTTTTATACTTATCTTGTAAAGGACTCCTTGTTCTATAAAAGGAGATCCTAGGTCATTGTTTAAAAAAAAATACTCACGTATGCTTCAAGGTGTAAACCTAGTGATAAGCAAGATCACTCGTATTATTCATAATAATATTGAAGCTTTGTGTTATATTGTTCTTACTTACAATACGTCATACAATCAGTATTCTGAGTATTACTAAGTATATTCCGCGTACTTATTAATATAAATCAAAGTATCACTAACATAAGGAGTGTGTTTAGATCCATCAAGTGGTATCAGAGCTTTGGTTCTAATACTTTGATTCAGATGATCCAAGGAATAAGCTTAACCAACTCACTCAAATCAATGGAAATGGAAAAAACCAGTCCAACTCTGCTCCAAGGCTTCCTAAGCTCAAACTCAATGAGTTTGAGATGTGGAGGATAATGATTGAGCAATACTTTCTCATTTAAGACTATGCTCTATGGGGGATCATCTTAACTGGTAATTCCTTCAAGTCTGAGAATAAGACTGAGAAAATTGGTGACACAGAAGTTGTAACAGTTTCTGTACCTGAGAGTAAGGATGAAAGAACAAAGAAGAAGAATGACCTGAAAGCCAGAAGTTTATTATTAATGACTCTTCCTAAAGACTAAATCATTGCTTTCAGTAAATTCCAGAAAGCAAAAGAACTTTTTGAAGAAATTTGCTCAGTTTTTTGTGGCAATGATGCTAAAAAGAAGACTCAAAAGGCATTGTTGAAGCAAAGTTATGAAAACTTCTCTGCTTCAAGCAATGACTCACTTGACAACATCTTCACCAAAGTCCAGAAGATTGTCACACAGCTGACTGTGTTTGGAATTGAGGTAGAAAAGGAAGACCTCAATTTGAAGTTTCTAAGAAGTTTGCCTGCTGAGTTTCATACTAATGTTACAGTTTGGGAAAATAGACTAGAAATTGAAACTATGAAGCTCAATGATCTTTACAACAACTTCAAACTCACTGAACAAAGATTGAAGAAGGCAGGGAAACTTGGTACAAGCTCTAGCAGCTTGGCATTGTTGTCCACCTCTGTTGCTGTGATGATTCTGAAGATGAATATGATGATGATTTTGCCACTGTTGGTTCTACAGTTTCCACTGGTAATGCTAGTGTTACCACTGCAGGTTCAAAGAAGAAGGTTGCTTGTATTGGAGATCCTACCTTTTATGCTTTTATCTCCACTCAAGTTAATGGCTCTATATTAACTCATGAAGACATAGAGCAAATTGATGAAGATGACTTGGAGGAGATGGATATAAAGTGGCAAATAGCTCTTCTTAGCATGTGGGCTAGGAAATTCTACAAGAAGACTGGCAAGCCAATTCACATCAATGGTGGAGAAACTGCAGAGTTCGATAAAAAGAAAGTAGAGTGTTTCAATTGTCACAAGTTGGGGCATTTTGCTAGAGAATGCAGAAGACCAAGGAACCAGGACAAAAGGTCTACTTGGTATAAGCAAAATAAAGAACCAATTGTGGAAGAACCAAAGACAATGCTGGCAATTGATGGTGTGAGTTATGATTGGAGTTTCATGGCTGATGGAAAAGAGGAACAACCTTCATATGCTGCTCTTGTGTCTACAGAACATGCTCTCATGGCTTTCTCTGACTCTGAGGTACAAAACTTTGAAAGTTGTTCTAAAACATGTAGGGCTTCTAGAGAATGTGAAAGGCTTAATGAATTATTTGACAACCAAAGAACAGAGTTGTATGCTGCTAATTATACAGTGTCAAACCTTAGAAGAGGCATATCTGTTTTAGAGAAACAACTAGAGCATTATAGAGAAAATGAGTCAAAATATAATGATGATATGATTATTCTTAGAAGAGAGATAGATCATAAGACAGCATTGAATGAGGCACTAAAAGAAGAGTTTGAAAGACTTAAAAAGATAAATGAGAATGTCAATTTATCTGTTGACACCTGTTATTATCAGTCTAAGTCAATTGAAAAAATTTGGAATGCTCAAATTACTAGTAAAGTTAAGTCTGGTATGGGATACAGTACTGTTCCTCCACCACTAAGGGGTGTTCCATCACCTCCTGGCATAGATTTAGCTCATACAGGTCTAGAATAATTTCAGGATCTGAATCTTGAATATGGTCCTCCCAAATTTTTGAAAAGTGAGGAAGAGGTTAAGCATGAATCTGATGTTTTTGAAAGTGCTGGTGACTCATCAGTTGTAGATGAAAATGTTAAAAAGAATGTAGAGGCTTCTATCCCAAAATTTGTTAATACTATTACAGAGGAACTTAGGAAACAAGCTAATAAACCTAGATCAACTGTAAGGTATGCTGAGATGTATAGGAACAAGTCATCAGCTCCTAGGGGTAACCAAAGGAGTTGGAATCATGTCAAATCTCAACAACTAGGTAGTGATTTTGTGATGTACAAGAAAGCATGTTATATATGTGGTAGCTTTAATCATTTACATGATAATTGTGACTATCATGTTGGGAGAAGGGAAGTCAATGGGAATAAAAGGGTGGAGTCTAACTGGTTTCAAAATAAAATGCACCCTAATTCACACAGCAAAATGGTCCCAAGAGCAGTTCAACAAAGAAGTGGTCTTAAAACTTTTGCCACTGCTAAAACTGTTAACACTACTCACCCTAAATCCCGTGTTACAAGTGCAAAATCCAAAACAACTTTTGCAAAATCTGCAAAAACAGGGAAAAGGTCTTTTTCTGATAAAAGGGTTCAATATAACCAACAGTTGGTACCTAAAACTAAATCAGCAGTTACCACTGCTCAGTCAAAATTTCCCACTGCAAAGGTTGTAAACAAGAACAGGGGTAACATGGGAAATGCTGTGAATGCCTCAGCACGTTGGGAATGGAAACCTAAAGGAATTACCTCAACAACCAATCCCAATGGTGTATCAATGACCTTTGAGAGATTTAACTATATTGATACACGAGGCAGATCCAAGTCAATCATGGCTTGGGTCCCCAAAGGAAACTAACTCCTTTCTTATATGTGCAGGAACATCCAAGGACAAAGAAATCAGATCAAGGCTATACAGATAATGGATTTTGAAGGCACATGACTGGCAACAAGTCCTATCTCTCAAATTTTGAACACTATGATGGACAGTTTGTCAGCTTTGGAGGTGGAGTTAATGGAAAAGTTAATGGTAAAGGGGTTATCAAAACTGGCAAACAACAAAGTGCTTTTTGCAATCTCTATCTCCTCGAGTCTTTTCTTATTAGCAACTTGATCTTCATTGATCTTTCTAGCAACCTCTGCATCATGAGCAATTTGAGCTTGTTCTTTCTTTGAAATCTTCCTTCTTTGTTGCTCTTCACTCTGCACAACTGCTTTACCTTTGAAATCTTCCTTTTTTTGCAGAGTGAAGAGCAACAAAGAAGGAAGATTTCAAAGAAAGAACAAGCTCAAATTGCTCATGATGCAAAGGTTGCTAGAAAGATCAATGAAGATCGAGTTGCTAATAAGAAAAGACTGGAGGAGATAGAGATAGCAGATCAAAGGAGTAGTATGTAACAACCAGTATGATGCAAGAAATTTAAAAGATAAAGAATGGATTCTTATTATTATTAAACAAAGCTGCACACAAAGTGCAGAGGTTACATCCATCAGTTACAGACTACCAGCATCAATACATAAAAGGAAAACAGAAAACATCATACTACAACTACCAACAGCTTCACAACCTAAACCCCATCTACCACCTAAGGCTTCTTAGGAAAGGCCCACTCATGCATCACTTTAGGCGCCATTCGCCTATCAATCACCCTCCACACCTTGGGGCATGCTAGCCCAATCACTTTTCCTCTGACAGGTGGTGAGGATGATGAAGGATCCTCTGGTGATGGTGATGTCAACAATGGTAGAGAAGGTGATGCTTGCAGCTCTTCTGGAGGGATTATTGCAGCAAGGGGAGGTACACTCAGGACTCTTGCAAATGCTTCATCATATGTGCTTTCATATGGAGATATATAGCTTGACATGGAATCTGAGCTATCATCTTTGATGATGGCATCCTGTGGCATTGGTTGGAGTGATGATGGACCAGCAACTGAAGGGGTAGTGATCATGGCCAAATGAGTTCTCTTCCTTGAAGAAACTTCTTCATGCACTTCTTTCTCCACTCTACCAGGGTTGTTCAACACAAACTCATCCCAAACTGGATCAGATGAGGAGCTGTCTGATAGGTTGATTGGGTTTGAGTAACTCATTCTTAGTGAGAGGATCTTGGAAGAATTTCTTGAAAGAGAAATTTTTGGATTGTGTGAGATGTGTGTGTTATGCAAGTTAAAATGTCTTAAATAAAGCTAAGTGCATATCAGGAAGTTAATATGGGGAAGGTGTGAGTGGTTGAGGAGTAAATGAAGTCTTTTGACTTTGGAAAACGATTAAGTGACTAGGAGTTAACCATATTGACTTAGGATTTAGCCAATTTGGCTAGCCACTGCTAAGTCTATGGAATCACTCTTTGTTATTTTCTAACCACTGCTAACCTTAACAATGCTTTTAGTGTTTGGTTTATGTTTGTGATATGCAGGTATGAAAGATTATTGGAGCTATTGCTATTTAGTGCTTGTATTTCTGCTTGTCCACTGACAATTATGCACAGAATAAGGCTAACAGTGGAAACTAAAATGCAAGCAGTGGTAACAGTTACTCTCACAGTGGAAAAAGTAAAACAAAGAAACTTTATTCCATTCCTAAAGAAGTTTCATTACATTCAAAGAGAGAGTGCTAACAACCACAATCATAACACAAAAGATAACAATCTAACACATCCTACAACCCTACACCCTACACCCTACACCAGCTACTCCATTGGCTTCTTTCCCTTGCCCTGATAGTCATGCTTGTTCTTCTGTGCTCTCTTCCTCTTGTTTTCAAAGGTTGACTTCATTCTTGGACAAGCAAGACCAAGAACTTGTGGAGGAGGCCTTGGTAATCTTGCAGGCTTCACTGGTATGGATATCTGCTTCATGTTTGAGAGAGCTATTTCCAATGCTTTTGTCAGAGCCCTTGGAAACTCCTTGGACAAGGAATAAGTCTGATCATCAGCATCATCATCTGATGAACTGGAGTAGAACTCAAGCGAAGGTGCAGGTCTGGCAACAGGTGCAGGATTGACAGTCTTCTTTGTTGACTTCTTGAAAGAAGTGCTTGCAGCCCATGGTGGAAAGTAACCTGCCCACCCTGAGGCCTCTGAAGATGACTCAGAAGCGATCACAATTTCTGTCTCAGAATCAGAGGAGATTTCAATGATGTTGGAAGGATTGCTCGTGGTGATATTTAGGGATTTTGTAAGTTAGAATGTGTTTTGATAAAGACTAAGATGTGCCGAGCCCCTTTATATAGGCAAAGTCGATCACAAGGGTTCATTAATGAATATATTTATTTTTCCCTATTTTGGTAGGTTGAAGAGTAAATATAGATATTATCGGGTTGAATTTAGGAAGATATTTTTAGATAGTGGCTTGGTTAAAAGTAAATTTGGTTAAAACAAATTGGTTGTTGGGTTTTAGGTTCCTTGGATCAAGAATTATTCTAAGTGTTAGAAACACGGACAGAGTTGGTGAAACCACGGACAGAAGAATGAATCCACTGCTGAAGATAAACCGCGGCTAGTAGTATTGTGTAACCACGGATATTGTATTGTAACCACTACTAGTCTTGTATAGTCGGTTTAATATTTTGTATTAGATAAATATGGAAAAGATATTTATCTTATAGGTTACATATTGTATTATGTAAAGGACTCCTTAGCCTATAAAAGGAGGTCCTAGGGTAGATTAGATATACGTATGTTTTATATCTAAGGTCGATACACTTCAAGGTTGTAAAACCCTAATACTGGTTAGAGTATTCGTATTAATAATAATATTGAGGTGTTCAATGTTTATTGTTTTTCTTCTTAAGATTAAGTATTAAATTCCGTGTGATACTTAATAAGTCTTTGTTAAATTCAGTTTCTATAAAGGATAGTTTGCTCAACTGGGATCAACAAGTGGTATCAGAGCTTGTGATCTAGAAACTGAAACCAAGAAGAAGTTTAGTTAAGTTCTATTCAAGTAAGTTAAGATGTCTGACGAAACTCACATGGTTATTGCATCAAAGGTGCCCATGCTCAAGCAGGGTGAGTACCAAATTTGGAGAATGCGAATGAGGCAATACATTCGTATGATTGATTACACCATCTGGGATGTTTTTGAAAAGGATGATACTCTTCCTAGGAAGGGTGATGATGGCAAAGATATATCCATTGTTAGTGAAATTGACAAGGCTAAGAGAAACCTGGAGATTAAAGCTCATAGTATTCTCTCCATGGGAATACCTAATGAGTATGCTTTGGACTTTGAACAATATGAGTCTGCTAAAGAGTTAATGGATGCTATTGAAACAAGGTTTGCTGGTAATGAAGCTACAAAGAAATCAAGGAAGAATATGCCCAAGCATCAGCTTGAAAACTTCATTGCTTTCAGTGGAGAAAAACTTGGTGGCACTTATAACAGACTTCAAAAACTTATCAACCAACTGAAGTTAGTGGACTACAAAGTTGCTCAAGAAGATATCTGATATGTGTCTAAATACACATATATTTTATACTGTTTAAACCCACAAAAACAACCAAAAACACACAAATGACTCTCAAAATGATACAAATTCATAAAAATGTGTTTTTATGTGATTCAGGTACAAAAGATTGAAAAACAAGTGAAAAATGATCAATTTCACAACAATTGTCGTTTTCAGTCCCTGGAGTTACACAAATTGTCAAAACTAGTCCCTAAAAGTTTTAAATGAATGAAAAGTCAACTTAAGTCCTTGGGAAATCAAAAATGTTCACAAAACATCCCTGGATAAAAGTTTACACAAAATGGCAATTTTTACCCCTCAAGTTACAAAATTGGCAAAAATGGTCCCTGGGTATTCTAAACTTGGAATTTTACAAATAATACCCTTGTACTATGCATGATTGAAAATTTGGAACATTTTGATAAACTTTTGGGAAATTACACTTTTAGTCCCTCAAAATCCAAAAATTGCAAAAATAGTCCTTGGACCTTTTTAAATGAATTTTATGCAAAAGTGGTCCATGTACTATTCATTTATGTCATGTTTGGTCCTTGTGAGAGCATTGGAAAAAGTTCACTTTTAGTCCTTGAAGTTTGGTCGAATTACACTTTTGGTCCTTGTACTAAGCTTAAACCAAACGGACACCTATTAACTATCTAAGCCCAAATCCAACACAAGCCCAAACCCAATCTCCTTGACCCTTGACCCTTGCACCTTGAGCCCCAGGTCACAACTCATTTTTGAACCCCAGCCACAACCATTTTGACCCCCCTGTGTTATTAACTTCGGTCAATGAAAGTCAAAAAAGGGGAATACCGCGCAAATACCAGAAGCACTGTAGCAGTGTCTCTCCCAACCCAGATATTCAAAACCAGAGTGGTTTTTACCACATTTTCAACCCCCCTCCCATTCCATGTCCCCTCCACATCCTCTACACTCCAAATATCTTTAATTGCTCAAACCAAATTCATTAAATGATTAAACCTGCTTCAAAGACTATTTTGGCGCCAAAAAGCAAGATGGACGGTTCTGATGAATTAGAGTGATCCAAGGGCTCAGCTATGGTGGGATCAAATCAGAGGACTAGTGGGAGTATTTTTGGTGTATAAAGGAGAGAAGAAAGAAAGGAGAAGACACTTTTGGACTAGCCATTAGTCACGTAGTATAGTTTTTAAAGCTTTCTTTAAATTTCAATGTCTTTTAATGTTTTAATGTTGTAATGTTTCTTAAATTAGTGTAATGAAAGTTTAATTTCAGTTTAATTTCCATTTTAAATTCAGTTTCAAGTTTTGCTTTATTTTCTTCAAATTTCAAGACTGTTAAATTTCATGTTTTGTGGTTGTTTTAAGAGATCCTTAAGCTCAAACAAGCTCTTGACAAAGTTTTAAGACTTTTTAGATTCATTTAAACAAGTATAACCTTTAAATTCAGAAAAGTTCTAAAAAAATCAAAAGAAAAGTCAATGGAAGTCAACTGTGGTTGAATAAGCAGTTCTGGGGTGTAAGAAGCTAAGCTGGATGGTTTTCTGGTTCCTAGCTTGTTGACACCAAGCTAGGAGTGGTTTTTGGACCTTGGTACTCATTTTTCACCTTGATCACATGTAAGTTCCATTTTTACCAATTTTTACAAGTTACTGTGTTACTACTTCTTATGCTTTAATTCTTATGTTTTCCTGTTCCTCTGTTGTTGTTTAGTATTATTATAACTTTATATAAGCAGTTTGTTCATAAGATTCAGTTGTGCATTAAATTGAAGTTACTCAGTTGAAATTCAAATTTGACAAGTTTGTGTTTTTGACCTTTGTTCTTGAAGTTTATTGCTCAATTAGTCTTATTATGTGATATTATAATGTATGGAATCTGGTTTAGACTCAGATTCATTGCAAACCTTGAAGTTCATATGACAAGTGGAAATCAAAGGAATGTTTGGATTTGCTGATAAACATGAGTTCCAGTGTTTGCTTGTTGTTGTTTATTGTTGTTTTACATCACATTAGCACCTAGTAACTCAGTTAAGTCATAATATACAGTTCTTATTTAGTTAAAGTCAAATCTCTTTTTAATTTGTTCTCACAGTTCACTGTTGGAATTTTTAGTTACCAAATTCATAGTTTTAGCTTAAAAGTATGTTATCTAGCTTACTTTAGTTTCAATATAGCTTAATACATCATATATAATCAGTAGTTTAAGATTTAAATTCACTTTAGTCAACCTTTTCAGTTTTTAGTTAAAGTCAAATTTTCAAATAGTCGTTTTTGAATTAAATGTAGAATTTTATTGTGTGCTCAGTATTAAGTTTCAGCTTATGCCCTTTTGGAATTTAAATATTTAGATGCTAAACTTAATTATAAAAATAATAGTTTACCATTTATCAGCTTATAGAGTACTTATTTTCTAGCTTATTTTGAGTACCTGTTTAAAAATGATGCCCTGCACCACAGTTTAGGTGTCAAGTTCACAAGCTTGCAAAAGCTTGTGGATTTGACCCTAGCTTGTGAGCTTGGCTTCTTTGTGTAGCCTTTATGTTCTTTTTATTATTTGCATGCTTGTTTTTACATCTTTAGCTTATTTAGGTAGCTTAATCAAACCATTATTTTTGTCCCATATTACTCCTTCCACTGAAGCAAACAGTGGAAGTGAGTGGTTTCCATAGCTCATGAAAAGCTCCTTAATGAGCTTGAGCTTGTGGATCTTGGCTTTTCAAAAAGCCAAGCAGTCCATCTCAATGCCTCAATATAAGTTGAGCTATCATGAGCTTATTTGATAAGTCCTATAGAGCTTGTTGTTTGCTCATTCACAACAATGGACTGCTTATGCAGTCCATTTACACCATTTCCTTCAAGCTCTTACAAGCTCATAAAAGATCCATGGGTTGAGTGGCCTAGCTTTTTAGGAAGCTTAGCAACCCAGCTTCATGATCCTGCCCTTTATTTCTATATTGTAGCTTATTTATAAGGGCTGCAATGAGCTTTCTTTTTGTCCCATTTTGTGAAAGTACTGCTTCTGCAGTACTTTGGTTTTGGATTGGCTTATGAGCTTTTTACAAGCTTATAGGTGATTGCCTGTGCATATTCTTGTTCATACTTTTTCATATAGCTTGTATACATATTTCTTTCCTTTTGTTTTCCTGTGGGGAGCTTGTTACAGGCTCTTGAAGCCTCAATTCCATCCAAGTCAAGCTTGTAGCTTGACTGTCTAAACCATAAGCTCACACTTTAACAGTCCATTTTTCTTGTTTATATTGTTGCATTGGACTGATGTATATCCTATTTTGCCTTTTGTTTTATCTGTACAGCTTTTTCCAAGCTTATCAAGAGCTTGAGCTCCAACAGTCAAGCCAAAAGCTTAACTGTTGGGCTCATAAGCTCATGCTTTGCTATTTTCTTGGTTTGTATAGTTTCATTTTCATCTAATATGTATAATATTAGTATATATTTAGTTCAGAAAACAGAAAAGCCAAAAAGAACCATTTATAAGCTTAAGTGATAGCTTCTATTTTGGAGCTTATTGCCCATTAGCTTATTTTTGTACATAAGCTACCATTTTTATACTTTTCCTAGCTTCTTGTATTTATTTTAGAATTTTGTAAAAAGTTTCAGATTTTTCTTTATTCATTTAGTATTTTTAATAAATAATAATAGTTTTTAGTAATTAATAATAGTAAATAATTAATAATAAATAGAATAATTGTGTTAAAAATACATTTTCAGTTTCTAAATTCATTTTATGATATTTTAGATTTTTCAAATTCTTTATTTCATTTATTTAAGTTAATTTTAGATTTTATTATTATTTAATTCATTTTTAATACATTTAATTCATTTTTAATTTATATTAATTAATTTAATAGTGTAAAAATTTATTTTTATTTTCTAATAATTTTCTTATCTTTTTAGGATTCTAAAAATATAATTTTCACATTTGTGGGAGTTGTATTGGACTGAATTCACGTTTTTATTTTGTACGTTTACATAAAATTTAGTAAACGTGAGTTTTTAGATTTTAATCGGTAAACAATTGTAAAAATAGAATTAAAATGACTTCAAAATTTTGATATTTTTATATTTCCTTAGTATAATTATAATCCTTTTCTTATTTTATTTTTGTTACATTTATGTAATTATTATATACACATATGTTTTAGTTTTTAGTTTTCTTAACTTTTGTATATATTTGTAAATTATAGTTAGATATTTTAATCTTATTTAATTTGCATTTAAGTCGCTTAGACTTGTAAATCTCTATTATAGTTATAATCGTTTTGTTTTTATACGTTTACGTTTTAGTAACGTACGTTTGTATATCTTTTGCGTTTTTAGGTTTCTGATTGTACGTTTTTAACAACATAGCTGTGACAGAGCTATTACTATTCACATTCAGTGTTAGTCAATCAGATTCCTGTTTTTGCACATTCTTGATCATATCATTTTATCACACAGTCGTTGTATTCAGGATATCACACCTCGCCAGGACATAAACGATCCAAGGATATTTTAATCCTTGGTAAACTTCCATTTCTCTCCCGGGCTGTCGCCATTTTATCATCTGTCGCGGTTGACCGTTCGCAAGCGGTTGATAAGTGTGACGGAGAAATAAAAGAGGGTGGTTCGGGAGGAATCAATATCAATTTGAAGTTCATCAGAAGTTTATCACCTGACTTGGCTGTGCATACAGTTGTGTGGAGAAATAAGGATGACTTTGATAAGATGACTCTGGAAAATCTCTACAACAATTTGAAGGTTTATGAATCTGAGAACAACATTGCTGGTGCATCTTCATCTAATCAAAACATTGCTTTTGTTTCCCCTAATCACAAGAGTCCACAAGATGTATCCACTGCTGCCTATGGAATAACCACGACTATTGCAAACAATAGCACTGTTAGTGATAATATCAGTGATGGTGCAATTTGTGCTTTACTGGCTGATTTAACTACCAGTTTTACTGTTTTGAATCAAGATATAGATCAAATTGATCCTGATGATCTTGAAGAAATAAATCTTCAATGGCAGATGGCAATGTTGACTCTCCAAGCAAGGAATTTTTTGAGGAGGACTGGAAGACAGGTTAAGTATGATGGTCAAAGGAGAGCTCACTACTACACAAAAGGCTATAAAAACCCCTAAATAGAGATTGGTTATATAAAACCCTGTTCCTATGATGAAAAACTAGCGGGAATGGAAGGCACTGAGATTGGTTTTCTTAAAAAAACAAGTTTTCATAATACATAACGCATAAAAATTGGGTTTGCTGGTAAAAACTGGTCTTTTTACACAATCAAAGACACCGGTGTGTAGGTAACAACATGTCTCAATGTATTTATGTTGTAGACACCGGTTTTGAGAAAACAACCGATGTGAATATTCTCTATTTTGAACTTCCAATAATAATGTGCAAATAATTATTTTGGAGAAATAGTCGTTTACTTGAACAAAAGCTAAAACACACCATAAATGCATATTAAAGAATAAATTTAAAACCATCATAATTGCTCAATAAAACCTAAAGATAGCATATTTTGTGTAAGACCTATTATTTTGATGTTTTCGTATCTTTTTACTTTTTCTATAACCTGTTAAGTTGTTAGACTTTAGATATGCTTAAAAGTATAAGGACTGTAACTGTATAATTACTTCTGAATTAGTAGAAGGGATGGGCTCAGAATGTCGGCTTAATATATATATATGCCCATACTTGGTTACGTATTCCGTACACTACAAAATTTATGACAATTACTAACTAAAGTCTTCATCTGGATGGAAAAAGACCGTTTGTTTTTTGTGCTATTCAAGTACTTTTTTTTTCACTACTGTTTTGGGATTTGAGAATATAAATCCTTTTGTCAAATGATATTAAAATGTTGAGTGCGAAAAAAGCAATTGCTTAAAATACGCCGAATCAAAGACAAACTTTTGTCCATTTTATACGTTTTTATCCGTTTTATACGTTTTGTACGTTTTTAAATGTTTTCATCCGTTTTTTTATTCTTATTCGTCCATTTTTATACGTTTCATCCGTTTTAATACGTTTTCGTCCAATTTTATGTGTTTTCATCCGTTCTTATATGTTTTCGTCCACTTTTATATGTTTTCATAAGTTCTCTTACGTTTTCATACATTTTTGTCCGTTTCTATATATTTTCGCCCGTTTTTATTTACTTTTCTTACGTTCTAATCCGGTTTTATCTGTTCTTAGACGCTTTCTTACGCATGGATACGTTTCTATCTGTCTTATGCGTTTTTGTCTATTTTTATACGTTTTCGTCTATCTTTATACGTTTTCGTCCGTTTTTCTTACGGTTTTATCTGTTCTCATTCGTTTTTATACGTTTTCATCCATTTTTATACGTTTTCTTACGTTTTCATCCGTTTTTATACGTTTTTTTATGTTTTCGTCCGTTTTTGTACATTTTCTTACGTTTTTGTACGTATGAAGACGGATACAAATGATTAATAACGGATAAAAAACATATGAAAATGTACAAAATATATAAAAACACATAAAAACATACAAGAACGTATAAAAGTTACTAAAACGTATAAAAACTTACAAAATGAACAAAACCGTAGAAAATCATTTAAGAACTTTCAAAAACAGATAAAAACGTAAGAAAAATGGATGAAAACATATACAAACGTAAGAAAACGTATAAAAACGGACAAAACGTATAAAAACGGATGAAAATGGATAAAAGCGGATAAAACTCTAAGAAAATGTATAAAAATGAACGAAAACGTATAAAAACGTACGAAAACGTATAAAAATGGATGAAAACGGATAAAAACGGATTTAAAATGTATAAAAACGGATAAAAACGTAAGAGAATATAAAAACGGACGAAACGTATAAAAACGGAGTAAAACGTATAAAAACGGATAAAACGGATAAGAGGGAATAAAAATGTAAGAAAACGCATAAATCGAACGAAAACGTATAAAAACGAACAAAAACATATAAAAACGGATAAAACTGTATGAAAATGTATAAAAACGGATAAAAATGTAAGAAAAACGGATGAAACCGTATAAAAATGGATACAAACTAAGAAAACGTATAAAATTAGACAAAAACGTATAAAACCGAATGAAAACGTATAAAAACGGATGAAAATGGATAAAAGCATATAAAACGGAAAACAACGTAAGAAACGTATAAAAACGAACGAAAACATATAAAAACGGATCAAACATATGAAAACGTATAAGAATGGATAAAAATGTAAGAAAAACGGACGAAAACGTATAAAAATGGACAAAAACATATAAAAACGGATGGAAACGTATAAAAACGGACAAAAACGGATAAAAGCGGATAAAACAAATAAAAATGTATGAAAATGTATAGAAACGAACGGAAACGTATAAACGGGTAAAAACACATAAAAACGAACAAAAACGTATAAGAACGGACAAAAACATATAAAAAGGATCAACTGTATGAAAACGTATAATTACGTATAAAATAGACGAAAATTGATAAAAACGTATGAGAACATATAAAAACGGATGCAAACATATAAAAACGGACAAAAACGTATAAAAATGGACGAAAATGGATAAAAACGGACATTGAGAAAGATATGTAGGGTTTGTGAAAAAAATAGGTAAGAAGTGAAAGATAATGTTTGAAATTTAGAAGAGGAAAGAAGAGAAATAAAGCTCTTTTGCCTAAAAAAAAATAAATAAATAATAAAAAAAAAATAGAAAGCTTTGCGCTCCCGAAGAGAAAGTAAGTGAAAAGAGGTGAAAATGGCTTCTTTTTAAAAAACAGACGGCACCTAAAACTTTTGAAAATGATTTGCACACTCACACTTTTGGTTAGGACACTCTACTCTATGCATTACATACTTGTACAATGCTTACAGTGTGCTTTAACTGCTTGTACAATTAAACGTCCGTGTCCAAATCACCTCCCAAAACTTTTACCCACTAAAGATACAAAAAGTCACAAAATGTATGTTTAAGCTATTAATTATAAAAATTAATAAGATAAAAATAAAAACAATAAACAAATCACTCATTTGTCCCTCTCTCTTATCATATCACTCCTTTTATTTGTCCCAAAATCTCTCACAACCTCACCAAATGAACCAAAGGGCAACCCATTCATAATTTAATCGCTCGTAATTTTGCCGATCACTTTCACCGTCGTCGATCACCGTAATCATCTCCGATCACTTTCACCATCACCAGTCCACCGTCGTTATCGACCACCACAAGCGAAACTGCGAAACCTAACACCGGCATTGTCGTCACCATCTCTGTCTCTATCTGGTCGTCGATCAAAACCCAAACTCTGACACCATCGCCACCGTAACCGTCGCCAACCTTCGTCACCGTTATCAAGTTAGGTATAATACGACGATTCCTTTATATATTATTTTGAATATTATAGATATGTTATTTACAACTGATTATATGTTTATAAGTATGTGTTAATGTGTTCTTATTAGATTTTAGGACTTAATTTATACTTTTATACTTCTATACTACGGAGTATTATATAAAACATGTATAATTTGGGTCTTATGACAAATTAAGATAAAGAAGAATCAATGAAAAGTTGACACGTGTACAAACCTGCCTACTTGATATCTATGTTTTCAAACCCGGGTTGACTCGGCCGGTTCAACCGATCGGACCAGTGCTAGGCCACAAAAATGGGTAAAAAAACCCGGGTTTCTAAAACCAGGTTAACCGGTTAGACCCGCCGGGTTTTGAGTGACCCGGTCAATCCGGGTCTTGAAACCCGACCGGGTTTAATCTTTTCATTTTTTTAATATAAAAATCGGGTTGACCCGATAGTCTAACTGGTTGACCCGGTCGGAAATAAAAAATAATAATAAATTAAAAACCGGGTTGACCCAGCGGTCGAACCGGTGCCTGGTGACTCGACCGGATCGATTAAAAACCCTGTTAAAACATCTTCGTATTTCTATCGTATAAAATCCGCCAAAAACACAGTGTACACCTTCAAACACACACAACCGCTCACAATTTATTTTCCTCTCTATACCACTACTACCACCTTCAACCGTCATCACACCCACCGCCACCACCTTCAACCGCCGCTTCTACTTAAACCCTTACCGCCATATCTACACCTAACAAATAGCATCCACCACTGGTAAATGCGAATCCAACTCAGGATCTACACCGGTAAATGAAGCTTGCTTAACATCTACGCATGCTGACTGATACTGCCTAAATCGATACCTTGAAATCAGGTTATAATCATTGTTCAATAACAAAACTTCATCTCATTGTTTCTAGGGTTTTTATTAGGTATTATTTCGTGAGTAATTATAATAAAGCTATTGTTTTCAATTATTGCGTTATTAAATGAAATATTTGCTTTGTTATATATTTTTGAATGATTTGGTGGTGATTAGCAAACACAACATATTTTAAACGAATTTGGTTTCTTTTATTGAATTGTTAAAAAGGTGATTATTGGTTTTCATAAGATTTTTATAGTTAACTATAATAAGCCTGTTCTGGTAAATATGGACCTTTGTTATCATTTTTTTGTGTTTGGTATACGTTTAGATTCGATGTGTCATACGTGGTTGTGGTCATGGTTTTTATTATGTTCTATGTGTACATTATGTATAGTTTTGAGATAAGGAAGATTTGAAATTAGTTTGGGGGTTTTAGTTTTCGGATTGACTATGTGATATTAAATGATGACAACTAGAGAATCAAATGTAATAAAATGTATTTTGAAGATAAGCTTTGGATGTGTGAGGTCTTGGCGAAGTGTGTTTGGCAATTTCTTATCCTTAATGATAAAAATATATGGGCATATGAGTAGGTTGTTTGAACGCTATAACCGAGAATCAAGTATCACTTTTATAAATGCACATCTAAACACCCTTTCATTCCTTATCCTGTAATTGTATGCAAGATTTTCAACGTACTTATACTTGCGTCTAATAAGAATATGTGATCTTATAGTAGCTATAAAAGTTTATGCTTGCGTAAGACTTATAGCTACATAAAAACTTGCTTATAGGTGTTGCTTATAAGTCTATGCTTACCTAAAAACTTTTTCTTTTTATACTAAGACTTGCTTATGGCACCAAATTGCATCAGACATTATACTAAGACTTCCTTTTATGTACCCATGATTATTTTTATCTCAATCATTCAAGTGGTCTCAAGTAGGTCCTTTTTGGTTGGTAATGAATATAAAGATGTTGAACGACCTTTCTACCATAGAGTATGTGTAAAGTAATCTGATTTGTAGATGTAAATATTTAAAAAGAGTGACTTTATTATGGTTATATGTAGAGGATAGGAAACTGAAGATTGAGAGAGATGGTGGAATATGGGATTGAAGGCTATTGCAAATGGGAAATTGGTTGTATTGCTTTTATCCGCTATGCAGGTATGTCTTTTGTTGTTGACTACTAATTTCCCCTTTTTGCTGTAGGTCGTATTAGAATTGCATTTTTACACTAGCTGTCAATAAATTTACTTGATAATGTTGGAAGAAAAAGTTTTTACGTTAAACTTGAAAAAGTCAGCCTTTCGCTAGTTGCCGGTTCTACCCATTTTGCCACCTCTACCTGATATATACTGAGAATGTGAATAGGTTTCCATTTTGTTTCATTGTATTAAACTCTGATTGATAGAGGGCCAAAGATGGCGCAAGTTTCAGCTCATAAACTTCTATGCCTTGAAAACACAATAATCAGATAATTACTTTAAAAGCAAATCCCAAACACACCCTTGATTATATTCTTTTTACATATGGTTAATTTATGGACGGCAATGACAGTTACAAACTAAAAGTTTTTACTTAAACATATTTTGTTGCAGAGAGTTTCTAGCCATTAAGCAGCTACCAAGAAAGTTTTGCAGAGAACTATCAAGCTCTTTCTGTTAGCTTTGATCTTACAAGGTACTTCTTTATTATTCTGGATTTTCAATACTAGGTTGTTACAAATTTATAAATCCTGAGGTTGTTTGGATCCAGGTAGGTAAAAAACCAGAATCTTAGAACATACAATATCAACGTTTCACACAGTTGGAGATGAAAAAGGGATGTTTAGGACTGCTTATTACAAGTGGTTATTGTTTTTTGAAATTACTTGTTTAGAGCTGTGAATTCCAAACTGCTTATTTAACTCACCTGTCATCAGATAACCAGTTTGGATGAGCAATCTCAAATTCCCTCAAAATGCCGTATCTATTATATTGAAACGTAATGATCCGATTTAATAATCGAAACCAAACACCCCTTTTGTATATGAGTTGGTTTTTGATATGTTTCGCACACGGTTCATGATATAAAAACTTTGAATGTATTGAGGTCCTCACTCTATTACATATCAAGGCTTGTGTTGAAATTTAAACAGTAAACTAACTGCTGGTATGTCCCTTTAGGTGGATACTTCCATGGACGCGACAATCTAACTTATGGAATTGAAATCAGTCAGATATGATGGATGGGTGTGCTACAGGTAGTCACTCTAAGCTATCCCTGAGGTTGCTTTTATAGCTCTATTAATGAGTTTAATAGCATAATTAAGAGACATTAGTATATATCCTATGGAGCGCCGGATAACGACGCCTTTTTTTGTCGTTTAAATTGGGTCTACAATTTTTTTTGGGCTCCCAGAGGCCTTTCACCTGTTGTTGTTAGGAATTAGAAAATTTCTTAGTGAAGAGTCGGTCACCCCAAATATTATCTAGCATAAGTTAGCTCGTAGATTTGTCGTTAGTTACGTTATTTATTGTTTTATTAGTTAGTCAGTAGCGTAAAATAGTTTAGTGCAACACCGTGGAGGAAGGACGGGTCTTTACCCACTGTATCCCTGATCCACAGGCCGATAGGAGGTCGTATTTCTTGTAACTATAAATACCCCTTCCATCCATGGAAGGGGTGGTGCTTCATTTTAATCTAATCTTTCATTTGTGTAAACCTCTAGCAAGAACACCCTCTCTCTCTAACTTTCTCTCTCTAATGGCTAACATGTATTTTGATCTCCCAAGACCACCCGAATCATCAAACACATAATATTTGAATCCTAACAATTGGTATCAAGAGCCAAGGTTATTGTGTTTCTTTGATTTGTGTGGTTTTTTACCATGGTTATTGTGGTTTATTGATTTATGTTGGCTCGAAATATTGTTCTAAAAACTGTTTTTATCACTTTTTTGGTCGAATGTCTTTCTTAACCTTATGGTTTTAACAGGTTTTAAACAAGTTTTTTTTGGGTCAAAAGTTTCATCTGGTCTTGTGTCTATGTCCTTACATAAGTCCAGCAGCCTTGTAACTAATATCTTTTGTGGCTTTGTACCAAAACTGATAAGATAAGTGGTCATCTGGTTATTATTGAGGTCTAAACTGGTCTAAAGGTAACAGTCCGTATGGCAGTTTTTGTGACAGTATGGCACATTCTTCGTGGCGAGTTGTGGTTAATGTCCTGGTTCAATGAATGTATTATAGCGAGTTAGATCATAAAGTTGTTAGCGGGTTATGGTTATTTGACTATTTAGTCAAATAAAATAAAAAGTTAGCGACTTGTCGTATGATGCTAGCGACTTAACTCTAGAGAAGGTTAGCGACTTGACACGATCTAATATTGTAGCGACTTGCCTAGCGATTTGATATTTATCAAATTAGCGACTTAGTTTAAAATCTGTGCTAGCGACTTGGCTAGCAACTTGGCTAGCGAGTTGGCTTAGCTACTTAGCTAGCGACTTGACATGTTGCTAGCAACTTGACCAGTAACCTAGCGACTTGCTTTGTAAACAGAAAGGATGAAGAAGAAGTGACCACATGACACGACCACAATATACCATACAACATGAGTCAACTACGACATCATTCAACTATCATCATCTGTCCTAAAAATCTGTCCATTTGAATCAATCAATATCTATGACAACCACAGTCAACTCAAACCAATACTCAAAACATTCGATCTCAGTTTTGTGTTTCGTGGAATTAAATGAGTATACCATATAAGGCCATCACAAGAACACTTTACCATCATAGATCTGTTTTTGGTTGAAGCCTAGCCTCGTTGAGTATTCGACACATAAGAAAAGGATAAAAACAATATTGTTATCTCTTTTTCTTGGTTCGATTTATGCTTACACGGACTCGATCAATGATTTGTTCTAACAACTCTAAGAAAACCAAAAGGAAAAAGTATAAGATCTCAGTTTCCTTGATGTTTCGTGATACTCTAAGATATCATCAAGACCACAAGGGTCTAAACAAACAAAAGTACTCTCATCACAGATCTCACTTGTTACAATCTTTGTTTGTTGTTCGAAAATCAAAGCAAGATTAAAACAAGATTGTTTTATCTTGTCTTTCATTCGGTGTAAACAATAACAATAATCTAAGATTAAACCTACCTTGGTTTGATTTTTGAAGCCTCGTCCTTATGTTCAATACCATCCCTGTGGCTGTCACGAATCACCCAAGCCATCCCTGTGGCGTGATGACTGAAGCAAGAAGCAGAAAGGGGGCGGACTGTTTGATGTGATTGAGAGTTTAGGGTTTGATAATTAAGAAAGAGATGAAAGAGGCTGATAACTAATGAGGGCGGATGTTTTGATATTAGGGTTTGATATGGTTTGTGTGTTAGGATTTACAGGAAGAGGCGTGATAATGTGAGATTAGGGTTAGCCTTTGTGTTATAAGGTGTGATTAAATACCCAAAGTTTTAGAGATCAGTAACTGGATTTCACACTTTTACATATGGAGGTGGGCCGTGATATGATTTTTTTTGGGCTTCGTGTGTTTAAATTAAATGTGCCGAGTGACTTCATTTTATCAGTGGGCCTCATGGTGTGTTAAAGGGATCAAGTGATGTTATGTATTCACGATAGTGTATGGTCTAACTTAAATGGAGTTAGCTAGCTTTTCAAATCACAAAAATACCAAATGTGTGGGAATTCATGATTCATTTATGTGCAAACCAATTTATATAAGGTGAAGTCACACTATGAGTTGCATGGGATATATTGATTTGCTTTCATGGGTTGTTACCATGAACCGATTAAGTTGTCAATGGACCTATTTGCATCATTCATATCATGAACTTCTTGAGCTAAGTTTGCGTAGGCATATTTTGACATGAGTCATTAATCGGATGAAGTTGGATCGGGTTTGAATTGACATGGGCTTGACTTGATAATCCATGATTTTATGAGAATTTAATTTGATGGATTTGTTGAAGAGTTTTGTCGATGAAATTTGTGATAATGAGATTTGATGATGAATTTTGGTGAAATGCTGAGATTTGTAGTGCTGTGCGGGTTGATAACTTGGTTTATACATCTTCATGGAGGTTATTATGTTACGGCTTGAATCGATACTTTAACACGGTTGACTACGAGATTGTTTGGACGGTATTTCTTATTTGAATTTGAAGTAAGGTTTTTCCGGGCGCGTTCACTTATTTCATCTTCTTTCTTTCTACCGTTTCGCGAAGATGACTTGTTTGGGCATTTATAGAGTGTGATAAAGACTTGGCTATCTAGTTTCGTTTGTGATTCTCTCTCGCTTAACCCACAACCTAATTATCACTTCGGTGTCTCACGCAGTTGAGGATATGTCAAGAGGTTTTGTACATTGGGTACACCGTTTCTTTTTCACAAGGATTAGTAAAAGGTTAAGTAACGAATCTGGGGAATTCTACATCATGATCAAGTTTGGTATATCGTGTTTACTTCTCCATGTGGTCACTACAATAGCCGACAGATTGCGTGAATGATGTGTTTACCAAAGTGTTGTTTGGATGGTTGATGATGTTGATAATGTTGGATGACCGCTGCATGTTCCCCTGAAACAGATATTCACCGAAACCAAAGTTGTCTTAACACTTTCAAGCTGACATTGTTTACGGTTTTGTCTTGATTTTGTAAAATCCCGCGAAAGAACCTATTTCTCGGTTTAAATCATAGACTTGTAAAATCCCGTGACAATGGAAACATCCTGATAATAGTAAAGTACATTTCCGGATCTATCTTACGGTTTATTCTTGGTTTTGTAAAATCCCGCGAAAGAACCTATTTCTCGGTTTAAACCATAGAGTTGTAAAATCCCGTAATGATGGAACCATCCTGGAGAAAGGGAAGTGTATTTCGGGATCTCATTTGATGCTGGTGCTACGGTTTCTGCTTCGAAGAAGGGATAAAAGGGTGTACTTCATGAATTGGATGTGTGTTTGGATATTCGTCATGGCGATTTGGTTACTTCAAAGTTTTACGGGGTTATGCTCATTAAACCATGGTCGGGATGAAACCATTATCATAGTTCAATTAAATGTCAAAGAAGGCTAGATTTGAGCTTTTAATCAGAAGATGTGACAACGGCGTTAATTCAGTATTATTCATTTGAGGTTGAAGTAAATTATCACGGGCGAGTGTACTTAGTGTCTGAAGGTATCGGGGATGGATGGATGAAGATTCTTCATGATCCTTGTTCGAGCTTATTATCAAAAACGAAGACTTGGAAATCTAGTTATTGTTGGGTGACTTTTACCTCTTCTTTTACCACTTGGGGGAATTGGGCTCTTATCACCACAAAATAACTATCACTTAAAGGAGTTACGTTGTAGTGCTCAGTGTCATATTCAATTGTGGATTTTCAAGAGGTAATGTACGTCTATTACTTGATGGTTGGTTGGGTGAAGAGTATAGAGTACTTAGAGATTCAAATGGGCATGAAGTCTCGGCACCGCTCTTTGTTACATATGTGCAAGTATAAGTCACGAGTTCGGGTTAGTTTACTTCAGGGTCAAATTCATCATATTGGGTTATCTCCATCAGCTGTCACTACAAAGAGCCTACTGAATGATAATGGGTTGATTACATGTTTTGCTAAGAGAGCTGAAAAGAGAGAGATTATGATGTCTGTTCACATCAGTTCAGGCCTCGTACTCCAAAGAAAAGAAATGTGTACGTTTCAGTGCGCATTATCTTCGAAAGAAGAGAAATCTTCTTATGACGTATGAACACATCAGTTCATGCCTCGTTCTCCAAAGAAAAGAAAAGTGTACGTGTCAGTGCGCTTTATCTTCTGAAGAAGAGAAATCTTCTCTATTATGACCATTCTCATCAACATGCTTCATACTTTTTCCATGCGCTTCAGTCATCAAGTGAACCGGGCTACCACTGATTGTTTTTCTCATTCCACTTGCTCGATTATAATGAAGATGGCGACATCATGTGCTGATTTTGCGGGAGAGAAGTGTGAATAGAACATTCGGATGATTTTCACTTATTTAGTCAAGAATGGCATCTCCGTATGCAATTCTTGAGGGGGAGAAGAAGTGTGAATTTTTTGCATTGTTGATTGATATTTGAGAATATAAATGGTCGTACGGCTCTAAACTCATGTAAGAACCGAGCCTCTTCTTATCGGGTCATCTTCACATGGAGTTTTTCTCTTCTAAGAGCCGTTGGTTGACATCTTCACTCGGATTGATGAGTTTATCGACAAAGTGCTTCCGGTTAATGCTTCACGTATACATCAATATGATGATTCTGAACAATCTATCTGTTCTTGTTTGATGTGATTGGTAGTTTGGTGTTACCATCTTGTGTGTTCGTTGCGGCCTGATTGCTGATTTCCTTGATGAACATCTTTCTGTTCTTGTTTGATTGGGAGGGATTTTAGTTAAGGGGATTTGCAAGATGTAAGTTGATTGGGATGCTTTTTGGTGATGTTCTTGTTTTGGTGAGTTGAAGATGTTAACTATCTATTCCCCAACTGGACAATCTTGAAGAAGGTCGAGTCTACAGTCTATTCTACATTTTCTGCTACATGTTAGAAGACTAAAGGACGAGTTGCAGTTGATTATCAAAAGACTTCTTCTTAATCTGGTCATTCATCATACAGATTGTCAGTTTAGGGGAGAGCACTAATTGGGGGAGAGTGATATGTCGAATTTAAGCCCCAATTAGACTTGCTCATATTCTGCAGCAAGTTGATTCTCACAGATACATATGAGCTAATGATGTTCTTCTCAAATGATTTCTAGTACACGGGCTTACAATGAGTTGCTGATTCTGAAGTATCAAAACCAGCAAGGGGGAAGGAGACAAGCATCTAAACGCGAGTAAACTTGATGAACTTAATACTTCTAAGTAATTGAAGATATCCCGGGAAGACAAATGTTATTACCGCAGAGAAACTCAAGGTTTGACTCATGGCGAGTAAACTTGATGGACTTAATACTTCTAAGTGATTGAAGTTACCCCGGGAAAACAAATGTCATGACCGCAGAGAAACTCAAGGTTTTACTCGTCAAAGCGTTTAGTGTTCTTATTCCAACTATGTGGGAGAAGAGATGGAAATGAAAGTTTCTGAAGATAAAAGAGGTACACTGGTGTGTGATGATCTCGATGTTATCGCAATCATCAGGGGAGAGAGAATTGTGTACATTGGGGGCGCTCAGTTGTCTCACTTGAGGGCTTAATCAGTGATTCAGAGATATAATCACTTATTCCGGAGTTGACATCCGCAGAGATTGTCATCCGCAGAGATAATCAGTGATTCGGCCTGCTTCTTCAATGTTATCGGTTGTTCTCTCTTTGGGGAATGTGTGTACTTCGGGTCCTTGAGCTTCATACACGATCATCAGGGAAGAAAGCCATTGTTTACCACAAACATTGGGGAGGTGTTTTCCTTCCGGGCATGATGTGTATTCGGGAGAGTTCTTGGATATTGGTGTACTTCGGGTTCTTGAGCTTCATACACATTCATCAGGGACGAAAGATGTGAACATTGGGGAGTTGTTCTTCATTACCCTCATGATGTGTATTCGGGAGAGTTCTTGAGCATTATACAAAGAGACTGACTGCATCAATTCAACTACTTGGGGGAAGTGGTCTCTTGACACCTTTTTGGAATGGATTGCTTCAGACTTCAGTGGAAAAGAAATTTGAGAAGATTATTTAAGTGTGGGATGAAACGTTGCTGTTCTTCTATTGGATGATATAACCTCGAACGGAGAATCTCGATCATCGGTCTTAAATGGAGCAGCGGGATTTATGATTATGGTGTGCATCTCTGTGCACCTGGCTAAGGCAAGCTTGAAATATAGCTTCGAATCTGCTCAACATAAGGATTTTCGGTTTGGGGGGAAGCTGCCAAAGTCTCACTTTCAAGTGGCTCAATTTCTCTCTTCGATTCAAGAGTCTTGGAAGCTTTGGTGGTGAAAGTTTTAGGGATGATGACTTCTATCTTCTACAACGGGGCTGCTCGATATCCTTATCTCGGTACTCGTATCATCATCTTCTTTAACTATATCATCTATTCTATCCTTGTAAATATTTATTCGAAAAACAAAACACAAAAATATAAAACCAACAAAAAGAAAATAGAAAAATATAAAACCAACAAAAAGAAAATAGAAAAATATAAAACCTTCAAAAACCCATAAAAATCAGAAAATTTGAAAAATACCAAAAATATTGTTTCTCATGACATGTCTTCTGGTATCGATAACATCTACGGTCTTAGAAATGTCATTCAATAATGGCACGGGACCATAGATGAAGTTCGAGCAGGAGGTGTAAATATTCTTTTCTAAACATGTCTCAAAAAAAAAAAAAAAAAAAAAAAAAAAAAAACAAAAAAAAAAAAAAAATGGCTTACAGTTATTTCAGACTGTAACCCGGGCTTCAAATGATGGCTTACAGTTAATTCTGACTGTGACCCGCGCTTAAACTATGGCTTGCTATTATTTCAGATAGCAACCCATTTTTTAAAGGAAGGAAAGTGCTGCGCTAAATCTATTTTCAAAATATTTCGTGCACTTATCCTAAAACAAAACAAGGAAAGCATGTCGTCAAAAAGACTGTTGTTCCTACACAAATGTTTTTCCGTCTAAAATTCTTCAGAAAAATATTTGTTGTGTTTTCAAAAATGGTGGAAAATGAGTTGCTTAAAATCAATCAGATTCAGAGTTTTTATAAAATTTGGAAACTCAATCAATGACTTCAGCACTTTTAAAAATCTTTTATAAAATGAGTCATTGATTGAGGGGGAGAATGTTTTCAAATCTATATCATCTAACGAGCTTTCTTAATTATCCTACGTGCTTATCTGAAAAAATATAATTGCCTATGTTGAAGGACTAGGTTTCTAGGATATGATTGTTAGGTTTAGATGATTAGACTTTGATAAACACATTATTCCCATATATTTGAATGATCTGATTGATATGTTGAATTGACTTTTATTAGTCGATTGTTGTTTGGGTGATGTCGACCACCATATATTTGTATGTGTGTTCACTAACGTATGCAGGTATATTGGTTTAAAAGAATGTTCCCGATCCGGATCCCACAATTGAAGATGATTGGATGCCGAAAGGAAAGGGTAACTATATCTTGGGTTGACAAATGAAGAAACAGAGCTTAACTGGACTTCAATGGAGAGTTGGCATGAAATGCAACGTAAGAGGTCTTACTGCATCAGCAGATGGTTTTCTTCAGCAAGTGAAGAAACGGAGCTTAATTGGACCTCAGTTGGCATTCAAAATGCAACGTAAGAAGAAGTCTCACTGCATTTGCAGACGGTTTTTCTTCCAACCCTACAACAACAACAACGGAAGCTTCTCAACCACTAACGTATCTTTGTGCAGGATACCATTTTTAAACAATTTTGAATAAATTTGAATAAATTGTTTTGAAAATGGAATATATTGTTTTGAAAATATATTGGACTAAATTTTGAAAATCACCGGACTTCATTTTATCAAAACTTAAGTCACTCAATTATCGACTTCGGTCATCGATTGAGGGGGAGAGTGATTTAATTTAAAATATTTTCATACAATATATCTTCAAAAAGGTCCGTTTTGTACAACAAAAAGTGGTGATCTAAAGATTTAATGTTATGTCATGGTATGATTTTTTCTTTAGAATCAAGGTCTTTCAAAATGAAATTTTTTCTGTTCTTGTTTAATTGTGAAATTGTTTTGTTTTACTTAAAAGATCTCTTAAAAACTATCATACCTGACACTAACAATCTTTAATGTCTTAAAATGGTCCGTATTTGTCATCTTTCAAAATTAAATCTTGCCACGTCTTTCCCCAAACTCTTTTAAATGATTTAAATCAATTGGGATCACAAATCTCAAAAGGTTTGAAATTTTGATCGGGTGAGAGATCGTGATTTAAATCTCATATCTGTTTTAACGGAATTGGTTTTAGTCCTTTATAGGCACTCCTGCCTCCATGTGCCAAACGATTTCAAATACACAATGCACATGTTGAGGAGGAGGATTTATCCAAAAACCAGATGAGTATTTAAACAAGGCCACATTTTCTCCCATGTTTTTCTAAACTTAATTAAATCACTTGGGATCCAAAATCTCAAAGGGTTTGATATTTTTTGATCGGGGGAGAATTTGTGATTTAATAATGAAATTTGATAAAAGGTGATCGTTTTGATTCAATTGTGCAGGCTGCTCTCTCGTATGTGCTAAACGCTTTCAAATCTCGAAGCACATATTGAGGGGGAGCAAAACCATCGAGGTACAAAAGTTTTTTAAAAGAGATTATAAAGTACCTTGATTGTGTTTTCAAATGGTTTTCTTAATGGATTTTGTGATTGTGGATGTGCTTCAAAAGAACTCTTGCCTCTATGTGATGAAAAATGTTTTCAAATATCCTATCGCACATATTGAGGGGGAGAATTTACCAATGAAAATCAAATGGCTTTTTCGTATGAAAATTGTGATCAAAGAAAATATTTCAAAGTTCTCTTGCCTCCTTGTGCTAAACAATTTCTAAATCATATGCACATGTTGAGGGGGAGGTTTTCTAAATGATCAAAACTATTAAGGTACAAAATGCTTTGATCTCGTATCACAAGTACCTTGATTGGTTTTCCAAATGATTTTTCAATTGGTTTCATGAAGGAAAGAACAATACCAAAAGACCGACCAATTTACTTTATGCATGGAGTTATAAGGATGGTTAGGTTAGGTATTCGTTCCCACGATCCGCCAGAACCGGAGGGATCTACCCAGGGACAATCCACTAGATAGTGTAGAGTCCTTAGGTATATTGAAAAAAGGAGAAAAGTGAGGAATGGGAAGAGTGCAGACTGAGACTGAGCTAGTACTGGAATAAACCCAACAAGGTTCTAGTTATGAAGTCTCGGTAAGCACTGAAGGGGTTGAAGAATGAAAAAGAAATGAATGATAAAAGGGTGAAAAGAAATAGCCCTCCATCAATTCAACCTTAGGGCAGAAACCGGGTTCAATTCATATGCTACTGGTGGTTACTAAGGTAACACTGGTATTGAAGACAAGACATCATGGACCCAGTGATGCACTGCACTAAACTTCCCAAACCACTCAAGTTCCTCTTAAAAGGGCTTGTTTCATTCTCACGGGGAACCGACATAATCTATCGACTTTCTCTTAGAGATGGTTGATATTGAAGTAGGAGACCCTCTCCCTAGTCTCCGGCACAGGAACCAAATGTGCACTATTGAGTCTAGAGCCAAGAGATCATCCACAATATCTCGTTAGGACACTAAATTCTTGAAGACTTGCTTTTTCACACAATGTGGAAAGTAAGTATATATTAAGAGTCCTACGCATTATCCTTGTGGTATTGCCAGAACATCTGAGTGGTATGTAAAAGTATTCACGAAGAAGATGGAAATCCTTCTAGAGCCAACATCAAACAAGCTCTTGGTAGGTGGCATGTGAGATCTTTCATAAGATCAAGCTTGTGACAACTGGATAGAAACAATGGGGCGATTCACTTGTGAATCAACCTTGGTCCAGGAATGGAATTGACGAATACTTTTGGAAAAACCGTTCGATGTGCGAATCTCTTCTTTTCGCTAGCACGTCGAATGTGTACTCATTCTCCAATACAAAAAGTATTTTGATTGAAAATTGATCTTTCTCATAAAACCTTCGTTGTATTGCAAAACTCTTTCTTCAAGCAATACGCGATTGTTTTTCAAATCATTTTTCATCAATCAGTGAATCTCAATTTGCTGGTTCACTCACTCCGTGTTGTCTTCTTTGAGACGTTCCGGTTTGAGAACAACTAGAACAGCTGCGAAACCCTGTCAAGGAGATTCTTAGGAATCCTACCTGATCACAGGCAGTACTTGTACTGATCAACGGGGAACCGTGGGCCGTGTACCTCAATTCAGCGAAAGTGGTCAAAGACACTTTCGTGTGTTTTATTGCTAACTGTTGTTTGCAGGTACACTTGGACGGTTGCAGCTGATCAGAATTGAGGAGTCAATCCAAAGCCGCATGCTCACAGCATCCACACTTAATTTGAAGAAATCATGACTGGTGCATATCTACATAACCTGGCTCTGATATTTCATACTATGCTTCTGCTACGCTGCTGCAAATATCATGAACCAGGAAGGCTTCCGCCACTCTGATGGAAAGATGTCATGATTCAAAAGTGTGAGCATGTCGGTCCAAAAGTCACAACTTCACATGATGGCAACACAATAAAGGGTGATCCAGAGATTTACTGTGGCTGATGATCTTAAAGAAAGCTCGAAGATCATCAAGATGTGGATCAGTTCAAAGACCTCCACTGAAAGTACAGATCAATGCGGACTTTGAAGTTGCACTACAAAAGCACAAAGATTGCGGAAATGAAGAATTCAAGTCTACGAGCTCAAGAACAAAGTCAAGAATAGAATGCTAGGATTCGAAATGTAAAACATGGGGTGACCTCCCTTAGGGGGAGATTGTTAGGAACTAGAAAATTTCTTAGTGAAGAGTCGGTCACCCCAAATATTATCTAGCATAAGTTAGCTCGTAGATTTGTCGTTAGTTACGTTATTTATTGTTTTATTAGTTAGTCAGTAGCGTAAAATAGTTTAGTGCAACACCGTGGAGGAAGGACGGGTCTTTACCCACTGTATCCCTGATCCACAGGCCGATAGGAGGTCGTATTTCTTGTAACTATAAATACCCCTTCCATCCATGGAAGGGGTGGTGCTTCATTTTAATCTAATCTTTCATTTGTGTAAACCTCTAGCAAGAACACCCTCTCTCTCTAACTTTCTCTCTCTAATGGCTAACATGTATTTTGATCTCCCAAGACCACCCGAATCATCAAACACATAATATTTGAATCCTAACAGTTGTCCAAATGTTAGACGTTTTAGTTTTTCCTTTTTCTTTTATTGATACCATTGAATAGCTCATTTATTAGTGCCGTTATTACCGTAGCTTAAGGTTTGCTTCTTCGCGATACTTACAAAGATGCAAATCATGGAATATAAAAGGCATCGTTTTCATTATGTGCAGCCTAATACACTACAGACAAAAAAGGATAAGCTATTATTGCGCAAACTGAAACATATGTAACACTGTGAGGCTCTGTGAGTATTTCTTTTTCCATATATTTCATGTCGATATTTCTTTTTCCATATATTTCATGTCGATGTTATTGCACAGACAAGGTTTGTTTAGTTGCCATAAGTGACAATGGACGAGCTTAGTGATAATCAAGCATTAGTCCAAAAGAAGGCATCACCGCTTCTTGCCCACTATTGAGCATCATCACTAGTCTTGTAAATGTTTTTCTTGATGTGTACAGTTCTTAAAAGTAAAAAAATTTACTAATGGACGTATCACACTACAAGAGTTCTCACCCGATGTGAAGTTCATTGTTACTGCTGACCTCGATTTCAAAATTTGTGTAACACACTTTTCATACCTTAGTTAGCATTATATACACCGTAATACCGATCTGATTAAACACGCTCTTCTTTTTTCTGTGCATCGCAGGTCACGTTCCCAAAGAAACTTTTAGATGGAGCTCATGAGATGGACAGTTTATGTCTTGGCCATACAGAGTGAGTGAGTTACTTGAGGTGGCATAGTTCTTTATTCTTTTTGGAAATTTATGGATACATATTGTAATCAGATTCAAATAATATGTATGCAAAATTAATAAGCTTTTTGTTACCGCATGAGTATACTTTTTGTTCTCTAATAGGCGCTTTGCTAACCATGTGAATGGATTTATAGGATAAATAACTTGGCAGTTTAATTCTTGCACTGAAAATTGTCTTAGTTGTTGTATAACCATTTATTCATTAATTTACATGTAGGTACCTTGGAGTGACGAGCGTCCATTAGAGAACAAAGAGTTTAACGCCATCATTGGTGCATAGTTTACATTGCAGTGCGATTAATCTCAAATAATGATGTTCAATTATATTGAATTCTAGTGTTTTTCTTTATAGTTTGTTGAATTCTAGTGTTTTAATTTGGATTTTGTCTACGATTTATGTTAGTTGAATTGACGTATTATCTTAATTTACTTTATATATTTCCTGCATTTATATATATTTCTTTATTTAAAAAACTCATTTCTAAAATTTTTCCAATTTAAAAAAAATTAGAAAATTTTAGAAATGATTTTTTTTAATAAAATAGATTTACTAAAAAGACAGGTTTTGAGATAAAAACATATCTTTTTACTATATATAAAGATAGGTTGGATGTTTCTATAAAGACAGGTTGTGGGAAAACCGGTGTCAGTGTCCATTAAAAGTATGTTTGTTTACCCTATAATAGAGACCGGTTTTAAAGAGAAAACCAGTGTTGATGCTTCTAATAGAGATAGGTTGCCAAACCGGTTTCTATATGTTTTGATCATGGAGATACCCCCCTTCAGAGAGTGGTCCCAAAACCGCTCTTCATGGGCTATTTTGACCGGTTTTTGTGAGATTTTTTGTAGTAGTGGCTGGATTTGACAAAAGCAAGATGGAGTGCTTTAACTGCAAGAAGAAGGGTCACTTTGCTAGAGAATGTAGAGCTCCCAAGAGGATTGAAGGCATTAAGAAGACCACTGAAGAGCCTGCTTCTTCATCAGCATTGGTTGCTCAAGATGGCATTGGTGATTATGACTGGAGTGATCAGATTGAAGAAGGTCCCAATGCAGCTTTTCTTGCAAGTGAAGCTTATAAAGAGCATAACTTTGCTCTTATGGCCTATGCTTCATCTTCTGGTTCAGATTCTGAGGTATCTAATGATTCTAAAAATTCTACTTGTTCTTTTAAATCATGTCAAGATAACTTAGAGTCACAAAAGGCTATTATTACAAGTTTTAGAAAAGAAGTAGATAGACTTTCACTTGATTACTTAGGTTATAGAGTTGGTCTAGAGAGTGTGGAAGAGAAGCTAAATTACTGTATTAAATGTGAGTTTGAGTATGTAGATAAGATTAATATACTAGGTGGTGAAATTGATCTTAAGGATAGAGAGATTAAGATGCTTAAAAAGAAACTAGAAGAGGCAGAGAGTGTAAAACAAGAAGCCCTGAAAGAAAAAGAAAACCATGTTGTTAGGGTTGCTAAAACACAGTTTTCTTCTGATTTGGTTAATAAAGCAATAGATTGTCAATTAATGAAAAAGGGTTCTGGGATAGGTTACAACAATATGCCACCACCCTCTCTGATGAAACATGCACCACCTGCAAAAGAACTGTAATTTAGTAGTGAATTCAGTTTTAATAAACCTTTAAAAGAGATTAGTAAGACTGAAACACCTAAGATAGGTTCTGATAAGTCATCTGATGCTCCCATAATTGAAGATTGGGAATCAGATTCTGAGGAAGATAGATCTGAATCAACTAAGCCAGAAAAGATAGAAAAAGTTAAGAAAGTTGAGTCTGAACAAGCCAACCTTGTGCCTAGATTTGGAGCTCAAATTGCTAAGAAAGTTGTAGAGTACAAGGAGGTACCTAGGGAACAGATGAAAAGATACATACCTAGGGGAAATCAGAGAAACTTCAATGGACTAATTTCAAACATATTAGGAAATGAGTTTCAATGTGTTAAAAAGGCTTGTTTTTCATGTGGTAGTTTTGAGCACTTACAGAGAAACCGTTATAAAAACAGACCACAAGTTTGGAATCATTGGAGGAGGGTAAATCATCAAAACTTTTCAAAGAAAACAAACCCTCACCCTAACTAAAACATGATTCCTAGAGCAGTGTTAATGAGGAATGGAAAAACAAAGTCAATAGTCACTGATGCACCCAAATGGGTTCCAACCACTGCTAAGCAAAATGTAAACACGGCTAAGCAAAATCAAACCACTGCTAAACAAAATATCACCAATGATACAACAGAATTTTTAAAAATTACAAAGGTGATTACTAACACAGTGGTTGGAAACCATTTTCATGATGTTAAGGCCTCAGCTAGTTGGCAATGGAAGCCTAAGACCAAGGTTTTACATAATGTCAACTGTGGATCAATGGACCTAAAGAAATTTTATTATGTTGATGCACAGGGCATACCCAAGTCAGTATTGGCTTGGGTCCACAAAAAGAACTAATTTGTTTAAATTCATGTGCAGGGCAATCTACAAGATGAGCTAAAAGACAAAGGAATTTTTGATAGTGGTTGCTCTGGGCACATGACTTGGGATGGGAGCAACCTGGAGGATTTTGAAGCTTTTGATGGAGGATATGTGGCATTTGGTAATGATCCAAAGGGTAGAAAGATACTTGGCAGAGGTACAATCAGAACAGGAAAATTAGACTTTGAAAAGGTCTATCTAGTACAGGGACTTAAGTATAATGTATTCAATGTTTCTCGAATGTGTGATAAGAAAAACTGGGTACTTTTTGGGGAAACTAAGTGTGTGGTGTTGTCACCTGATTTTATAATGCCTAATGAGAAATTTGTGCAGTTAAGGATACCTAGGAAAGAGAACATATGTTGTTTTGATTTTAAATATGTACTTCCTAATAGGTCCTTAACTTGTTTGTTTTCTAAGGCATCAGTTGATGAGTCTAGATTGTGGCATAGATGATTGGGTCACCTAAATTTCAAAACAATCAATAAACTTGTAAAAGGCAACTTAGTGAGAGGGTTACCTTCTAAGGTTTTTGAATGTAAGGAACTTTGTGTGGCTTGTCAAAAAGGAAAACAACATAGAGCTTCTTGCAAGTCCAAAACTGTTAACACCATAACACAACCACTGTTTATGCTTCATATGGACTTATTTGGACCTACCTTTGTCAAAAGTTTGAACCATAAGCAGTACTGCCTAGTTATCACTGATGATTATAGTAGATTTTCTTGGGTATACTTTTTAGCTGCTAAGAGTGAGACTAGTGAGATCCTCAGGGGTTTCATTACTAAGATAGAAAATCTAGTAAACCATAAAGTCAAAGTAATCAGATGTGATAATGGAACTGAGATTAAAAATGATGTAATGAATCAGTTCTGTGTAGCTAAGGGTATAGAAAGACAGTTTAGTGTTGCTAGAACACCACAACAGAATGGTGTAGCTGAAAGGAAAAATAGGATACTAATTGAGGCTGGTAGGACAATGTTGTCAGAATCTAAGTTACCAACTACCTTTTGGGCTGAAGCTGTAGGCACTGCATGTTATGTGCAGAATAGAAGTAAGGTAGTGAAGCCTCATAACAAAACCCCCTATGAGCTGTTACATAATAGGAAGCCTATGATTGCATTCCTAAAACCTTTTGGGTGTCCTGTTACTATCTTGAATACCATAGACTACCTAGGCAAGTTTCAAGAAAAAGCTGATGATGGATACTTTTTAGGCTATTCTTCTAATAGTAAAGCGTTTAGAGTATACAATAGGAGGACTAGGATTGTGGAAGAGAACTTACATGTTCAATTTAGTGAAGAGACTCCTAGTGTTGAGACTAAAGGACCAGACTGGCTGTTTAACATTGATATGCTAACCAAATCTATGAATTATGAACCTATCATTGCAGGAACTTCCACTAATGTTAATGCAGGTAGACAAAAGAATTCTGATGCAGAAACAATTTCTAAGGAAGCTAATTCTCCAAAGGATTTCTATTTGGTTGAAAAGTGGAAAGCTGGTTCTGTCTCACCCATCATTGAAAAGCAAGGTCCTACTGATGATGCTGCATTGAATACTGGAAACAAAGTTGATCATCATCAAGATAAGGATGAGTTGTTGAAAGATAACTCAGTGTCAGTAGAAGAAATTAAAAGAAAGAAAAAGCATGCTGAAAGCACTGCTAAGCCTAATGAAAGCACAGCTAGGAATAATGAAAGCACTGCTAAGCCAACTTCTACCACCGCCAGTACAAGTGAAATTCCGGCTGCAAGTACTGGTGATAGTACTTTCTTTGGATCAACTGCAAAGCCATTATTTGGCGACGAGGAGTATCCACATGATCCTGACATGCCTGCTTTGGTAGATATTGATACTCCTACTGATGATGAAGACATGGATGATTTCTTCAATACTGATTTTACCAATTTGAATTCTGTCATTCATGAAAGTCCAATCACTACCACAAGGATTCACAAGATTCATCCCAAGGAACAAATACTTGGAAATTTGAATACTCTAGTTCAAACAAGAAGCAAGGTTAAGTACTCTGAAACCTTTCCTGAGCAAGGTTTCTTTGCAAGATCACTTCACAAAAGAAATAGTCATAAAGATCTGCAAAATTGCATGTTTGCTTGTTTTCTGTCTCAAAAGGATCCCAAGAGAGTGGAAGAAGCTTTGTCTGAAGAAGGATGGATAGAATCAATGCAAGAGGAGCTTCTACAGTTTAAGCTTCAAGAGATTTGGACATTGGTTGACCTTCCTAATGGAAAGAGGGCAATTGGGACAAAATGGGTGTTCAGAAATAAGAGGGATGAAAGAGGAATAGTGGTAAGGAACATATCAAGGCTGGTTGCTCAAGGATACACAAAAACTGAAGGTTTGGATTATGATGAAGTATTTGCTCCAGTTGCAAGAATTGAAGCTATTAGATTATTTTTAGCTTATGCTTCATTCAAGAATTTTGTGGTGTATCAAATGGATGTTAAGAGTGCCTTTCCGTAAGGCACAATTGATGAAGAGGTTTATGTTTGTCAACCTCCTGGTTTTGAAGATCCTGATCATCCTGACAAGGTTTACAGGGTGAGGAAGGCTATGTATGGGTTGCATCAAGCTCCTAGGGCATGGTATGAGTGCCTGTCTACTTATTTAATGGACAATGGTTTTAAAAGAGGGTTGATTGATAAAACTTTGTTCATTAGGAAGCACAAGGATGATATTTTACTGGTTCAGGTCTATGTAGATGACATCATCTTTTGCTCAACTAATAAGGAGCTATGCAAGGATTTTGAGAAACTTATGCATGATAAGTTTCAGATGAGTTCTATGGGAGAACTCGCTTTCTTTTTGGGGCTACAGGTTCAACAAAGGACTGATGGTATCTTCATTAGTCAAGACAAGTATGTAGCAGATATTTTGAAGAAGTTTAATTGGTCTAGGATGATTTATGAAGGGTTTGTGTAGAATATTAGGAGGAAGGGAAATATTTCTTATATCCTAGGTTTGTGCAACTGATTGTGGAAAGTCAAATTGAAGAACCTGTTGAGCATTCTAGGGAGTATGAAGTGCATTATATGCTTCCTAAGGTTTTCGCATATGAGGAATCAAAAACCAAATTTTCAACCAAGAGATGTTCCTTTATTCTCCCATATGCTTACTTTGCCTGCTATTCCTGAGTTTGATGAAGGTCTTGAATCCCAATCCTTAGAACCTGAACCCACTGCTAGTACACTTCAACCCACTGATAGTGCCATTGTTCCCACTGTTAGTGAATCACAACCCACTTCTAGTCAAACCCAAACCACTGTTACACCAATCTTATGGACTAGGAGAAAGAAGAGCACCAAGCTACCTCAGGCTGGTGTTAGTGGTGTTGTTCATGAGGCTGTCACACGGAGTGGAGGTGACATGATTGGAAGGGCTTCCACTACTGATTCATGCTTAGATGCTGGTCAGGATAGTAGAAACATCATTAAGACCCAACCTTTGGCAACTCCTAATGTGGAGAGTTCCTTGGAGCTTAACACAGGTGGAGGAATCCCTAGCCAACTGGATCCCTTAGGGTGCATAGATGATCAGGCAAGGTCTGGTGCTATGTTTACTTTATCCAAGGATTCACCTCTCGGAGCAGTTCACACAGCTTGAAGTGATGAGGATAGTTTGGAACATGACACTGAATTGACGGATCCTACGCTGGTACATGGTGACTTTTCCAATGAACCACCTCTCGGACCAGTTAACACAGGTCGAAGTGGGGAGGATATTCTTGAACGTTTTAATGAATTGACGGCTAAGTGCACTAAAATGGATGGTACAATCTCAAGTCTTCAGCAGTTGGCTGTGTTTCAGGGTAAAGAAATTAGGAGGCTGAAGCATAGGATGTTTGTATTGGAGAAAGTAAGAAGACCTGGGGTTGCTGTTTTAAGGCATATGAGGAGGCTGAAAAAGAAGGTGGACTCTTCTCCAGCTCTGAATGTGGAGAATGTACCCAAATAGGGGAGAAGTGAAGGCATGAATTCAGGGGAGGCTGTAGATGTGCATATGGAAGAGGATGTGGATAGTGGAGATCAAGCTGCACAGTTTGTGGTATCTGATAAAGATGGGAATGAAGCTATTCTTGAAACCTTGAAGACTGTGGTAGAAGATGAGGTGTTGTAGGACACAACCACTGATAGTGTGTCTACAACCACGACTTGTCTTATTGAAACAACTGCTGCAGTTTCAGATAAGGTAATCATACCCACTGCTATCATAACAACTTCTACAATTGTTACAACCACCTCTGTATCACCACACAAATCAAAAGAAGTTGAGAAAGAAGCTGCAAGTACATTGATCAATCTAAGCAAAACCTCAACTAACCCTACACCCATCATTGCACCTGTTTTATCTCTTGAACCTACTATAATCAAACCCAAAGGTAAAAGTTTAGTTATTGGTGAGCCTTTGAAGAAGAAGGTGGCTCAACCAGATATTGGTAAGGGTAAAGGTATTGCAGCACTTGTTTTAAAGTTTAAAAGTGTAGAAGAACAAATTACTTATGATGAAAAGTATACAAGAAGAATACATGCTGAAGAGGAAGCAGCTGCAGAGAAAGAAAAGCAAGAAGAGGAGGAGGCTAGTCAGAAATGGTTAGCTAAATGGTATGAATCACAAAACTATCTGCAAGCTTCTAATCAAATACAGGATGAGTATACTACTCCATAATGGGCATTGTTAGATGATGAGGAAAGAGCTAGAATCTTAGGTGAATGGGCAAGGAGGATCAGTATGGAAAAGAAGCAAGTTAAAAGGAAGAAACCTCCTACAATTCGTGAGATGAAGAATGTACCGATGAAGATTATTAAGAATTCAGGCATACATATTCCTGACAATTTTAGTAAATGTTCATTTGAAAGAATTCATGAGCTTTATCTGATGTGTATGAGGATTAATAATGATGATTTTTGTCCAATGAATTCTGAAAAAGAAGAAGAGTGGATTCAAAGTAGACATAAGAGAAAATCTGAGATTCAGGAGACATCTGGTTCTAAAAGACTGAAGGTGATTGAAGATAGTAATCAAATTATCTCTTATGTGTTTGAGCTTAATGGAAGTGAAGGATGTTGGAAAATTCAAAGACTCAATAATGAAGTTTCTGAGTTTAATAAATTTTCACAAATGCTTCAATATTTGGATAGAGATGATTTAATGAATCTTTGGAAGCTTTACAAGAATAAGTTTGGTGATATACATCCAGATGATTATCATGAGAGACTGGTTTATCATCACTTAAAGATTTTGTTTGAACCAACTCATGATGAACCTGAATGGAAGGGACTCTACAATGGTCAAGTTACAAGATGGTTTTTATATCAAACTTGTGGAGTTCATGTGTTAACTGTGTCTGGAGAAGTTATTCATATGTTTGTGGAAGGTGAATATCCCAAATTGAATAATTATCCAGGAGTTATTGCTCAGATGGTGAAGCCTGGTGGTTTGAAGATGTTGATGCCCTATGATGGTCAAGCTTACAATTTGTTGCTGAAGTATGAGAAAATTCTTAAATCTAGTAAGTGTTTGGCTACATCCTCCAATTCAGGTGTTTTGAGCTTAAAGGAAACTTGAGAATTATATTTGAATGTATCAAGTTTAGGGGAGGATTGTTGGGTTTTAGGTTCCTTGGATCAAGAATTATTCTAAGTGTTGGAACCACGGACAGAGTTGGTGAAACCACGGACAGAAGAATGAATCCACTGCTGAAGATAAACCGCGGCTAGTAGTATTGTGTAACCACGGATATTGTATTGTAACCACTGCTAGTCTTGTATAGTCGGTTTAATATTTTGTATTAGATAAATATGGAAAAGATATTTATCTTGTAGGTTACGTATTGTATTATGTAAAGGACTCCTTAGCCTATAAAAGGAGGTCCTAGGGTAGATTAGATATACGTATGTTTTATATCTAAGGTCGATACACTTCAAGGTTGTAAAACCCTAATACTGGTTAGAGTATTCGTATTAATAATAATATTGAGGTGTTGAATTTTTATTGTTTTTCTTCTTAAGATTAAGTATTAAATTCTGCGTGATACTTAATAAGTCTTTGTTAAAGTCAGTTTCTATAAAGGATCGTTTGCTCAACTGGGATCAGCATTGGTTATTCATATTCTTTGTATTATGCTAATACATGCAGGTACATAACCAATCTTGGTTAGGAATTGATCATAAAAGGTGTGTAACTGAGACACACAACAAATGGTTATTGATTCACCATGTCTAATCCACATAAGAATCAACTAGTCCAGAGCAAACGGCTACTGGTAAAGACTTAACAAATCCGTTTATGGTTGATAGTTTACCAAAAACTATATGGTTATCAACTCACCATATTCTTTATGATTAAGAGTTGGCTAGTCCATAGCAAACGGCTCATGGTAAAGACATATCAAATCTGTTGATAGCTGATAGTTTGCTAAAAACTATAATGAGAGCAGTCCAATTTTCATATGTTTTATTTACCACTGCTCTTGAAAAATTTTGTGAAAAATTACCACTGCTAGTTCACAGTTTCCACTAACAGAGTTATTTTTGCCACTGATGATCTAGCCGTTACAACTGTTGTGTCAGTAACAAATTTTTTACTAGCCGTTGAAAAGAAATTGCTTTCCATATATATAGGGTAAAATTTTTAGAAGCTTATCTACTTTCCTAATTGCTATTTATCCTTTAAAGATAAATCTTTTCCTTAGATAATCTTTCTTGCGCAAAACTCTTAAACCCTACCACTATATATCTTTCTCTCTCAATTGGCGAGTTATTTATTCAACTCTTACTGACATAATATATTTTTCATCAAAAGATTTTATGGCACCAATCACCTTTGCTGATGAGCACAACCAAGTGCCCTACATGGAAAAGTCAAATGAGAAGAGTGGCCATATAAGGTATGCTTTACTTCTTAATCCCACACTCTATATCTCTCAAATCAAACTTGTTTTGGAACTCTATTCAGTCCACAACTATTGATGTCACTGAGGCATCCTTGAGGAGAATTCTCCAATTGGATGATCTCAATGGTATCATCACATTACCTATGCCAGAAATTCATGAACATCTTGCATCCATGGGGTATGATACCATTGACAAAAAGGCTACTTTAAAAAAGAGTGGTTTCTGTCCTCACTGGAGATTTTTAATACATACTCTGTTACATTGCCTAAGTCCTAAGAAAACATCTTATGAACAATTCAGTTCAACAATGGCTTACCCTTTGGTTTGTCTAGCCACTGATAGGATTTTTAATTGGTCTAAATATATTTTTACAAGTATGCAAGGCAATGTAAAGAGTTCAACAAAAATTTTGATGTATCCAAGGTTTGTGCAAGCAGTGTTAAATGAGTTTCAACTGCAACCCCACACAAGTATTTATAAAATCCATTGCCTTAAGCCTAAAGTTTTTCAAAACATGGATAAAGATGGCAATAGGGTTGTTAAACCATTTTTTCCTCAAATGCTTGGAAAGATTTCATAGGTACAAGGTGAAGTTGCAACAATCCCAGTTGTATCTCAAACCACACCCACAATCATAGTTCCAAATATCAACTATACTCCACCAGTTTCTCACACCTATAAGAGGAGGCAAAAACAGCCAACTCCTCCCATTACAACACAGCATGTCCCTGATCCTCTTAGTTTAGGAACAAGTAGTGGTGGTTCCAGGCTTCCACCTAGTCCAACTAGGAGTGAGTCTGAGCCAATGCCCTATGATTCACCTCTCCCAACAGGTCACACAGTTGGAAGTGGTGAGGGCAGTGGCCAACCTATGGAATTGATGGAACTTTGTACCAAACTAACTAAGCAGGTTGAATCTCTGGAGAAAGACTTGGCACAAGTAAAGGAGCAACATGCCAAGGATGTTACACAACTGAAAGCAGAGTTTCATAATTTGAAGAAAAAGTTGCAGGGGTTGAAAAAGAAAAAGGGAGCTGAAAAGATTGTGATATCATCTCCATCCTCACCTCATGATGGTGACTCAGAGGGCTTCAGTGAAGATTTTGGGAATTCTCCCAAACAGGGGAGGAAAACTGATGCTGAAACTAAGGGGAGGAAGATTGATTTTGGAGATGAAGGTGATGTAAATTTTGGAGTTACTGAGGAAGGAGTTACTAAGGAAGCTGATACTCAAGAAGTTCCTCAACAGTAACCAGAGCAAGAAATTTTTAGTTCTGCAACCACTGATACCATTTCCAGTGCAGATCAAGTTTCCACTACTGGTCAAACTATTGCCACTGCAGAAGAAGAAATCGAAAAGAAGAAGGAGAAAGGTAAAGCAGTTGTGCAGAGTGAAGAGCAACAAAGAAGGAAGATTTCAAAGAAAGAACAAGCTCAAATTGCTCATGATGCAGAGGTTTCTAGAAAGATCAATGAAGATCAAGTTGCTAATAAGAAAAGACTGGAGGAGTTAGAGATTGCAGACTTCATGGAGGCTAAAAGGCTGGGCAGAATGGACACTACTGATCCAATGGATGTAAATCCAGTTTCCACTGTTCCACCTACAATATTCAGAGAAAAGACTCTAGAGTTCAGCTATGTACCTACAGAACAAGAGATTGAGTTCTTGATTACTAATGATCTAGTGGTCAAGAAGAAGGCAATTGACCTAGTTGCAGACAAATCCTTAACTGAAGATCAAAGAACTGCACAGTTGAAGGATTTCATTCAAATGAAGAATAGCCAAGCACTTCAAGATGGATTTGTTTTAGTCAGAAAGGATCAAAAGAAACCAAGACAACCAACCAAGGCACAAGTTATCTCAAACATGAAGACTTATTGTTGCAATGTTGGTGGCTGGAAAAGACATCAGTTCAAAGGGATGACTGATGATCAGGTTGAAGGTATCTACTACAGAGTTAAAAGGCAAGATCAAGATTTTATTCCTATGAACTCTGAAGAAGAAGAAAGAAGATATCCTCATCTGAAGAGAAAAGCCAAAGAAAGTGAATCTCAGACTTTGAAGAAGACAAAGTTTGCTGAAGAACAAGAAGTTCAAACTGAGAAATTCACTGAAGAACAGCTAACTGGTATGATTCTGATTGAAGAAGAAGATTTTTATCCTGAACCACTGCAAGTCAGACATCCTATTATTGATTGGGAAGTTTACACTGCTAGCAATTTTGCTCCAACATGGAAGATTACAAGGCTAGGTGGTGAAACTTCATCATTTATTCAGTTTGAAGAACTCATCAAAGCATGTGACAGAGAAGATCTTGACACATTGTGGAGATTAGTTCAAGAAAGGTTTGAAGCTGAAGATCTTAAAGATAGGAAGGAAATGTAGTTATGGGTTAATCTAAGAAGGCTCTATGAACCAGATGTTAATGATGATTTCTGGAAATTTACATGTTCATGTCCTGGTACTAAATGGACTAACTATGATTCATGTGAAGTTCATCATGTTTCTACAAAGGATGGAGTGGATGCATTTATGTTTGCTGAGAAAGAATACCCACTCAGAGCTGGAACTCTCACTGTGATGTTGTGTACAACAATAAGAGTTCATGAAGATAATGAGAAGGTCAGAGCTTTGTTACATAGGCTTCAAGATCAATGCTCAAGAGCTATTCAGGATTTAAGAAGAAAGTGAAGTGTTTGGAAGAATTCCCTAATCCTTGCTGACAATGAAGATTGAAGAAACTTATTGATTTGTGGAGAAATCATAAGTTTAGGGGTGGATTGTTGAGAATAATACTAACAGTTACCACTGATAGTCTTGGGGAAGACACTGCTGAAGAATGCACTAGCAGTGGAAATACATTACCACTGCCAGTACATATATTACCACTGCTATTAGGATAATTGTTATGAATCCGTGTATTGATAAGTATAGAAAAGATCTTGTGTATATTCTATATTTTTAGTATTATACTTATCTTGTAAAGGACTCCTTGTTCTATAAAAGGAGATCCTAGGTCATTGTTTAAAAAAAAATACTCAAGTATGCTTCAAGGTGTAACCCTAGTGATAAGCAAGATCACTCGTATTATTCATAATAATATTGAAGCTTTGTGTTATATTGTTCTTACTTACAATACATCATACAATCAGTATTCTGAGTATTACTAAGTATATTCCGCGTACTTATTAATATAAATCAAAGTATCACTAACATAAGGAGTGTGTTTAGATCCATCAAGAAAACCATCTGCTGATGCAGTGAGACCTCTTACGTTGCATTTTTTCATGCCAACTCTCCATAGAAGTCAAATTAAGCTATGTTTCTTCATTTCTCAACCCAAGATATAGTTACCCTTTCCTTTCGGCATCCAATCATCTTCATATGTGGGATCCAGATCGGGAACATTCTTTTAAACCATCTTATCTGCATATGTTAGTGGACATACAAACAGATATATGGTGGTCGACAATACCCAAACAGCAATCGACTAATAAAAGTCAATCCAACATATCAATCAGTTCATATAAATCATGGGAATAATGTGTTTATCAAACTCTAGTCATCTAATCCTAACAATCATATCCTAGGCACCTAGTCCTTCAACGTAGGTAAGACATGTTTTAAATTTAAGTATATAGGATAATTAGATAAGCTCGTTAGATGATATAGATTTGAAAACATTCTCCCCCTCAATCAATGACTTATTTTCTGAAAAGTTTAAAAGCGCTGAAGTCATTGATTGAGTTTTCAATTTTTACGAAAACTCTGAATTTGATTGATTTACAAGCAACTCATTTACCACCATTTTAGAAAACAACAAATATTTTTTTGAAGAATTTATAGAAGGAAAAACATTTTTCGTAGGAACAGCAGTCCTTCGACATACTTTCCTCAATTAGTTTTTAGGATAAGTGCACGGAATATTTTAAAATTGGTTTAGCACAACACTTTCCTTCTTTTGAAGAGCAGGTTGCTATCTGAAATAATAGCAAACCATAGTTTTGAAGAACGGGTTACAGTCTGAAGTAACTTCAAGCCATAATTTTAGACATGTTTTGAAAAGAAACATTTACACCTTCTACTCGAACTTCATCTATGGTCTCGTGCCATTATTGAATGACATTTCTAAGACCGTAGATGTTATCGATACCAGAAGACATGTCTTGAGAAAACATTTTTTTTATGGATTTTTGTAGGTTTTATATTTTTGTATTTTATTTTTGTTGGTTTTATATTTTTGTATTTTGCTTTTTGATAAATATATACAAATAAGATGATATAGTTTAAGAAGATGATGATACAAGTACCGAGATAAGGATATCGTTCAGCACTTAGTAGAAGATAGAAGTCATCATTTCTTAAACTTTCACCACCAAAGCTTTCGGGACTCTTGAATGGAAGTCAGAAATTGAGTCAATAGAAAGTGAGACTTTGGTAGCTTCCCCCCAAACCGACAATCTTCGAATAAAGATCATTTTCCCAAGAAGTAGAAAGTGAAGGGAACCAGTCTCATTGAATGAAGCTCAAGAACCCGAAGAAGACAATAACAAGGAAGTAACAAGTTAACACGGATCATCTCTGCGGTTATCAAACCCGGAATAAATGATTAAGCCCTAATCATGGGAACCTGTTGTGCGTCTCCGAGGTACACATTACTCTTCGATTTTTGAGCAGCTGTCAGATCGGGAGAACAATATATCAACATCTTCATTACACCAAATGCATTCCAGTTATCTAACATATAGCCAATCAGCTCATAATGTACACATGTACCCAACAAGAGTAGAGACAATGACATCCATGTAACATGTTGAGTCACTAATCATCTCTGCGGATGTCAACTCCGGAATAACTGAATTAGCTCGATCATGTGAACATGTTGTGCATCCTTGATGTACACATATCTCTCCCCTGATGGTTGCGATCTCATCGGAATCATCATTGCATTGTGTACATGAAGCAATAACTGGAAGCACTACCATAAATCATATAGAAGATGTTGATAAGCAATATCATCTCACGCTCCAATTATTCTTCTCATATTTCTTCCCACTGAGAGCTGAGTTAACACATACCAAAAGTGTCAAGAGACCACTTACCCCAAATAGTTGGAATAATACATCCTTCCCCCAAATAGTTGGAATGATACATCCTTCCCCCAAATACTTGAAATAATACATCCTTCCCCCAAATATTTGGAATGATACATCCTTCCCCCAAATACTTGGAATGATACATCCTTCCCCCAAATACTTGGAATGATAACACCAAACGCCATGAATTAAACACTGAGTTTCTCTACGGTTATGATATTTGTCTCCCCGGAATAACTTCAATATAGAAGAAGTATTTAGTTCATCACGTGTACTCGTTGTGTGTTTAGATGTATATCTCCTTCCCCCTTGCTGGTTTTGATACCTCAGAATCAGCAAAACATAATACACTCATATCCTTGAAATATTTTGAGAATAACACAATAAGCTCAAATGTATCCTGTGAGAATCAACTGCTACAGAAACTCTCCTTGACTACCTTAACCAACCCAGATGTAGAAAATTTAAAGTGACCACTAATGAAGCAAACCCGATATACCAAACTTGAATCTGAAGTAAAGTTCCCCACATTTGTATCTTATTCTTGCACTAATATTGGAATAACGGTGTCGAGAATTTATGCTCCAAGCAAATCTCTAAGTACTCAATACTCAACCAAAGTATGAGACACTAACACCTCTTGCGATTATCCACAACGAAAGTTGCGTGTGTCACTGAGTAAAACAACGTAACTCCTTAAAGTGATAGTTAACCAGGTCTTCAACCATCCATATCAACTGCTGGTAACTAGATAAACTAAGTCTTCTACATAGATCTTAAGCACGAGCAAGTTATCATTGAGAGTCATGCATCCAACCAATTCGGACTTCAAGATAAAATAAGAATACACATTTGTGAAAGTCAACTTCAATCTCAAATAAGTGATAAATGATTAACTCCGAAGTAATCAACTTGTGTCAAATGTCCAACACATGAATAAACATACAATCGGATGTACATTGACCCACTGAATGAACCGGAACAAATGATTCCTCAACATCAATGCATTCTTCCTAAAGGTATACATGTAGAGACTGATATGGAAGATTCACCAATAATGTCTTCGAGCGGATGAGGTAGTCATTTTCCTTAATGTTCATGTGGTTGATTTATAGCGTGCACGATGAGAGGAACAATTATCCGTGAAGATTTGGCAAAGGAATACCAAAGAGCGGATCATTATTTATGAACAATAATCCGTGAAGATTTGGCAAAGGAATACCAAAGAGCGGATCATTATTCAATAGTGCAACAACAATATCATGATAGTCATTATCAATGCCTTGTAAGATAACTGGAGATAAGGTTTCTTTGAGAATTCCGAGAAGTACTTCTTAGATGGTGAACCAGTTGAGTCAATAGGAACCGGAGCATGAGCTTCAGAAACTGGATGATCAACATTCGTTGGAGGTTGGAAGTACTCATCAAACATATCTTGAAAAACAACGAATCCCAAGTAGTAAATCCTAGTTATCCTTAGTGAGTGAAGACATTAGGCGTTGGAGAGTCGTATGACCATAACTCAAGCATCCATCAACATGTAGTATATTCACTCTTCTCCCCCTCACAAATTGCAAATGAAGTTTGCCATTTTTGATTGAGCAAGTGAATAAGAATATATACTAATGAATGGAGATCGACTTGAAGATTGAATGAGCATGGAAAAACATGAAGCTTGTTGATGAAGAATGTCGATGAGAATGGTCATAAAAATGAAGATTTCTCTTCTTCTGAAGATAAAGCGCACTGAGGCATACACTTTTCTTTACTTTGAGGAACGGGGCCTGAAGTGTTATCTACAGATGCCATAATGATGAAGTACGAGGCCTAAACTGATGTGAACAGACGTCATAGTGTTGAATATCAAGGTTGAGTTACTTGAACCCGTGAGTTATGAGATATCAATCCATTTGTAATCCATACTTTAAGCCAGTCCATGTAGTGAAGGACCGAAGTATCTGCAACAAAGTAAGGACTACCTGCACTAACATTACAAGCTGGATTGCATATATATTGGTTAGTGACATTAGTATCCAAACCCTTTGGGGTTTCACGATCAACCTTGATTTTGTCAACGGTAAACAGCTTTCCGGTAGGTATCCACCTAAGTCCAACATCCTTAAACATTCTACCAGACGGTATCCCCTTATGGCAAGGTCTAGGATTGTTGATATTCTTATGCAAAGTGGAAGAGTTATCGTTATTCCTAGACTCCAAAGATTTAGCAGTTGGGATCCATCTATGCGAAGTTTCAGGTTTGTTTTGCTTCATAACATGTTGAACCTTAGCCATGTTAGTAGCCTTAGTGGATTGTACCTTAGCATGTGAATTAGGAAAATGTTTCTTATTCGGAAAAGAATCAGAATTTCTAGGTTCATTTTCTACATGCTTAACATTCTTCTTCATATAACTACTCTTAGATGTAAGCCAACCCCTAGTCTTTTAAGTGTTCCTAGGTAATGGTTTACAACTACTAGCGGTGCCTTGAAATCTCGTGGAATGCATCACCCTAGGTCTTGCACCTAAAATTCCATCTTTTCGAATCTGTGCCTTTTTTCTAGCTTCTTCTAGATAACAGTTCTTCCACAAGTCATTCATATCATATGAATTCTGGGTTTCAATGCTTGGTTTTGACACTGTTTTCGAACTATTCCTAGAGGTGCTGGGATGTAACATATTGGATTTCACAAACACATCAAACCATGTTAAATGGGGCGTACACTTTAAGGCTTTTAGAGAGAGAAAGTTTAGAGGTTTAGAGAACTTAGAAAGAGAAAGTAAAATCTTATTATGAGCTCCAACCCTCTACCTTGGGAGGTAGAGGGTATTTATAGTACCTTACATAAAACGCCACCTACGGGCTGTCGATCAGGAATACAGTGGGTAAAGACCCATCCGTCCTCCACGATGTTTCTTAACTAAATACTAACGAACATTAAATACCTATGACTACGAGCTTTCTAACGATTACATTTACTTGAGGTGACCGACACTTTAACAACTGGATTTTCTAAATCCTAACAATCTCCCCCTAAGGGAGGTCACCTCATATTACATTGAACACAAACAGATATAACATTAAGATTGTTATTGGATTCTTGTTAATGTTCTTTGCTCTGAAGCCCGTAGTCTTTGATTCCTCATATTTTGCATGTTTGGTTAATCCAAGTGAAGGTCTTTAACTGATCCACGTGATAATGAGTTTTGAGCTAGCTTTGAGATCATCAGCTACCATAAATCTCTGACTTTTCCTTTGTAGTGTTGACATTATGTGAAGTTGGGACATTTGGGCCGACATGCTCACATTCTGGATCATGATTTCTTCTCATCAGAGTGGCGGAAGTTTTAGTTGATTCACGATATTTGCAGTAGCGTAGCAGAAGCATGGATTGACAATATCAGAGTCGTTGATGCACTTATCATGATTTCTTTAGAAATTAATGTGTTATGTGAGCATGTGGCTATGGATTGACCTCTCCATTCTGATCAGCTGCAAACATCGGTATGTACCTGCAAACAACAGTTAGCAATAAAACACACGAAAGTGTCTTTGACCACTTTCGTTGAATTGAGGTACACGCCCCACGATTTCCCGTTGATCAGTTACAAGTACTGCCTGTGATCAGGTATAATTCCGAAGAATTTCCTTGACAGGGTTTCGCAACTGCTCTAGCCGTTCTTAAACCGGAACGTCTCAAAGAAGACAACACGGAGTGAGTGAACCAGCGAATTGAGATTCATTGATTGATGAAAAGAGATGTGAGAAACAATCGTGTACTGCTCAATATAATGTGTTTTTGCAATACAATGAAGGTTTTAAGGAAAAGTGAATTTATCAATCATAAACACCTTTTATTTTGAAATATTAATACATAGTCGATGTGCTAGAAAAGAATTTTAAGCACAACGACCGGTTTTTCAAAGGTATCCGTCAATCCATTCCCAGGACCAAGGTTGATTCAATGATGAATCCCCTCATTGTTTCAATCCAGTTGACACAAATTTGATCTATTGAATAGATCTCACATGCCACCTACCAAGAGCTTGTTTGATGTTGGCTCTAGAAGGCTTTCCATCGTCATTGTGAATATGTTTGCATATCACTCAGATGTTCTGGCAATACCACAAGGATAATGCGTAGGACTCATAAGATATATTCTCACTTTCCACATTGTGTGAAATAGTGAGTCTTCATTGATTGTGTCTTTAGTGAGATTTATTGATGATCTCGTAGCACTAGACTCAATTGTGCACATTTGGTTCCTATGCCGGAGACTAGGGAGAGGGTCTCCTTCTTCAATATCAAAAATCTCTAAGAGAAAGTCGATAGATAATGTAGGTTCCCCGTGAGAATGAAACAAGTCCTTTTAAGAGGAACTTGAGTAGCTTGGGAAGTTGTAGTGCAGCGCGTCACTGGGTCCATGACGTCTTGTCTTCAATACCAGTGTTATCTTAGTAAACACCAGTAGCATATGTATTGAACCTGGTTTCTACCCTAAGGATGAATTATTGGAGGGCTATTTCTTTTCACCCTTTTCACATTCAATTCTTTTTCATTCTTCAACCCCTTCAGTGCTTACCAAGACTTCATAACTAGAACCTTGTTGGGTTAATTCCAATTTTAGCTCTGTCTCAGTCCGCACTCTTCCCATTTCTCACTTTTCTCCTTTTTTTCATCATACCTAAGGACTTCTACACTATCTAGTGGATTATCCCTGGGTAGATCCCTCCGGCTCTGGCGGGACCGTAGGAATGAATACCTAACCTAACCATCCTTATATCTCCATACATAAAGTAAATTGGGTCGGTCTTTTTGGTATTGTTCTTCTGCCATTGGAACCAATTGAAAACCATTTGAAAATCAATCCAGGTACTTGTGATATATTATCAAAGCATTTTATACCTGGATTGTTTTTGATATTTCAGAAAAAGCTCCCCCTCAACATGTGCATCGAATATTTGAAATTGTTTTGGCACATGGAGGTAAGAGAAAGAATTCAATTCATAGATTAACATTTTCTAAAAATATCTACATCACCTTCCCGATCAAAATTAGTGTTTCAAATACTGTCAAAGATATTATTGGGAAAGGATGTGGTTTTCAAAAAGTTGCCCCCCCCCCTCAATATATGCATCGAGATTTGAAAGTGTTTTGCACATATTAGGGAAAAACCTGCACTTAGAGACAAATCAATCACGTTTCAATCCTTTTTGGTTTGATATAGATGCTCCTCTTAACATGTGCATGGAAAATTTGAAATCGTTTGGCACATGTAGGGAGGAGAGCTTGTTAATCACTTACAAACCATTTGTCGAATTATCAGTTTAAATCAAAAATTCTCCCTCGATCACAATTTTCAAATCATTTGAGATTTGTGATCTCTATAGATTTAAATTATTTTTGAAAGCTTTTGAGGAGAATTGTGACTTGCTTATGAAAACATTTAACCGATAAGGATCAATTCTGAGACTTTAAACTCCAAAGATTAAACATGCTTGAGTATCTTTTGAAAAACATGACATAAGCCTTGGTCTGAACCAATTGTATGACAAATAACATTTTGATTTAATTGAAATCATTCTCCCCCTCAATCAATGACATAAGTTATTGATTGAGAGATAGAGATTTTGACAAATGTCAAGTCCAGATGATTTTCAAAAATTGAGTCCGAGTTATTTTTCAAAGCTATTAGTTTTCATTAGATAACAAATATTTTTCAGAAGAATTTATAGAAGGAAAAATATTTGTGAATGAAACATTTGTTTTTTTGGTGACAAACATTTGTTTTTAGAATCAGAGCATGAGATTTGAAAAATAAGATAAAGCATGGCTCTGTTCTTTCTTTAAAAGACAGGGTGTAGTCTGAAATGACTATAAACCTTCTTTTTTCTTTTCTTTTCTTTTTTTTTACATTCGAACTTCATCTAAGGACGCGTGTCACTCTTAGAGTGACAACACAAAGACTGTAGATGAAATCGAATAACAAAAAATGGAAAAATTATTTTTAAGTTTTTGCAAAGATTTTCTTATTTTTTAAGGATTTTTTGAAATTTTATATTTTTCTATTTTCTTTTTGAGGGTTTTATAATAATTTTTTTTTTTTGAAAAAATATTTACAAGAGATGGATGAAGAATAGCTTTTACTCCTCGTCTTCCTCTTGAAGACGTTTGAGTGTTTCCGGTTGTAGGCTTTTTAGACCAAGTCGTGGAAGGATAAACTCAAATCGTTCTCTAGGAAGAGCTTTGGTGAAGATGTCTGCTAACTGATATTCAGACCTCACAAAATATAGTTCCACCACACCGTTCTCCACTTGCTCCCTGATGAAATGATGTCGAATGTCGATATGCTTTGCTCTTGAATGTTGAACATTGTAGCATGAGAGAGCAATGGCACTCTTGTTTTCACAATACAGAGGGATTTTGTTGAATTCAAAGCCATAGTCAGATAATTGGGATCTCATCCATACGATTTGAGCACAACAAGATGACATGGCTATGTATTCTGCCTCTATAGAGGATATAGAAGTACTCATTTGTTTCTTTGAAGACCAGCTCACAAGCTTATCACCCAAAAACTGAGCACCTCCAGACGTGCTTCGACGTGTATCATGACACCCTACAAGGTCAGCATCTGCATAGGCTGTTAGTGACATACCGGTGTCCTTCGGGTACCAAAGTCCGATGTTGATGGTTCCTTGGAGATACCGAAAGACCTGTTTAACTGCTTCAAGGTGTTTTTTGGTAGGCTTAGCTTGGTATCTAGCACACATGCATACAACGAACAAAATGTCTGGTCTACTAGCTGTAAGGTACATCAGGGACCTAATCATACTACGATATTTAGTTTGGTCAACCATGATCCCTGCGTGGTCCTCATCCAGTTTAGTACGCTCTACCATGGGAGTGCCAACAGGGTCACAAGAATCAAATCCAAATTTCTTTAAAATTTCATTAGCATATTTAGATTGATTGATAAAAATGCCTTCGGTACTTTGTGAAATTTTTAATCCCAAGAAAAATGACATTTGTCCCATCATTGACATTTGAAATTTGGAGCCCATCTCCTTATAAAAACGGTCACATTCATTGGGGTCAGTCGAGGTAAAGATAATATCATCAACATAGATTTGAACGTGAATTAAGTGTTTGCCTGACTTTCTGGTGAACAATGCCAGATCAACTGCTCTTTTCTGAATACGTTAGATAGAAGAAACCTTGATAGCGTATCGTACCATGCCCTTGGAGCTTGCTTCAAACCGTAAAGGGCCTTCTTCAAGCGATAGACATGAGTAGGATGCTCTGGATTCACAAAACCTTCAGGTTGGCTGACGTATACGACTTCTTTAAGATCTCCGTTAAGAAAGGCCGTCTTTACATCCATCTGATAGACTACCATGTTCTTACTTGCAGCGTTAGCCAAGAAGATTCTGATTGCCTCGATACCTGCAACTGGAGCAAATGATTCTTCAAAGTCGATACCCTCCTCTTGACGATATCCTTTTGCAACCAATCGAGCCTTGTTCTTTAACACATCACCATGCTCATCAAGTTTAACTTTGAAGATCCACTTTAGAGCAATGATCATAGCACAGTCAGGAGTAGGTACTAATTCCCATACATCTAGTCGATCGAACTCATGAATTTCTTCTTGCATGGAATTGAAACAGCTGTCTTCATTCATGGCAGTTTTAACGTCTTTTGGTTCGACCTTGGATAGTACGGAGTTGAAGAAGCACCATAAGATATCAGTTGCAAGTTGTTTACGAGTGGATACTGGACAAGAAGGGTTTCCAATGATGTTATCCAATGGATGGTCATGTGTCCATTTTCTAAGGTGTTCGTGTGGTTGTTGTTGAGGAACTGAAGTAGCAGAGTTTGGATCTCCTGATGAAGATGGTTCTGAAGTTGGTTCAGCAGCAAATATGTTCTCAAATGGAGCATCTTCGGGAGTAGCAAAGGGTTTATCTCCATCATAGGTGACAGAAACATTTCCATGATGTACACTTGATGATTGAGGATTTGATGATGAGGATGAGTGATCTGCAGTAGGCGCATCTTGACTCAATGACATAGAAACTGAAGGGTTATCTACGTTGACTGGGTTAGGGGCAGCCTCTGTCGATGGATTTGGCTGATCATTAGCAATAGGCTCATAGCGTTCATCAAACATTAGATCAAACAATTTCTTCAAATCATCTTCTGAAGGGGGTACATATGGAGTTGCTGGTGAGGGATTTTGTACAAGAGAAGAACTAATAGGACTACTTAATGAAGGTTGTGATGCGGGTCCAGAACTTGATTGTCCTGGAGCCATTTGTCCAGACAGCTCATCGAACGTGACGTGAATAATTTCCATGATATCTCGAGTTCTTTTGTTGTAGATTCGGTAACCCTTCTTGTTTGATGCATAATACACAAAAACTCCAATGTCCGCCATAGCTCTTAATTTTCCTAAATCTTGACCGTCATTCGTTGGATAGCACAAAGCACCAAATACACGAAGGTAGGAGAGATCAGGTGTTCGTTTATGGACAAGTTCGTATGGTGTTTTTCCATGAGTGGTGTATATGAGGGAACGATTTTAGGTGTAGCAAGCAGTGGCAATGGCTTCAGCCCAAAGAAACATTGGAACCTTTGAGTAAATTAGCATTGTTCTTGCAGCTTCAACAAGGGTCCGATTTCGTCTTTCAACTACACCGTCATATTAAGTTGAACCTGCAGCTGTTTGATAAGTTTGATGATGACATCAGGAGTTTCATCCTTTGTCCTCAAAAACTTAACCCAAGTAAATCGAGAGTAGTCATCAACAACGACTAATACATATTTCTTCCCATTTATCGTTTGCACTCTCATAGGTCCGCACAAATCCATATGAAGAGTATGAAGAACTTCCATAACTGAGTTAGCAGGTTTGGGTTTGTGAGCATATTTCTTGCTTTTTCCCAATTGGCATGCTGAACAAAGATGATATTTTTCATACATTAACCTGGTAAGCCTCTTACAAGTTCCTTTCTGGAAAGATCATTAATGGTGCCGAAGTTCAAGTGATTGAGACGACGATGCCATAACCATGACTTTGTTTTCGAAGCCTTTGACAACAAGCAGATTGGAGAATACTTCATCATGTCTTCGATAGAGATGGTGTATAGGTTTGAACCACGTGTTCCTATTAACAGTTCCACACCATCAAATTCTCTAACGAAACAAGTATGTTTTCTAAAAGCTACCTCTAGATCGGAATCACAGAATTGACCAACAGAGAACAGGTTATGACCAAGACCTTCAACATAATATACCTTAGAGATTACACTGTTACCAACAACATAGTCTCCATAACTCATAATTGCACCAAAATGGTTGTTCCTGAATCTAACAGTCCCGATGAATTTACTCATGAAGTTCATGAGCCGCGAGCGATCTCCAGTCATATGCTTGGAACAGCCTGAGTCCAGGTACCACAGAACCATTTGAACGACCAGCAGTTGAACACACACAAGAATGGATAACTGGATAATTGGGATCCCCATGCAATAATGGGTTCCACTTGGTTAGACAAAGAGATTGGAACTTCCACATCAGAAGCAGAGTCAATGAAATCATTAGTTGTAGATGTCGGGCTAGTAGAAACAGTAGATCTATTCAAAGTATGTTCACTTCTTAAATGTATAGTTCTACCAGTGGGCATCCATTTCATAATGGGCATTGACTTAGATAATTTAGGGCACAACTCGTTAAGATTAAATTTGCGGCCAGTAGATATCCACTGATAACCTATATTACTAAATTTTCTTCCTGTGGGTTTCCAATGTTTTCTAACCTTCTTCCGCCTTTGCTTTCTAGCCTTCTTAGCTTGATTTTTGGCATTAATAATTTTAACTGGGTATTTAACAACATTAATCAAATCATTCACACCACATACATGATTAGTAATAGAAACCAAGCAATCATCATTACATGTTTTGCCAAAAGTAGCAGAATTCGCATTAATTACAGCATGCTTAGAGCTAACACTAGAATCAACACGATTCATTTTATTCAACATAGTTTCATAATTCCTAAGGTGATCTTCTACTCTCTTCCACTGAACATTTCTAGCTTGCAAGGTCCTATCATTCTTTGTGTTGCCTTGAGGCTTTGACATGCTCGCTTTGGTGTCACTTTTTACTCCTGTAGAGGGAATGGAAACATTAGTTGGTTTTGCTACTTTTTGCATTTTAGGTTTAGAAGTGCTGGGATCTGAACTACTTGAAGGCACATTAAAGTTCACTTTCTTAACACTGGGCATAGAATGGGTTACATTCTTAGCACTAGGCATAGAACAAGGCATCACAGCTTTATCTTTCTCACATAAGGATTTAGGGCATGTTGCTCTTAAACATTCTAACAGTTCCTGAGATCGTTTGGCATATAAGCATGCATACCTAATTTCACTATCAAGTGGCTTATTTAAGTTATCCTCTTCTACAATCTCTCGGAGACATTCTAGACAATCCTTAAGGTGACATAAATAGTTATGAGACACAAGTTCGTTATTTCTAAGATGAGGAGGAATGTATTTAACAGTCACAGTATACTTAGAATATGGAGATGACTTTGATGCAACATTTTCATTAAAGACAAGGGGCATTTTTCCTTTTACCTGACTCTTCAGATTCTCAATTTCCTTTTGTAATGAAGTTATTTTTTCATTGTTTTTGTCACGAGTGACTTTCATTGAATCGTATAACTCTTTGAAGTGTCGTTTGACCTTTTCATTTTCTTCTAGAAAACTCTCATTTTTTTGTTGTAATACATTAATGTTGTTTTGAAGATGAAAGTGTTTAGAAAATTGAGAATCTAAAGGAGGCGGCATTTGGGAGCCAGTCACATTGTTCTTTTCACCCGTTCATTGTGAAATTTGGGTTTTTAACTTTCTGATCGTGTTACAGTGAGCTCGAATCTGTTCATCACGTTTATTTATTTCAAAAACTGCATCAAACTCTGGAACATCCAAGGATATCTTGATGTTTGAGGTTTTAACATTTTCTTTGAGATGTTGATATTTTAGTTGCAAATCCAAATGTTCAACTTCTAATTTAGAAAAGTGTTTTACCAAATTATCGTGATCATCCTGGTCAATTTTCTCATTTAGTTTTGAGTTTTTGTTTTCAAGCTCAATGACACGATCATGGGAAACTTTTAAAGCAACAGATAATTCATGAAATTGAGAAGCAGTAATAGAATACTTAGTAACAGTGTCGAACACATCTTGAACAACACATTGAGAGATCAGATTATCATTAATGATGTGCAGATTCTTTATCTCAATTTCATTATTCTTAAGCTCACGTTCATAATTATTGACTTCAGCTATCATAGCATCAAATTCCTTTTCCATTTCTTTAATTTCTATGTCTATTCCCTTTTTAAGACTCTCAAATTGACTTTTTAATTGTTTAAATAAAGGCATGACCTCAGTTAAATAGCATTCTTTAGTTTGCTCAAAACCCCTTTCCTCTTCAGTAATCCCTGTAGGTGTGATTCTCTTCTTGCAAGTCTTCTCAAAATCAATGAATAGTTGATAAACTACATACAGGTTGATTAGGGTCTTGCTCTTAGTGGGAAGAGTTATAGGAACTAAATGCATTGGTGTATTTGGAGGATACACCGTAGCTGGAAGCACTTTCCTAAGGGGAGTTTTTGTTTCAACAAGATTATCTGCTTTTTGCTTATCCAAATCCTTTTTCCAGAACACTTGTTCAGGCGTTAATAGGGTTTGAGGCTTAAACTTGTTCAGGGAAATCCAATTTTATTTAGTGTAATCATGGGGTTTGACCATTATTTTCTGCTTTTTACACTCAGGCTCTTCTAGCTTCTTATTCATTTTCTCCCTAGAGGCATCTTCTAATTGAATATCTTCCACAGTACACTCAGCACAACTAGGTTTCTGTCTAGGTTTAAGAATCTCATTGCCATCATAGATTACATTTTGAGCTGCTCTAGCAACTTTTCCATACTCGGGATTGGGTGCCTCAATAAGGGGGATGCTATGTTTATCGCTTAAGACTCTATGCTTAGTGATCATGTGAGCAGTCTGAATGGTGTTCCCTTGTATGTACAACTTATTTTCAAGCTTGTTTTTCAAATTTTTTAGGTTGGAAAAATCAGTTAAAAGTTTTGATTCCTTAGCATTAAATTCCTGTTTAAGCACTTTAACATTTTCTTGAAGTTCTTGCTTTTGCTTAACAGTTTTGTTTAGTTTGTCTTTTAAGGAATCTATCTCTTGTTTTAATATTTCTTCCCTAAAATTACTTTTTCTAATAATTCTGCACATTTGGTCATCCATTTCCTGCTCACGGGTAGTTAACTCAAACTTAACACGTTGTTCATAAATGGCAACTTGTTCTTTATAGGCATTCAGTTCAGAGATAACAGAATCATCAGGGGCACATGCAGTGTATTCATCAAAAACATAGTCATCATTGACTGCAGAAGATGCATCACTTGGTACGATCTCACTTTCACTTTGTATCACATATTGATCATATGGGACAATATTACTATTACCCACATTATCTATATCTGATTCATTAGTTTCATGTGATTGTACTTCGTTATGTATCTTTTGCTCATCAACTTCATCGTATAGTTTTAATACCTCTGAAATGATTGAGTCTTTGGATGGACCAGCCTGTTGTGGTGATGAGACCTTTGGAGAGACCATTGGTGAAATGCTAGCCATGAAGATTGTCTGGGTAGTAGGTTCATCATCGACATCAGAGTCGAATGCATCACAGTCAGCAACTTGAAAGTCATTTTGATGATTGTGACCTATTTCCTGAACTGGCTGCTCATCCACCTCAGCATCATAGGTTTTGGCATTTCCCTCAGCAAGAAACAGCAACTCTTCTTCATCCAAAACCGCTCCACTGTCCTGAGCTCGCACCAGCAGCATCTTGTCCCTGAAATACTCTACATTTTGAGGGCGTTTTGGAGATGTGCAATTCCTTGCAATATGTCCTTCACCACCACAGTTATAGCACTTGATTGGCTTTCCTTGTCCTTGATTTCCATTCCTTCCACGATTCTGATTAGCCACATACCCTCCACCCCCTCCACCTTTTCCTTGTTCATACTGTCTTCCTTGACCTGGTTGCACCATGATCTTACCATCTCTGACAATAGCATGATTGTGTAGATTGGATGCAGTTCTGATCTCATTGTTAGTGTGTGGAGTGAGGTTCAGATTTTGCTTAACCATAAGAACCAATTGATTAATGAAATGTTCCATGATTGTGTTTGAGTCTGGAGGCTTATATGCTGGATCTGGAATGAGCTTGTGGTTACCATTTCCCGTTGGTATGACTTGAGAGGCTTTGGTGGTAATTCCTACATTTGTGTAGAATGTTGTTGAGTCATTTGATGAACTTGCCTCTCCCTGATTAGAATTGAACTTTTCAAGAATCATTCGTTCAAACATAGCATGCTTCTCATTCTGAAGTAGGAAAGCATACAATTGCTCATAGTTGGTGTTCCTTAATCCTTTGGTTAACTTAACTGAGGTGACAAATTTGTGCCATTCGGGATTCATGTTGTTCACAAACTTTGAATTGAGCTGAATATTTGGCATGGTCATTTTGATATTCCTCGTATCATTCACAGGTTTGTGGAACCTCACATAGTATTCAGTGACACTTTCTCCAGTGTTCATTTCGAAGTTCTCAAAATCATCATACAATTGAGATTCCCTGTCTTCTTTGGTCAATTCAGAAACAGAGAGAAGCATCTTAACATTGTCCCAAACTACCTTGGCTTCAGTGTTGTGATTGATTAACTTGTAGATGTCTTTTGGAAGACCTTGAAGTATAATGTTTGAAGCCCTGATATCAGCATCGTATCTCTTTTTCTCCTTATCATTGAGCTCATCATACGTCTTTGGTCTATCCAAACCTAAGATCACTGTACCATCCGTAGCAGTTTCAAGTGTGTCTCTTGTAGTCTCAATCTGATAAGGTCCTTCATCAATTGATTTGAGAATGTTAACCTCATTTTCCTTTCCCAAACAGTACAACCTAATTCGTTGAGCCCATGAGTCATAATCAGTTCTGTCAAGCATAGATGGACGAGTATCTGATCCAGCTGCTTGGACATCCTCAGCAACAGAAGAGATGATTGTAGGAACGTTGGTAGACATGATTACAGATTTCACGGGATTTTATAACTCTATGACTAAACTGGGAAATAGATTCTTTCACGGGATTTTACTAAATCAAGAGAAAACCGTATCAGAAACAATACTTAAACAAGTCCCTTCAAACCTTGAAGACAAGTCGCTTAGTCACCAAGTCGCTAGGTATCCAAGTCGCTTCAATGGATAAGTCGTTAGGCTCACAAGTTACTAGAGTGACAACTCGCTAGAAGAATAAGTCGCTATTGACACAAGTCGCTATGAAGACAAATCGCTAGTGACAAGTCGCTAGACACAGAAGTTGCTAGAATAACAAGTCGCTAGATGGACAAGTCGCTGGGGACAAATCGCTAGACAAAATAGTACGACCACTACTTTGTGCTATCTGTCGCTTTGTCTCAAAAGACAAATCTCTAGAGCACAAGTCGCTTCCCACAACAAAGGCAAGTCGCTGAAGAACGTAGAGACAAGTCGCTACGAAGAAATCTATGCACAAGTCGCTTCCCACAACAAAGATAAGTCGCTGAAAACGTAGAGATAAGTCGCTACGAAGAAACCTAGTCCGAGACAGAAGTCGCTAGATAGAAATAAACAAAAACAACACTTTTCAATCCAAAAACTACCCAACCACACTGATTCAAGCCTTCCAAATCAAGAACTAAGCACTTATGATGATTCTAAACACAAAAGTACAATCAAAATTCAAACTGTAACACTGGAAATAGTCCAAATGATGCAAATACCACTAAACTTTTTTCAAACCCAAAAACCATATAAAACCACTAGAAATCTAAGAACATGTAAGAAGGATGATCAAACCATGGCTCTTGATACTATTTGTAACATATTGGATTTCATAAACACATCAAACCATGTTAAATGGGGCGTACACTTTAAGGTTTTTAGAGAGAGAAAGTTTAGAGGTTTAGGGAACTTAGAAAGAGAAAGTAAAATCTTATTATGAGCTCTAACCCTCTACCTTGGGAGGTAGAGGGTATTTATAGTACCTTACGTAAAACGCCACCTACGGGCTGTGGATCAGGCATACAGTGGGTAAAGACCCATCCGTCCTCCACGATGTTTCTTAACTAAATACTAACGAACATTAAATAACTATGACTACGAGCTTTCTAACGATTACATATACTTGAGGTGACCGACACTTTAACAACTGGATTTTCTAAATCCTAACATGGGAGTAGAAGTAGCTACTTGTTGAGGGTTAACGGAGCTAGAATCATTATTCTTTGGTAACTTTGGTGAAGTGACTGGTTTTGACAAAACTTGTATCGCATCAACTTGGGAGGCAAGCCTTGTCTTTAAAGATTTTGTTCTTTCAGATATAAATGCAGTAGGCTGCCTAACAACGGACCGGTCTCTAGTGGGATGAGAAACTGGCTTCCCCAAGGTTGATGGTTTTGTAAACTTAGTGTTCACACTTTTCCCTATGGTTTTTCTAAGCTCATTCTTCAAGGAAACAATAGCGAAACTCTTTTCCTGAAGTTGAGCTTTGAGATCATCAATTTTTGCTATCAAAGAGTTTGTTTGTTCCATTGACTTAGTTCTAGCTTCTTTGACAGAGTCACTTAGTTATATGTGATGCTTTCTCAAAGTCTCATTTTCCTTTAGTAATTGAGCCACATAAATTGACAGTTCGTTATTTCTTGTTATAATAGTATCAATGTCTTGTGCAGTCTTGACTGAATTACTTTTCACATGCATGCCAGAAATATGTTTCTTCAAGTTGTTGATAGTTGAGTTTTTGGATTGAAGCTGAGCTTTTAAATCGTTTATTTCAAAAAATTCACGAAATTCAGGAAATTCCGGATTTTTACATGGTTTCTTAGTTTGAAAACTTTCCTCCTTTCTTTGTATTGCAATTTCAAGAGAAATGCAATGTTTTTCAAGTTTTGAGAATTTGTTTAAAAGTTCATCAAAAGCCTTTTTATCAACCATATCATTTGTTTTGAATTTATTTGTCTCAGCCTCAACCAAGGAAGATTTATCATAATCATGTTCAGTATTAAGATCAGTTTGTTTAGGTACAATAGCAGATGCACTATGTTGATCAGTAAAGGGTACCTCATCATATGACACCTGTTCATTTGTCGGTCTGATATTTGCATCCACATCATGTGTAACAAGAGTTACTGGACCGCTGGATGTGTCCAGCTTATCTATCTCTGGGCCTCTATATTCATAGCCAACTGATCCATCATCTGGTGCTTTGCCCGACTCAATATTACAGTCTTTTGATTGTGCCCGACATTCATTCCCCTTTCTGATTACTGCATCTACTTCTTATGTGTTAGGAGTAACTGAAGAGATGGTTACATCATTATTTGTTGTCCTCTGACATTCTGCATTCAGCAACACCCGATTCTTCAACTGATACATTACCCAACTCATCACAACTTTCTCTCAACTGCACTAGACTCTCATCCACTTTTTCATCTTTCTGAGTAACTTCCTCAATATACTTCTCCACATTATCCATGAGATGGATAAGTGTCTCTATGAACACGCTAATTTCCATTCCAGTGTGTCTCTTGAAAGACATTTCAGTCATGTCTTGATCATAATCTGATGTAAATTCTCCACTGATGAATGACTAAAATTGGTTGTCGATCACTTGAAGTGCAGCACTGGAACTATCCTTTTGAACCTTTTCTTTATCAAGTTGTTGTTCCAATTGTTCTAAGTTCAATAGTAATATTCTCGTTAATGTGGATAAATCTTGACGGAAAAGGGCATTGCATATTCGTTCCATTCCTATCGGTGTAAGTAACATGAGATGTGAGTGAAGTTGTTGATAAGGTTTAATGCTACATTCCATTTGCATGGCATTATTTAGTCTAAACAGGTGCAATTCTCTCTCTTCAGACTCTGAACACGAAGATCTCACATCCTCATTGATTGATTTAATCATCTTTAATCGTTCAGTGTAGCATACATTATCATTGTTGTCCACAGCATCATACAATTTAAGTACTTCCAAAATCACTGAATCAGGTGTGTAAGACATGATGTTTCTGTGTACACGGGATTTTACAAGTCTGTGATTTAAACCGAGAAATAGAATATTTCGCGGGATTTTACTAAAATTAAGACCAAACCGTTAAGCAATGACCAATGGAACGTGTTAAGATGACTGATGGATCGACACAATGATAGAAAATTGTGTGTTAGGACATATGATTGTTTGTAGGATTAGCAGAGATTTTGTTTGGTTGAGATTTGGATTGGTTTATGCCCCTTTTTACGGAGAAATTTAGGTCTAAAAACATAAAAACCTCAATAACTTCTATTCGGAGCGGATTTAGGCCTCGAAGGTTGACCCAAATAAACCTAAGTTTAGGGTTTAGGGTTTAAGGTTTAGGGTGTTTATTTAGTGTGCCATTCTCCTCGTTCTCACGGTCGTTTTGATGGGCAGAACGCTGAAAACGGAGTTACGGTTCAAAAGTTATGGCCGTTTAAAGTTTTGTCGGGAAAAGTCAACAAAACGCACTGGAGACAACTCGCACCTTAGACAACTCGCACCCAAGACAACTCGCACCTTAGACAACTCACAGCCAAGATAAGTCGCAGTACAAAACAACTCGCACCCTGATTACCAACTCGCTTAAACAACAACTCGCTTAATTGACAGCTAGCATAAAACTAAACACAACTCGCATAGTACGCAACTCGCTTAGGCAACTCGCACTGGATGACAACTCGCTTAATAGACAAGTCGCATAAAACACAACTCGCATAAACTGACAACTCGCTTCAATAAGTAAGGTCAGAATAGACAACTCGCATCAAATCATGGGACAACTCGCATCAAGAGCAGGGACAACTCGCATCCAAGAAATGCATACCGTGACTTAACTCGCATCCAACAAAGTTTCAAAAAAACAGCACTTTTCAATCCAAAAACAACTCAACCATGATGATTCAAACCTTTCAAATCAAAACCTAAACACTTATAATGATTCTAAACATAAAAGTACTATCAAAATCCAAAATTTAACACTAGAAATGATCCAAGTGATGCAAACTACTCTAAACTCATTCAAACCCAAAAACCTTATGAAAACCACTAGAAATCCAAGAACATGAAAGATGAGTGATCAAACCATGGCTCTGTTACCAATTGTAACATATTGGATTTCACAAACACATAATCAAGTATAAATAAGGTTAAAATGAGATAGGTTTTAGAGAGAGAAAGTGGAAGATGGGATCCTTTCTAGAGAGAGAAAATAAACAAAATAAAGAAGGTTAGATTGAGTGAAAGGTCCAACCCTCTACCTTAGGAGGTAGAGGGTATTTATAGTTACATACTACACGTCCTCCTTCGGACTGTGGATCAGGCATACTGTGGGTAAAGACCCGTCCGTCCTCCACGATGTTGCTCTAAACTAAATAATTAACTAAATAACTAGTAAATAATGTAATGTCTACGAGCTAACATATGCTAGACTAGATTTGGGGTGACCGACTCTTCACTATGGATTTTCTAAATCCTAACAATATCTCTTATTTAGTGCATTGTTTGAGCCATTTTATGCATAGACCATTAAGATCCGATTTGAAAATTGCACTAAAGGTTTTAAGATACTTAAAGGGATCTCTTGGTTTGGTCAGTCACAGGTTTTTGTTTAAACCTTTGGAAGCTTATTTGGAAGCAATGTACATGCTGACTGGGCTAAATGTGTTGTTACAAGAAAGTCAGTCACAGGTTTTTGTTTAAACCTTAATTGTTCTTTAGTGTCTTGGAAGAATAAAAAACAAAATACCCTCTCAAAATCATCAAATGAAGCTGAATACAAAGCTTTAGCTTCTATTACTACTGAGATTGTTTGGGTCTTTAAAATTTTAAAGGACTTAAACTGAGAACATTTTGTGCCCGTAAAAGTGTTTTGTGATAGTCAGGCAGCAATTAAGATTCATGCTAACCCTATATTCATTAAAGAACAAAGCACTTAGAAATTGATCTTCATTTATAAGAGATAAAGTTTTAGCAGATGTTATTGAAACAAAAAAAAATAACATCGCATATCAAATTGCTGATGTCTTTACAAAAGCTCTTGACAAAATCAACATGAAAAAATGGTTTTAAAACTTGGGTTGTTTGACATTTTCCAGGCTAAGGTTAAGGGGGATGTTAAAATGATAGAACTTTATGCTTTGAAATACTACAAAGACTAATTATGTCATTTTTCTTGTTTTAGTTATAAAGCTTTGAGAGGTTTTTGATGTAAATAAAAGATGCTATAAAGTATAAGGGCTGAAGCCGCCAAGTTCCAAAAGATGCAAGAGTCGGAGTATATATTCTAAAGTTATCAGCTTAGGGTTTTCATAAACCGCATTGTTTACTTTCTTCTCACAAAAATCTCTCATACTCTCTCTCTCTCTCTTTCTCAAATACACAGAGAAAACCCTAAATCACACTTTGTGTTCTTTTTAATCTATTTCCAGTTTTGATTATAATAGAACTATTGCTAATAGGGGTGATGACATCAAATAATCTTGATAATTAAGTGTCAATTTCCCCCTAATATGCTCATTATTTGTAACGTTTTATATGGATATATGTTTTAATTTCTTTATATTTCGTTTCCAGGTTGTAAATGAGCATAGGAACAAAAGAGACGCGGAATTGGAAAAAAAGTTTACAAAGATACACACTTTAGTATGCTGACTGTGATGAAGTTACGACATAGTTCCACTCTCCATTTACGCCGTAACTATTAATTCAAACATGAAGACCAAGTCAACGCTAATCAAGGATTACGGCGTAACTATCACAAGAGGTTACGCCATAATATTTTAGAGACTTAGAAGAATTTCATGACTATGAAGGTTACGCCATAACCAATGTATGAGGTCACGGCGTAATAGATGCACAATATGAGACTCAAGTTATTGACGAGATTACAACGTAGCCACGCAAGAAGATTACGACATAAATGAAACCCTAAGAAGGTTACGACGTAACTATCCACCTAAGTTACGTTGTAAATATTAATTAATGGATAAGATCATTGAAGATTACACTAGTTACGGCGTAACAACAACTCAAGGTTACGTCGTAGATTTGTCGGGCCTATAAATACCAACCGTATTTTCTGCAATTCACACATCTTTCACACCACAACTCATCAGAGGACGAAGTAAGGTTCCACAAGGACGATCTCTAGTAGCATATGGAGCATTTTCCAAAGGAGAAATCACACCACCACATCAATAAGTTTTAGCAATTCATATTTCTTTTACAATTACGATTTCATGTCTTTCATTACCATGCAAAATATTGAATATCTTATACTTTTTAATATGATCGGCTAAGCACCTTTGGTGCTAGACTAGTTATGATTCCTTTCATGTTTTTATTATGTTTTCATGCTTTTATCATTGCTTCTAGTGTGTGCATGCTTAGTTTTTCGTTAGATCCTCTAGATTTGGTAGTTTTGAAGACCGATTGTACTTCTTACACTAGGAGAATTGACCATAGGACCCTAGTGTAGCTGGTTGCGAGGGTTGGTAAGAATTGACCATAGGACTACCAATTCCTTGTGTGCTAATTGACCATAGGATCACCCTCTATGTTGGATGAACTTAAGAAGTTAGATATGTGTTCTAAGATCCGAGAGGCCGGATCATACAAAGAATAAATCTAGCATGTAGCGGCACTTAATGACTCAAACTAGTCTACCTGTAAGCTTTGAAGACCATAAGGATGCATACCTTTGGCGTCTTAGTAGGATTCTAGGAAGATAGGCTAGGCGAATTGACGATAAGGAGTCTAGTGAATCTTATGCCCCACTTGAAGCGATAGAAAGCTTAATTAGAGAACATACTCATTGCATGATAGGATGAACAATTAGGCTGGTACACTTTCTCCCTACTGTTTTCATCTTAATTTAATTTTGCAATTTCATTTCTGTTATTTAGTTTTATTAATCAAACAATTCAAAACCCCTTTTAAAACGTGACATAGAATTAAGTTAGAATCCACGTCCACATAGCTCTTGAAACGACTTCGGCTTTACCGATACTACACTACACACAATCGGGTTCTCTGCCCATTAGTGCATAAGGTAAACCATAGGTAGAAGAGTAACTTTATACATATTAAAACCTGGTCAGAAATCCTGCATCATGTTTTTGGCGCCGCTGCTAGGGAGCTATATTAGGATTTTCATTTAAGGTTTTTTTTTTTTTTTTTTTTTTTTTTTTTTTTAATCTCACATCTTTCTTCTAGTTTCATATTCGATGGTAGTTGTGGACATTGACAACCTAACTCTTGAGGAGTACCTTGCTATGACTCGAGAAGAGCAGGGGCCGATGTCCAATTCGATATCAAAGACCAATTCATGAGAGAATTACGTGCAAATCCCTTGTCCGGAAACAAGACCGAAGATGCTTATGGTCATGTTGAGAATGTCTTGTACATCGTGAGCCTTTTCAACATCCATGTTGTTTCTCACGATGCTATCATGCTTCGAGTGTTTTCGATGACACTCACAGGAGCAGATAAAAGATGGGTGGATAGGTTGCCCGCTGGAACCATCAACACGTGGAATATCCTTAAGAGATCATTCATACAACGGTATTTCCCTCCTTCGAAGACGACAAAACAACTAGAGGAGATCCATAATTTTATACAGGAAGCTGATGAAACATTATACCAAGCTTGGGATAGGTATAATGATCTTCTCTATATGTGCCCGACTCATGACCTTAATAATCAGCAGAAGGTCAACATATTCTACAAGGGTATTAACATCGCAACAAGGTAGATGCTTGATTCTTAGGGGCCGATCCCTGGAATGACTCCTACTCTAGCCCTTGAGGCTATTCAAGACATGGCTGATCACTCGCAAAAGTGGCATGATGGAGGCAGAGCAGAAGCACAGGAGGAAGTTTGAACGGTATCGCTGCTATTATTAACAAACTTGAAAGTCTTGGCAGGGATATGAAAACGCTGAAGGAAAATGTGCATGCTATACAAGTAGGATGCGACACTTGCGGAGGAGCTCATCTAGCCAAAGACTGCCCCTTGAACGATGAAGATGAAAAAGTCGAAGAGGTCAAGTATAGAGAAGGTAGACCTTTTTAAGGGAACAGTGGTAATAGCAATGAATACCGTGTAGGACCACCAGGGTACTACAATCATGCACCTTACGAGGAAAGAAGGTCTAGCCTCGAGGAGACCATCAACAAATACTTAGAAGAGTCAACCAAGAAGTAAAAAGAACAAGACGAATGGTTGAAGAGCTTTCAAGAGAACACTAACAAAAGCCTCATTAGTCATGATGAGTCTCTAAAGAACCTCGAGGCAATTATTGGAAAGCTTAGTGAAGATGTGCATAAAAGGAATGCAATGGGAAAACCTGAGGTGCAAAGCAATAAATCCGTCAGATTCTGCAAAGCAATTTTCGCTGATAAAGAGGAAAACGACTCCAACGAAAACTTCCATAATTCTAATCAAATATGTGGAGTTTCCTTTTTGAAGGATAGCACTAAGCCAAATGAAACTATACCAAGACGGTTACCAAGCAAGGATGATAGCTCAGAAAGCTTTACCCTCCCTTGCACTATTGGTAATTGCGACTTATCTTCGTTAGCCGATCTAGGGTCTAGCGTAAATGTCATGCCACTGTCGCTATTTCTAAACTTTAAGCTGACAAGCCTAAGGAAAACCAATCTGAAAATTGAAATGGCGGATATGACTAGAGCAACTTCAGTTGGGATATGATAATCAAGGTTGACAGATCTATATTCCCTGCTGATTATGATATGGCAAATATTCCTAGGGAACACCTAATCCTTGGAAGACCTTTTCTTGCTACTTCACACGCCCAAATTAAAGTTTTTGAAAAAGAAATTGCGATTGGAATTAATAACGATAGGGTTGTGTTTAAAATACATAAAGGTTTATGTCAAGAAAACAAGGAAGTAGTTAGTTCATGCATTGCTGACATGGTTTTTGAAGAAAAGCCTGCGCAAATATTCAAAATTTCCGATGACCTTTTTACGTATGATACCCCTTCTTGTTTAAGATATGAACAGGAAGTTAATTCCTATAATAACGACGAATATTTTTGGAATGATAGCGATGAAGAAGATCCAGCATTATATGAAGGATATCGAAAGAGCTTCGATAATCGTGACGGGGAGGTTATATTGTTGTGCACCAATGGCAGTTATGAACGATGGGTCAAAACTAACTCTGCCAACATGTAACCCTTTTGTCAAACATTGCAATGGAGGAGGCCAATTTAGGTTGAAACGAGTAAAGAAGGAAGCAAACGTTTGGGGGTGCTTTGAAGATGAAAGTGTGATTAAAGAAACTTGGTTCCGTAACCACTTCATGAGCACTAACTTAAACGAGAGGGTTGAATGGACAGTTCACTTTTGTAAATCGGCTATTATGACGTATAGAGGAACGACACAAGCTTGGCCTACATGTGATCCCTTTCTCCAGAAATGTAATGGAGGGAAGTTCCCTGAAGAAAATATGCTCAAACGGTTCACAGACGAATTGGCATGTTTTATTGAGCATAAGAGAGGACAAGTCAGATACCATGAGATATCTTTTGAAAATTAGTTCAAAGTAAGGTTTAGAGATGTTCAACTAAATAAACAGACCGAGATTCAATATCGTGATGAATGGGTCAAATCTAATTTTTTACGAGAAGATCGATATGACCTCTCGCCCTTTATAGCTCCAACGATTTGGGACCAATCTTCTACCTTTGAGATTAAGGACAAGGACGGTGAAGTCCATCTACCCACGTAGTGGCCGCAGCTTTAAGTCTAGCTTAAAGACTTGTAAAATAAACAAAAGTGCTCTTTCGGAAGACAACCCGAATTATCCTTTTTCTTTTCCATTTTATAGTATAGTTGGGTTTGGTATGTTTGCTTTTATATTTTGCAGGAATTGGAGCAAGGAGGATAGCGTAAAGCTCTATAAAGATGAAACTAGTATGGAATTTCCATTATGTGCAGACGTTACAGCATAACCAAATACCCTGGTTACGCCGTAACCATCTTCCCGATATCGGATGACTCCCAAGTTTAATCAATTACGTCGTACCTCAATTATGAGTTTACGCCGTAACCTGTCCTGTATACCAATTTTATTTTACTCTTACACACCATAACCTTGTATTAGTTTTAAATGAACTTTGTGGGTGTGTTCCCTGTAAACCCTCACGTGAATTCACTCGTCTACTCGGGACACTGACTTGTTTAAAAGGCTTGTTGCATACGCTAAATGCAATCGTGATTCCTACAAAAGTGAGTTAGGTTTTTGTTTGTTTTTATTTTAGATTTATGTTTGTTGGTAGTGTCTTGATTTCAGGGAATTGAAGTTCGCTCATGGAGGCAAGACGAAGGCACGCATGTTCAACGTGATCCTTCTTTCATTTTAGAGCTAATTCCAGTGGAGTTCTCGTTCCAATTCTACATTTACCTCATCTTTATCTCATGTTTAGTATAAAAGGGACTTTGTACATTTCAAGGGGGGGAGTAGAAATATAACTTGAACTTCTTTTCCCCCATTTTTTCTAGTTTATTTTGAAAAAATTTGACATTTTTAAAATTTTGACATGTTTCCCTAACCTAACTAAAATAGATCTTAGCCGAGCACACTATATCCTTTGATTTCCATGGTGAGATTTAGCCTTTACATTTCCATTTATTTACCCCAAATCCACCAAATATTGAGTGTGCCGGTAGTATGTACACTTTAGAACTTGCCTTTACATCATTTCGAGACCATACACGAGTAGTTTGTCGAGTTAGCTTGATACATTTGGAAGACACAATTCGAGAAGGCAATATTTTAGGATTAACACCCAAATAGCCCATATGTGTACATAATTGTGTGCGTTTATCGATTAGTCACCTCGACTCTTCGAACCCCGTGTTAAAACCCTTTTGTTGCACTCACCTTTAGTGCAAGATACCCCTAGATACACCCTTCCGAGCCATTACTTTCATTTCATACCCTTATCATGTAGTCTTAGCTCATGATTGGGAAGTCACCATTTTCTCAAGTGTAAGGTTCAAGTAGAGAGATTCGGGAATCACGCCTACGCTGAAGACATATATTTGAAGATCATTGAAGACTCCCCAAATTTTTTCATATATGATTCATCTCAAGTGGGGGGATGATATTATTTTATATAGTTATGATTAAAAAGAAATCGAAAAAAGAAAAAAAATACATTAGTTGTTCAGTTATTTTTTTGTATTTGAAATAATAGTGCAAAATTAGTAGCACTAAGTTGATATAAGCTTAATGGACTAGTATCGAAGAGGCTACTTTGATCACATTTGAAGATTTGAGTTGGTGACATGTTTACACCAACATATTGATGAAGACCAAGTAGTGTGTCCATCATGATTTCCCCTAATGGCACACTTGCTTGTTGCACATGATCCGGTTTTTGAGTCTTGAAGCTTGGATTTTGGATGGACGGCGGACGGTGATGACTTGGTTGTAGGCTAAGACTATTTGCTTCTTATTTTTATTTTTCATCATTTATGTGCATCCCATGTCTTATCCTACTATTTAGTCGTAAATCATGCTTAGTTGAGGGATTTGAGCAGTCATTGGTGTCTTGGCCATGGAGTTGGTCATGTATCGATGGTCTTTGTCGCCTTCGTCGTAGTATGTTAGTAACGACACTACACCCTAGCATTATAACTTGTTCACCCAATATTGCCTTCGAAGATTGTTTTGACCTTAGCTCTAGTGGTAGAAATATGTGTAACCGCCAAGCCTATGATAGAATACATGCTATAATTGTGCGTTGAGTGATCACCTCAAAATTAACACTTAGATTAGAGAGAGTATGAGTGTTTGTTTCCCATTTCATGAGGTGTTCGGCTTTGAAAATTCTAGCATAGGAAATTTTTAATCTCATCTTTCCCAAGTAAAATTGGGGGATATCTTTTTAGAAATGATTTGAATAAGGTCCACTTGAGGGCAAGTAGAGTTTAAGTGGGGGAATATTTGATGACATCAAATAATCCTGATAATTAAGTGTCAGTTTCCCCCTAATATGCTTCTTATTTGTATCGTTTTATATGGATATATGCTTTGATTTCTTTATATTTCGTTTCCAGGTTGTAAATGAGCATAGGAACAAAAAAGACGCGGAATTAGAAAAGAACTTACATAGATACACACTTTAGTATGCTGATTTTGATGAAGTTACGGCGTAGTTCCACTCTCCATTTACACCGTAACTATGAATTCAAATATGAAGACCAAGTCAACGCTAATCAAGGATTACGGCGTAACTATTACAAGAGGTTACGCCATAATATTCTAGAGGCTTAAAAGAATTTTATGACTATGAAGGTTACGTCGTAACCTAAACAATTTCCCTTTTTCTAGGGAGCTAATTTAAGGTTTATAAGTTAAATTTACATGATTATACCAAGCCGTTTGAGGCTGTATCAGGTCGAGTTTATGTTGTACTAGGCCAATTGAGGCCGTACCAATCCGTTTGAGGCTGTATCAGATCGCATTTAAGCAGCACCAGACCGTTTGGCCTTATAATACAAGTGATGGTGCATCAGGTCACATTTTCATGCCATGAAGCAAGGTCATAAGGCTAGGTCATGAAGAAATGCTGGAAGGTAAGGCAATGTTCTCAGACCATGAAGCAATGTCATGAAGCTAGGTCATGAAGGTAAGGCCATGTTCTTAGGCCATTAAGCAATGTCATGAATCAAGGCTAGAAAGTAAGGGTGAGAAGCAAGGCTAGAAATCTAGGCCATGTAGCAAGGTCATGAAGCAAGGGTGGGAAGCAAGGTAGGCTATGTTCCAAGGCTATGAAGCTAGGTCATGAAAAAAGGGTAAAAAACAAAGCTAGAAAGTTAGGCCATGTTCTCAGGTCATGTTTGACTAGGGAGAACTTTCCACAACCTTTTTTGTTTAGTCCCGGACATAATTTATTGCAATAGATATATTACTTCAACCAGACGATACCAAAATATTCTAATAGCAAGAAGTATAATCATGACTGAATAATAAAACTACTTTAAAAGATATATATATATATATATATATATATATATATATATATACACGAGTTTAGAAAACCATAAAAGATGAGGTTATAGAACCTGAAATGAGTGGAGTATCATCGTTAGTGGATCGAGATGAGAAAGAGCGAAATGAGCTTATTCGTGTCATGTCCCATGGATGGCGCCATGTTTGCGTATGGTACGTAAAGTGGGTATATGTCGCGTGGTGATGGTCGGATGCTTGGTTTCCCGTGTTGAATGATAAGGACCACGTGAGAAGAATGACACTTTTATAGTCGGGGTAACACTAGCATCGACCGGACACCTTCGTGTTCATCTCTTAGGAGAAGATGAAGCAAATGGTTTTTGTGGTAGATGATGATAGAGATGGTCTCCATGTGTTGTGTGGTGGAAGGCAATGTGTGGCTGCCTTGTACTAGTATATGTGAGCCTTTTGGAGTTTACCCTAATTCCCTATAGGAAAATGATAAATGGGCCTAACTAAAGGGGCCTAAAAGGTGACCTAATGCATAAATGACTTATACGGTACAGTGACTGTACAAGTCATTTATACATTAGGTCTCTATATCAAAGCTCTTCCCTATATCATTTAGTATATATACGGCGAAATTAAGATAGGAAATGGAGGCCTTTGGGTTTGTTCATGATTTGGGCCATTGGGCCCTTATCTAAATAATGGGTTGTCTAGCAATATCCAAGCCAAAAGACTTAATTTATAAAGTGTAATATACATACGGTTATCAGTAGTGCATGGTCCTCTATTTGTTTTTATGTATAAAAAGCGTTAGCATACAAAATTCAGAATAAATACAAGCAATTTAAAATACTTCGCCACAACGCGCTGCAGCTTAATTCCTCGTTAAAGAAAAAAAAATATTGGATAATGAAGCCATGTTTGAAGCTGTGTTCGAAAATGTGAAACACAATGTGGAAAAGACAGCAAGATCGATGGCATTGGAGATTTGTTTTTCCTCTCACTATAGGTTACAATAATAAATTATATATACTTAATTTTCTTTTGGTCCTTGTAAGTTTTGATATAGCTTTTTTTATCGATTAAAGAAAGTTCGTTACGCTTAGTTTGCTTAATCATATGGCTTGAACGTAAAAGTTATCTTAGCTAGAGCTTAATTAGAAACTTTTACAACTTCCAAGGTTGATTTGGGATACTACATAATTGGTTTTAATCATATAATTAAGCTATGTTGCTGACAACTTAGAAGGAAACAATAATATCTGGACAAAACTTATCCTATCGCTAGATAGTACTGTAAACACGAGTGGCAAAAAGCAAGAAGCTCACTATCTCTATACATGTAACTAATCAGTGATTATATTTTAGAAATACTTATTTGCCTAGGCATAAACTGATCGATCTTATACTGTATGAGTCAAACATGATATACATCCTGACATGCTAGAAGCCTTTTTATTATATCTTCGCATTTAATAAAAAATCTACGCATACCAAACCAGGTAGAAGCAAGTAAAAAGAATCATTCACGTAAACCACAATGTTATTAGAGGATAAGCTGAAGACCACAACATGGCTTGGGATACCTTATCGTCTAATATATACGCGTAAACATAGATACACAAAGTTTTCATATTATACGTACGTCGAGTGCATTTCCGATAAACCTGTCAAAACAGTCCTATGTGTTAGTATATCATCTAGATTAACGTTCATTAATACAAATAATTCACGACTAACTAACTTAATCATATGTATACAAATTTAGTGACTAAATATGTAGACATGTAAAATTAAAGGGTGACAACAGTAATTTATAAAAAAAACTAAAAAATTAAAAAGCTGTTAACTAATTTCCCCTCCATTTTCTAAATGTTTGTTTTCCCAAAAAACAAACATTCCTTAATTTTCACATCATCTCCTTTTTATAAAAATTTTAATTCCAAATTCAAATCTAAATTTAATTCATTGCCAGGGTTTCTCCAAATCAGACCTTCATCTTCATCTTCGTTATCACAACAAACAAATTTTTTTTTCTTGGAGCTAATTTAAGGTTTATAGGCTAAATTTACAAAAAATGCCGAAAAAAGAAAAGAATGAAGATGAAAAGGAATTAAGGAGAGACCCTTACGATGTTCTCGGTGTTAATCGAACCTCCACGGATCAAGAAATCAAATCTGCTTATCGGAAATTTGCTTTAAAGTATGTTTTGTTTTGTTCTATCTTTTATTGATCTGATGATCTATGCTTATAAATTGAACAGGCTTGACTTTTGTGTTATTTATGTTTAGATACCATCCTGATAAAAATGCAAATGACCCGAAAGCTAGTGACATGTTTAAGGAGATCGTTTATTCGTATAATATATTATCTGATGCTGAAAAACGCCAACAATATGACAGTGCTGGTTTTGAGGTTTGCTCGCTACTCAAATCTTTCATATTCCACAAAGTTATAAATGGTATATTACATGCTGACTTTATATAAGCTTATTAGGCTATTGAAGCTGAAAGAGAGGATTTGGAGATTGATCTTTCCAGTTTAGGAACTATGAATACCATGTTTGCTGCTCTTTTTAGGTTCTTTTTTTATCGACCCATTTGGTTTTTTTCATTTTTAGATGTTTTCAAGGTAGGACTGTCTTTTAAGTTGAGGTCTTTTTTTGTTGTGGTGACAGTAAACTTGGAGTGCCGATAAAGACCCTTGTATCAGCGAACGTGTTGGAAGAGGCAATAAATGGTACGGTTCCTACTCTGCCACTAGCTTTGGGGAAACCTGTTTCCAGAAAGGTTGGTTTTTTATGCTCCCTTTGTTTTAGGTTTATACAAAATAACGTGATCTTTAATATGGAATGTTGTAAATCGAAACAGGTTGAAAAGCAGTGTGCTCATTTTTATTCTGTTAGGATAACAGAGAAGGAAGCAGAAGCCGGAATAGTTTGCCAAGTGCAATCAGCAGAAAAGAGCAAGTTCAAGGTTTGTATATTGACTATTTATTATATGGCGTGTTTGTCTGTTGCTTTTGCATAATAGTCTAATTGAGTTTGTGTAGAGAATCTCATTTGTTGTTGCTATGTATTGTTAACTGATAATTTGTGAGTATTGGCTGTGTCATGACTTATAAAATGTGTTAGTGGATGAAGGCTTTAATGTTATTATGTGCCAATATTGACACTTTAAGTACTAATGCTTATTGCTATTTATATTATTATCAATAAGTTGACTAACAGGCTTTTGATTTTTGCAGCTTTTGTATTTTGATCAGGATGAAAGTGGTGGACTGAATCTCGCTTTGCAGGTATAATTGGATACTAGCGTTTTATAACCGGAAAACCTAAGTTGACTTTCCGTCAGTAAAACTAAAATTTGTGTCATGTGAATCATGCTTTAATGGTCATTTCCCGTTGCAGGAAGATAGTGGAAAGAAAGGAAAGGTGACGTTTGCCGGGATGTATTTCCTTGGTTTCCCAGTCTATAGATTGGATCCACATTCTAGCATAGTGAGTAAATTATGATACAGACATTTATGTTACACTTTACTATGTACAAAATTTCGAGTCATCATCTTTCGTGTAATAATATTGTTGAGTTGTATTCAGATGGCTAAGAAGGATCCAGATAATGCTTTCTTTAAAAAGCTCGAAGGATTTCAACCATGTGAAATAACTGAATTAAAACCTGGAGTCCATACATTCGCTGTTTATGGTTAGCTTTATTAGACCAGACTACCATACGGTTTGAAACCATTAAGGCACAAATACGTGTGTCTGACCATTGATATTTGTGCAGGCGACAATTTCTTTAAAAGTGCTAGCTACACGATTGAAGTCCTTTCTGCAGCTTCTTTTGGTAACGAAAAGGAAAATCTACGTACAGTTGAAGCTCATATTTCTACAAAAAGAACGGAAATATCTAAGTTTGAAACTGAATATAGACAGGTTTGTCTACCGAATCAGCTTAACCAAAATCTCACTATTTGTGCGTGTCTTTGATTAGAGTATTGTTATTTTCTCAGGTTCTTGCACAATTCACAGAGATGACAAGCAGATATACACAAGAAATGAAAGCGGTATGTTTAACAAGCTTTTGTTTTTTATCCATTGAATAGATACATGACAACAATTACTAAAAATCGGTTGATGCACCAATCAAGATTACATGTTCACTAACATCCTAATTTGGTTTTCGAAGCCGATAACAGCTTTCTAGGTATTACATGCATGTGCTAATGTTTGTAGTAATTGTAAACGGGTAAAAAAAAATTGTAATGTTTCTCTCATCAGTTTAGAGTAAAGTCATCTTCAAATAGGGTAAGAAATGGCTACCAAAAGCACCAAAGAGGACCATTTTATTTCTTCTTAAAAGGCGATTTTACCCATAGGAGTGTATCGTTGATTGGTGTATCAGTCCGATTCTCTGTATTATGCATTTTTACCCGAACTTATGTCTTAGATGTTGATAAAGGCTATTCTTGTTGTAGATTGACGACCTTCTTAAACAAAGAAACGAGATACATGCCTCATACACAACTAGGCCACAAATAAAGAATAGTAACAATAAAAGTAAGAAACGGGTGGTTTTGAAAGACGATAAACACTCATCCATAAAGGACACAACAGCGAAGAAGAAATGGTTCAATATTCAAGTAAAGAGATGAACCAAAGGAAGCCTCGCTAATACCGATACTCATCTAGTCTTGTTAGCAAGTACAGAAAGAAAAACTCGAGCTAGCAATACGTGCACATCATGGTCGAAGTACGAGCAGGTTTATACAAAAGACGATGTTGTTGATCGACAAATATGGTTAAGTTAAGCGTAGAGTTGCTTACAGCTACATATGTATAATCCTATTCCATGTCTAGTGTTTATGTTTTTTGGTATATATCAAACAACATGAAAGTGTAAATGTGACCAACTTTATTCCAGTCGACTACACTTTAAGACAAATTTTAGTACTAGGCAGAATGGGGGATGTATTATTCTAATAACAACCCCACCACCATGTCTCATTATCACCCCATGTGAATGGTTTTTTTTAGGTAATTATCAAACAAAAAAAATTCTACCAAATTCATAACAAACTAAATATATAATAAAAGATTATTGATAATGTTCTCCTGTTTATGAACAGCTTAGAACTGTTTTTTTCTTCTTGTTATAATATATATTAACTTATTATGATGATGTAAAAAAAAAAAAAAAAAAAGAATCTTAACCGACAAACAAAAGAAAGTTGATATACAAACAAAAAGGAAGCCTGATAATTAAGTTGTGTCGTAGTAATTAATTCTGTGTATTCAATCACGTGTGACAATATGACGTGAACAGTTTTACTTCCCAAAACTTAAATGCCGTGAAATACCGACAAAAATACATCTCATTTTCAATCAAAAGCAAAACAAACTAGTCAATTTGTTTGGGAAGGCCACACTTGTGAGTAAAGTTGATAAAATTAGAAACAAAGTATCATAACTATCGACCAATATATATCTTCAAAAAAGATTAGTTATCTCGCTTTAAAGAGTTTATACTAGCCACTGTATTAATAAAACTAATTAAGTGTCAGTGTGTCACAAAAAGTACTTAGAATTAATTTGCCGGAATATAGAGAAGACGTGTTGATCAGTAGTATATAGTATATACTATATAGCATTCTCGATTTTTTCATGTTAGTAACCTTTTCTTAAACTTAAAGAGAATTTGCAATTTTACGACACTTATTGAAAATGGATTTTCACTTTTAGTTATTTTACTACTATACCATTTGAGATCATCTTGATCATATTCGAAAGAATATACTCGTGTGGTAATAATATGAACTCAGGGTGGTACGATGGTAAATCTTCCAATATAATAGATCGAATAAATGGTACTCGAACAACAACCTAATGGGTTTTATTTAAGTTATGGGTTTAGTTAATAGGTTAATGGGTGTTATTTAGGGTTACCTTAATTAACAATATTTTCAAATATGAACTCATTTTATATTAAGAGTAAGGATTAAACGAGAAATAAAATTAAAATGAGAAACGTGAGAAGAAATCATAACCGCATATTTCGGATGCACCTACAAAAATAGATACATTTTCCTAAAAATTTTCCTCCTCATTTGAAATATGTGGCTCTAATTACTTCTTATTCTTCTCATTTCAATTTTTTTTTCACTAGATCTCTTCCCTTTATATTAATACATACTTTATTAAAACTTACTTACTTTAATTGTATGTGTTAAAATCACGTATATATAAAAATTATGAGTTCATATATATTTAAAAAGATTATTATCTAAGGCAACCTGAAACAACTATTAGGTTGTTGTTAAGAGACCCGGGTACAGTGGCTGGTGGCTCAAGCCATTGTGCTCAGCGCAAGCCTATGGCGCGACAACCCACACCGTGGCTGGGCTGTTAAGGCTTGGCGCCGTGGCCACCAGCCCACGCCAAAGGGTTTTTTTTTGGTTTCTTGGTTTTTTTTTTTGGTCGGTTTGTTTGTGTGTTGTGATGTGTTTGTGTGTTGTGATGTGTTTGTATGATATGTTTTTTCTCTCACTTTTTCTTTTTTTTGCAGGTTTAAGTGGAAGAGAAGGGTAGCAGAGGAAGAAGATGGGATGAAGGTGGCTGCGTGTAGACTAGAGTAAATATCATCAGTGATTGAAAAAAACACCTAGGGTAAAAGTTTACATATTAATTGGGCTGGGCTGTGTCATATGACCCAAAACTAATATTGAATTTATATAGTAAATGTGCTTCTTATTTCTTAATAGTAACAAACAGAGAATGTCAAAAGTACCAATAAAGATCAAGTGTACCAATGAGAAAATGAAGGTTTTTGGTTTGACAAATTTTTTTTATTATGTAATATTTCTTTTATTAATAAAATTAAATTTTAGTTATATGTATTGTTTTATTTAGAAAAATATAATAATAAAAAAAATACAACGGCACTTCAAAAACTGGTGTTATACTAAGGAGGGGGGTTTTGGTGCCATAGTCAAAAGTAGTGTTATAGGAAAAAAGTGTTGATGTGGCACAAAATTTTCCCATGGCACTACCCACGGCATCAAACGATACCTAGCGCTCGAACAAAACCAATAAGTTATTAGAGTTTAAATATGAACTCGAACAGATACATGAATTGAGGGACCGAGTTCAAGAGAGGAGTAAATGCTATTAAAAGGTATACAATTTAATGCACCTAACATTTTCTTACATAGGGTGAGGTACGATGATTGTCGGTGAGATTTTAGGTTTTAAGTGTGTGTCAAACTTTTAATGGTGTAGGACACTTGCATTGAATTCTTTCTATATTTAGAATGCGTCAACCTTCTTTCGAGAACACCGTAAATAATTGTTTTCACCTTTATGCCAACTCTTATACTTGTTTGGTTTACTTAAAAAGTTAAAAGTGTTTTTATTTTAGAAAAGTTCTCGCCTACATATCTTAATGATATTTCGAAGTGTTTGAATGTTGGATATGAGAACAAAGAAGTCAATGAGACATTGTTAAATCTTACTCACTTCATCTTCTTCTAATTCATGGAATCTAGTTGATGAAGTCCCATCATCAATTAGAAAGTCTTGACTTTGTTTATGAAAACTTTGAGGATGAAAAACTTTGAAGATGACTTACTCACTAAATATACTCAATAACTAATTTACATTCAAACTATTTTATATTTAAATTTAGTGAGAAACCATCGAATGTTGACCTACCATCTATACTAGATTATAACGTATTTGGCACATTTTCAAAATGGAAGGATTAAAAAATTCATACAACACAGTTACTAATAATGAAAAATGAAGTTACATTTAGAAAATCTATACTATATTATAATTTATTTATAATTTATTTGGGACATTTTCAAAATAAAATACTTAAAAAATTCAGGCAACAAACTAACTAATAATGAAAAATGAAGTTACATTTAAAAAATGAAATATTTTAAATGTGCAGACTTGTAACAACCTTCTAATTTAATATCGTAATTTAATTTGCAATTAGTGTATTTTTAAATTTTATTTTAGTTATTCCTAATAATAGCAATCTTTAGAAACTATTATCTATTATCAAAAATCCTTAAACAATATTCGTAAAAATAAATTTAAAATCAAACAATCGTTAAACAAAAATTTATCTTCAAACACGCTGCTTTGCGCGGTTACGATGGTAGTATAAGTTAAACTATCATACTCTTATTTAATACCGTTATAGTAGAACGTAATAAAAACACTGATTGGCATACTCACCGCACCGAAATTTATTTTCTATTTAGACCTAGTTCTGTTCCTAGCTTTTCCAAAAATCTAACTGAAAAAAATGCATCTTTTACCCATAATAATCGTGATCACTCTTTATGTTTTATATTTAGCTCAATCTTCTTCTTATTCTTCAAAAAGCAACCATCATGATCAAACCACTTCCTTAAACCCTTTTTTAGAACACCAAAATTGCTCACTTAAAGATTATATTCTAAAGCTAGCAAATCATGTTGACACTTCAGACTGGATCAAGAATATAAAGAGGGATATTCATGAGCACCCGGAACTCGCTTTTGAAGAAATAAGAACGAGTTCAATTATCCGACAAGAACTTGATAAGATGAGTATCGGCTATCAATGGCCTGTTGCCAGGACAGGAGTCGTAGCAAAAATAGGGTCCGGTTTACCGCCGTTTGTTGCACTTAGAGTAGACATTGATGCTTTACCAATTCAGGTTTTATGTTGTCTTTTCTTAATTTACTTCAAGTGGTAAAGTATAAAGTTTCATACATATAAACCCATGTTACATGAAAAATATTAGTTATTTGTGTAACTTTTCAGTACAACTATATGTATTTTGATCCATCAATATGTCATTTCAATTCCCACCTAAAAATCATTATAAATGGCATACAAGTAGGGGTCAGTCTTGTACCATTTTTTAGTTTTTATAAATTAATTAGTTATATCTAAAAATCTTAGGGTTTCCTCTCATGTTACATAAAAACAATATTTGTATGCAAATGATTTCAATTCATGCATAGTGTGCAACTCTATATTCGATACAAAAGTACATTCTTTATGTTACTACATACTTGGTCTTAAAGTTCAAAAATATCTAAATCCTGCATGCCTAAAAAAATTGTTCTTTAAAATTTGTAGGAACTTGTTGAATGGGAGCACAAAAGCAAAATTGATGGAAAGATGCATGCCTGTGGACATGATGTTCATGTTGCAATGCTTCTTGGTGCTGCAAAAGTCTTGAAACAACTTGAAAGTGAATTGAAGGTAACTAAATATAGAATGAGTAGGGGGTTCTTTTAATGCCTTAGAGATATTAACTTTTGATTAGTTTAGGGAACAGTGGTATTGATATTTCAGCCAGCCGAAGAACGAGGTGAAGGAGCAAAATAGATGATCAAAGAAGGTGTTCTTGAGAATGTGGAGGCTATTTTTGGTCTTTGGCCATTAGCTCCGATGCTGGTGTTGTTGCATCTAGGCCAGGTGAATTTCTAGCAGAATGTGGTTGTTTCAAGGCGGTGATTCATGGCAAAGAAGGTCATGCCGCCATCTCTCAAGATTCTATTGATCCCGTTTTGGCAGTTTCAGCTTCTATAATTAGCTTACAACATATTGTTTCTCGAGAGGCTGATCCATTAGATACTACTGTACGACACTGAATTAACCCTTGATTTGGTGCATAGTCAATATTTTTGTACACAAGAGTAGTAATTTAGGCAGGATTTAGGTTATGCAGGTAGTTTCAGTAGCAATGGTGGAAAGTGGACACGAGCTCAATGTCATTCCTGACTCGGTTTCCATTGCTGGAACTTATAGAGCTTTTAGCAAAAAACCTTCTATGCACTTGGCGAAAGGATACAAGAGGTACTAACTAGCAGCTAGGTTTTGGTAGTTATTCTATCTATTTTAACATTAGATCATAAATTATGATATGAAGATATTAGTTAGGAAATTAAATGTGGCTTATAAGAACTTGGGTTGTGCTTATATTCTATGTAATGCTTTATTAGGTGATAAAAGCGCAATCATTAGTATATCGTTGCTCAGCAGTAGTTGATTTTAAAGGAAATGAACATCCGACTGTCTCTCCAACTATCAACGACAAGAGGATATATGACCATGTACTAAAAGTGTCGAGTATTATTGTTGAGAAACATAAAATAAAATTAACCCCTCCTTTCATGGGAAGTGAGGATTTCGCTTTCTACTTGGAAAAGATTCCGGGTACTTTTGCTTTCCTTGGCATGAGAAATGAGAATGTTGGGATCATACATTCACCACATAGTCCTTACTACATGGTTAATGAAGACGTGCTTCCTACAGGATCTGCGCTACATGCTGCTTTCGCATATACATAACTCTTAAGTACATCAAATGTACAAAGTCAGTAGTTACTGTACTTAATTAGTAGGGACCAATTGTAGATAAGAGAGTTAAAGAACTCATTCTGTAAATTACATAAGAGTGCATATTTAGTGTAAGTAATTTTCGAGAGTTAGTTTGCATTGAACTAGCTCGCACGTATGTTTATAAAGTCGTTTTGAAACAACTTCAATGTTCAATGTGAATATCTTAGGTGGGCCAATCGACCGACCGAGTTGGGTCGGACGTCCATGTCACAGAACCTTTCTCTACCCTATTTGTAATAATTATAAAAAGGAATTATGTTTCTTCTAGTATTCTCTTAGTTGTACTATTTTTCGAATAAATATGATATTTTGAAAAGATGGCTTGTGCGCCATGAAAATAAATGGAATTGGGCCACAAAGTTGACACATTATTTTCATGTGGAAATATTTGTGGGTCTTGACAATATGACGATCACATTTTTGTCACTTATCATGTGAATCGTCGGTCTTAACCATAATTGTTATTGCCTTTTTGGTAGGGTGTTAGAAGTACAAATGAAATAATTTATGAGATATATTGATAAAATTAACTGAACCGACTGTTGTACGGATCAATATTCTGGTATATGTTTGGTTTGATCACTGTCTTCATTTACTCCTTAAATATAAATAAAATTGAGTGAGTCTCGTAAATGATATGAAGCATGAGAAACAAGAAGGTCGTTAACACCCATTCACCACAACTTAAGCTTTTTTTTAAGGACAATTCTTTATTTGTTTTGAAATCTTTTATATAATAAGAAAATTCAGTTTTTGTTCAAATCGATGGATTAAATTAACCAATGAGAGGGCTTGGTTTTGAAAGCATGTCTTTTCATTTTAAGTGAGAAAAAGTCGGGCTAGGTTTGGAGTTTTTTAAAAGCTCCCCAAACATAAATGTGTCGAAAACGCGAAGAAAAAAATCTTGAAAGAACTAGGTGTGTTTTTTAAAACTTTGGTGTCGTGAAAGTGTTAAACATAAGTTCATCCCATTAGATACGTGTTTCCAAATATGATAAGCACGTTCTAGAAGGTTTTAAACCGATAGTTATCTTCCCCGATATATTTTTTATATTTGAATTACGTTATCTATTGGGATACGAATACGAAACCCTAATTCTGAACCTATAAATACTCGCCCAATGAGGGTGTTCATCGTTCATTTGTCTTCTAACCTTTGTGCTTTTGTTTGTGATCGCAGGTGAATTTATGTTGACAATGATTTCGGTTTCTGACGACATCCTTATCATCTTTTTAGGGTAAGACGTGTATATATACTCGGCCAAAAAGGGTATTGATTATATTAGTTTCTGTTGTAGATTTCATCAGAATTATCTTTTTATCGAACAAAATCATTGAAAATATTCTAGATATATTTAAGATATTGATGTGAAAGGTTTCATTTATTTTTAATATACTGATCATTAGTTTGCATTCCAATTACATTGTTCTTTATGTATGGGTTATTAACTTAAGTAATTTAACCTAAAATATTTTTAAGGTTTATGAAATAATGCCTTGTCTACTTGGATATGAATACGAAGCCTTAGTTATGGTATATATATATATATATATATATATATATATATATATATATATATATATATATATATATATATATATATATATATATATATATATATATATATATATATATATATATATATATTCTCCCAATGAAGGTGGTCATCGTTTATTAGTCTACTAACCTTTGTGCTTTTGTTTTGTGATCATACGTAAATTTATGTTGATTGATATCATATTTTTATGGGAAGACGTGTATATATACTCAGCCAAAAAGGGCGTTGATTATTGATTATATTAGTTTTTGTTGTAGATTTTAGGTTTACGAAGAGAATGAATAAATTAAGGTTTTGTAATATTGTAAGAATTACATTTGTTTTTATTCAAATATTATTTGTTTCCAATATAGCTCATATATTTCCAAGGTGGTTTCAAAGTCCACATCATTGTTTAGTAGATTTTTTTTAGTTCCGATTGATATATTTGAATCAAGAAGTTATTTATTATATCTATTGTAACTCAATTATTATATGTTTCTTTTGTAAAAAGAAGTTTATCAATTCTTAGGATGAAATTGGGGTTATCAGAATCATGCGCTAGGTTATGATAGTATACAATTATTTATTTGTTTCTTATACGTTTATTTATTTTCAATGTACTTTCAAAGTACACCCATTGTGATGTATCAGAACCATGACGGATATAATTCATCATGTAGGATCATTCTTTCTATGTTGTTTGATGATTCGGGTGGTCTAGGATGATGACAGATCAAGTAAGCCATTTTTGAGAGAGAAAGTAAAGAGAGGGTATTTTCTAGAGAGAGAGAGAGTAAAATAAAAGAAGAGGTTTGATTAATGAAAAGTAAGGGAAGGGTATTTATAGTTACCAACTACACGTCCTCCTGTCGGACTGTGGATCAGGCATACAGTGGGTAAAGACCCGTCCGTCCTCCATGATGTTACTCTAACTAACTAATAAACTAGTAAATAACGTAATGTCTATGAGCTAACATATGCTAGACTATAGTAGGGGTGACCGACTCTTCAACATGGATTTTCCAAATCCCAACAATCTCCCCCTAAGGGAGGTCACCCCATGAATTACATTTTGTATCCTAGCATTCTATTGTAGACTTCATGCTTGAGCTCATAGACTTCAATTCTTCAAGTTCCACAATCTTTGTGCTTTAGCAGTGATTCTTCAAAGTCTGAATACTTTGTACTTTCAGTGGAGGTCTTTGAACTGATCCACATCTTTATGATCTTTGAGCTTTCTTCGAGATCATCAACCACAGTAAATCTCTAAATCATCCTTTATTGTATCGCCTTCATGTGATGTTGTGACTTTTGGACCGACATGCTCACACATTCTGGATCATGACATCTTTTCATCAGAGTAGCGGAAGCATCGTTGTATGTATTTGATTGTCATGATTTTCTTCAATTAAGTGTGTGTGCTGTGAGCATGCGGTTATGAATTGACTTCTCAATATCGATCAGCTGCAACCGCCAAATGTTCCTGCAAATAACAGTTAGCAATAAAACACACAAAAATGTCTTTGTTCACTTTCGTTGAATAAGGTTGAAAGAACCACGGTTCCCCGTCGATCAGTATAAATACTGCCTGTGATCAGGTAGAGTTCCTAAGAATCTCCTTGACAGGGTTCCGCAGCTTGATCTAGCCGTTCTCAAACCGGAGCGTCCTAAAGTAGACAACACGGAGTGAGTGAACCAACGAATTGAGATTCACTGATTGATGAAAATTTGATTTGAAAACAATCGCGTATTGCTCAAGAGAAAGAGTGTTTTGCAATACGACGAAGGTTTTATGAGAAAGATCAATTTTCAATTATAAATATTTTTTGTGTTTGAAACAAGAATACACATTCGATGTGCGAGAGAAAACAAGGTTGCACACATCGAAAGGTTTTTCAAAAGTATTCGTCAATTCATTTCCTGGACCAAGGTTGATTCGAGAGTGAATCGCCCCATTGTTTCTATCCAGTTGTCACAAGCGTGATCCTTGTTGGATCTCACATGTCACCCACCAAGAGCTTGTTTTATGTTGGCTCTAGAAGGATTTCCATCTTCATCATGAATACTTTACATATCACTCGGATGTTCTGGCTATACCACGAGGATAATGCGTAGGACTCTCAATATATATATTCTTACTTTCCATATTGTGTGTAACAGCAAGTCATCATTTATTTTGTGTCCTAATGAGATTTTGAGGATGATCTCTTGGCTCTAGACTCAATAGTGCACTTTGGTTTCCTATTCGGAGACTAAGAGAAAGTCAATAGATTATGTAGGTTCCCCATGAGAATGAAACAAATTCTTTTAAGAGAACTTAAGTAGCTTGGGAAGTTTTATGTAGTGCGTCGCTGGGTCCATGACGTCTTGTCTTCAATACCGGGGTTACCTTAGTAACCACCAGTAGCATATGTATTGAACCCGGTTTCTGCCCTAAGGTTGAATTAATAGAGGGCTATTTTTTTCACCCTTTTCACATTAAATTTCGTTTTCATTCTTCAACCCCTTCAGTGCTTACCGAGACTTCATCACTAGAACCTTGTTGGGTTTATTCCAGTTCTAGCTCTTTCTCAGTCGGCACTCTTCTCTTATTCTCACTTTTCTCCTTTTTTCATCATACCTAAGGACTTCTACACTAACTAGTGGATTGTCCCTGGGTAGATCCCTCCGGCCCTGGCAGGATCGTGGGAACTAATACCTAACCTTACCATCCTTATAACTCCAATGCATAACATAGAATGGTCGGTCTTGTGGCATAGTTCTTTCCTCCTTAAAACCAATTGAAAAATCATTTGGAAAATCAATCAAGGTACTTGTGATATAATATCAAAACATTTTGTACCTTAATTGTTTTTGATCATTTAGAAATGCTCCCCCTTAACATGTGCTTTATGATTTTGAAATTTTTTAGGACATGGAGGCAAGAGGACTTTGAAATATTTCCTTGATCACAATTTCCATAGAAAGAGCCTTTTGATTTTTTGGTAAATGCTCCCCCTCAATATGTGCGTTGGTTATTTGAAATCATTTAACACATAGAGGAAGGAGGTCTTTGAAGTACTTCCATGATCACACTTGCCATATAGAAAACCATTTCAAAATCAATCAAGGTACTTTATGTTGAAACATAGAAATATGTGTACCTTGAAAGTTTATTGTCTTTTGAAATGCTCCCCCTCAATATGTGCATCAATTAATGAAAACGTTTAGCACATATGGGAGAGCAGCCTGCACTTTGAATCAATACGATCACCTTTTATCAGATTTCATATTAAATCACAAATTCTCCCCCGACAAAAAATATCAAACCCTTTGAGATTTTGGATCCCAAGTGATTTAATTCGCTTTAGAAAACATGAGAGAAAATGTAGCCTGGTTTAAATTCTCTTATGGTTTATTGATAAATGCTCCTCCTCAATCATGTGCATCATGTATTTGAAATTGTTTGGCACATGAAGGAAGGAGTGCTTTTGAAAAACAATCACCATTTAAACAGATTTGAGATTTAAATCACGATCTCTCCCCCGATCAAAAATTTCAAACCTTTTGAGATTTGTGATCCCAATTGATTTAAATCATTTAGAAAATTTTGGGGAAAGACGTGGCTTGATTTAATTTTGAAATTGATTGATAAGGACAAATTATTTGACATTAAAGATTGTTAGTGTCAGGTATGATAATTTTAAGAGATCTTTAAGTAAATAAAAAAATTCATTTTGACCGATCTTTGATTTTAACGAAAAAATCATACCCTGACATAACATTAAATATTTAGATAACCACTTATTTTGTACAAATGGACTTCTTTAAAGAAATATTGTTTGAAAATATTTAATTTGAAATCACTCCCCCCTCAATCAATGACCGTAGTCTTTGATTGAGTGACTTATGTTTAAAATGAAGTCCGGTTGATTTTCAAAAGTTTGAGTCCGATTATTTTCAAACAATATTTTTCCATTTTGAGAAATTCAAAAATGGTATTATTCACTACTTGCCCTGCACAAAGATACGTAAGGTGGGTAAGCTGCTTCTGTTGTTGCTGTAAGGCTGGAAGAAAACCATCTGCAGATGCAGTGAGATCTCTAAAGTCGTATATCATGCAAAGAGATCTGATTAAGTTCCGTTTCTTCTTTTGTCGACCCAAGATATAGTTGCCCTTTCCTTTCGGCATCCAATCATCTACTTTTGTGGGATCCGGAGCGGGAACATTCTTATAGACCATGTTATCTACGTACGTTAGTCAACACAAATAGACATACAAGCAGATATATGGTGGTCAACAACACCCAAACAACAATCGACTAATAAAAGTCAATCCAACATATAAAATCATTCAGACAGATCATATAAAGGCATGAGGATAATGTTTCTCCAATCAAACTCAAATCAGCTAATCCTAACAATCATATCCTAGGCTCCTAGTCCTTCAACGTAGGAAAACATCTTTTTCTGTTAAGTATGTAGGATGATTAAATAAGCTCGTAAGATGATATAAATTTGAAAACATTCTCCCCCTCAATCAATGACTCATTTTATGGAAAGTTTAAAAAAAATGCTGAAGCCATTGATTGAGTTTGTAAATTTATGAAAACTCCAAGTCTGATTGATTCTCAAACAACTCATTTTCCACTATTTTGAAAAACAAATATTTTTTTGAAGAATTTTAGAAAGAAAAACATTTATGTATGAACAATAGTCTTTTTGTCAACATGCTTTCCTCATCTTGTTTTAGGATAAGTGCATGAAATTTTTGCAAATTGGTTTAGCACAGCACTTTCTCTTTTGAAGAGCGGGTTGCGTATCTGAAATAATAGCAAGCCATTGTTTAAGTGCGGGTTACAGTCTGAAGTAACTGCCAGCCATAGATTTAGACATGTTTTGAAGAAATATTTACACCTTCGCTTGAACTTCATCTAAAGTCCAGTACCATTAATGAATGACATTTCTAAGACCGTAGATGTTATCGATACCAGAAGACATGTCTTGAGAAAAACAATATTTTTGGTCTTTTTCAAAATTTCTGATTTTTATGGATTTTTGTTGGTTTTATATTTTTCAATTTTCTTTTTGTTGGTTTTATATTTTTGTATTTTGGTTTTTGAAAATTATTTACAAAGAAGATGATATAGTTTAAGAGGATGATGATACGAGTACCGAGATAAGGATATCGAACAACATGTTGAAGAAGATATAACTCATCATCTCTTAAACTTTCACCACCAAAGCTTTCGAGGCTCGATAATCTTCTTCTGAACTTGAACTATCTGAAAGTGAGACTTAGGTAGCTTCCCCCCAAACCGAAAATCTTCTTGTTGAGCAGATTCTAAGCTCTCTTTCAAGCTTGCCTTAGCCAGGTGCACAGAGGAGTACACCATATCATAAACCCTGCTGCTCCTTTTAAGAATGATCATCGTGATTCTTCGTTCGAGGTTATATCATCAAATAGAACAACAACTTATCATCCCACGCTTAAATAAATCTTCTCATATTTCTTTTCCACTAAAGTCTGAAGCGATGCATACCAAAAGGTGTCAAGAGATGACTTTCCCCCAAGTAGTTGAAGTGATGCAGCCAGTCTATTTGAATAAGGCTCAAGAACCCATAGTATACATATAGCCGAAGAAAGAATAGCCGATAGCACCGAAGTAGCAGATTGAATCACTGATCATCTCTGCGGATATCAACTCCGGAATAAATCAATAAGTCCGATCACGTGAATCTGCTGAACATCCCTGAAGTACACATTTCTTTCTCCTGATGATAGTGTATGAAGCTCAAGAACCCGAAGTACCCAAATGCTCAAAGAAAGAATAACCGATAACATTGAAGTAGCAAGTTGAATCACTGATTATCTCTGCGGATTTCAACTCTGGAATAAGTGATTAAGCTCTCATGTGAAACAGCTTTGCATCCCCAATGTACACATTTCTCTCCCCTGATGATTGTGATATCATCGAAATCATCACACACTTGTGTACCTATTTTATCTTCAGAAACTGTCTCTTGCATCTCTTCCCCCATGTAGTTGGAATAAGAACACTAAACGCCATGAGTTAAACATTGAGTTTCTCTGCGGTCATGACATTTGTCTTCCCGGGATATCTTCAATCACTTAGAAGTATTAATTTCATCAAGTTTACTCGTTGTGCTTTTAGAAGTATGTCTCCTTCCCCCTTGCTGGTTTTGATACTTCAAAATCAGCAACACATTCTAAGCCCATGTACTAAATCTTTTGAGAAGATTCATTCAAGTGTGAGAATCAACTTGCTGAGAACAATGTGAGAAAATCTAATTAGGGATTAATCTAACTTTTTACTCTCCCCCAATTAGTGCTCTCCCCTAAACTGACAATCCTTTTGATTAATGCCCGGAATAAGAAGAAGTATTTTGATAGTTAAATGAAACTCGTCTTTAGTCTTCTAACATGCAGCAGAAAATGTAGAACAGACTTTAGACTCGACCTTCTTCAATATTGTCCATTTGGGGAACAGAATGTTAACATCTTCAACTCACCAAATGCATTCCCGTTAACTTACATATAGCAAATTCCCTTTAACTAAAATCCCTCACAATCAAACAAGAACAGAAAGATGTTCATCAAGGAAATCAGCCCCGCAATTGGAAGCACTTTGTCATTAATCATATCAGCCTGTGAGAAGATCTCAACCAACGGCTCTTAGAAGAAACTACATGTGAAGATGACCCAATAAGAAGAAGCTCGGTTCTTACATGAGTTTGGATCCGTATGACCATTTATTCTCAAATGTCAAACAACCTTCTGTATATTCACCCTTCTCCCCCTCAAGAATTACATACGAATTTGCCATTCTGGATTGAGAAAGTGAGATCATCACGATCTAGTTTATTCACCCTTCTCCCCCGCAAAACTTGCATTTGAAGTCGCCATTGCCAATTTTGATTGAGCAAGTGAAATAAGCATACAGTATGTGGTAAATAGATCTACTTGAATAAGTGAAATCATCACGATGTAGTTTATTCACACTTCTCCCCCGCAAAACTTGCATTTGATGTCGTCATTGCCAATTTTGATTGAGCAGGTGAAATAAGAATACAATCAATGGTAAATAGATCCACTTGATAACTGAGCGAGCATGGAAAAAGCGTGAAGCTTGTTGATGAGAATGGTCATAATAAAGAAGATTTCTCTTTTTCTAAAGATAAAGCGCACTGAAGCTTACACTTTTCTTTTCGTTAGGGAGCGACGTTTGAACTGTTGTATTCAAAAATCATACACAAGAAGATTTCTCTTATTTCGAAAATAGAGCGCACTGAAACGTACACTTTTCTTTTCTTTAGGAAACGAGGTTTGAGCTATTGTATTCAAACGTCATCTCTTTCTTTTCGACATCACTTGGCTAACTTGTTATCAACCCCATTATCATTCAGTCGACTCTTTGTTGTGACAGCTGATGGAGAAAACCTAATATGATGAATTTGACAATGAAGTAAACTAACCCAAACTTGTGACTTAAACTTGCACAAATGTGTAACAAACAGCGATGCCGAGAGTTCATGCAACTTTGAATCCCTAAGTACTCTATACTCTTCACCTAACCAACCATCAAGTATAAGACGTACATAACCTCTTGAAAATCCACAATTTAATGTGACATTGAGTACTACGACGTAACTCCTTAAAGTAATAGTTATTTTGTGACACTGAGCACTAAACACCCAAAAATAACTAGATTTCCAAGTCTTCGTCATTGTATATGTTAAAAGCTCGAACAAGGATCTTGAAGAATCTTCATCCAACCATCCCCGATACCTTCAGATACTAAGTACACTTGCCCGTGAAATTTCACTTCAACCTCAAATAAATAATAATGAATTAACATTGTCGTCACATCTTGTGGTTTAAAAGCTCAGATCTATCCCCCTTTGACATTTTAAATGAACTTTGATAATGGTTTCATCCCAACCATAGTAAAAAGCACATAACCCCGTAAAACCTTGTGATAACCAAACTGCCATGAAGAATATCGAAAAAATCATCCAAGACATGAAGTACACACTTTATCCCTTCTTCGAAGTATAAACCGTAGCACCAGCATAAGATAAGATCCAGAAATACACTTTCCATTCTCCAGGATGGTTCCATCATCACGGGATTTTACAATTCTATGGTTTAAACCGAGAAGTAGTTTCTTGCACGGGATTTTACAAAACCAAGAAGAAACCGAGAGATAGATCCAGAAATGCACTTTTCTTTTACCGGGATTGTTCCATTGTCACGGGATTTTACAAATATGTGATTTAAACCGAGAAATAGATTCTTTCGCAGAATTTTACAAAATCAAGATTAAACCGTAAAAAATGTCAGCTTGAATGTGTAATGACAAATTTGGTTTCGGTGAAAATCTATTTTAGAGGAACATGCAACGGATCATCAACAATTCTTCTCCATCATCAACAATTCTTCTCCCATATGTAGAATACTTCACAAACCATACTAAGTAAAGTAGTATGCACTACTTCCCCCTGGAGGTTAACCTTATCATCATCAAAGTACACGTTTCTCCACCATGATGGTTTCGAACTTTCGGAAGCATCATTGACGTGTACTACCATGTGCACGAGAAGTTCTTGTCTAAAGCAAACATCTTGAAAGATCATGAGTGACATTGAAGATTCTTGAAAGATTTTGCTTAGACTGTGAAGTATCATTGACATTCTGTGGCGTCGAATATCCCATGAGAATTGCTGAGCACATCTCATCCTTTGAATACTTTGGCTAACACACCATCCACGAATTCTGCCGGCTATTGCTGTGACTATTTGGTGAAGTAAGCCCGATATACCAAACTTGAACATGAAGTAGAATTCCCTAGATTTGTTACTTAAGCTTGTACTAATTCTTGTGAAAAAGAAACGGTGTACCCAATGTACAAAACCTCTCGACGTATCCTCAACTGCATGAGACACCGAAAGTATAGCTACGTTGTGGTATAAGCGAGAATGAATCACAGAAGTAACTAGATAGCCAAGTCTTTATCACATTCAATAAACGCCCAAACAAGTCATCTTCGCGGAAAGAAAGAAAAAAAAGAAGAAATAAGTACACGCGCCCGGAAAACCTCACTTCAAGTTCATATGAGAAATACCGAACACAAACAACACCGTATTCAACTTTGTACAAACATCAATTCAAGCCGTGAAATAGTATCCTTCGTGAAAATGTATAAAACATATTATCAAACCACTTAACACAACAACTCTCATCATCGAATCTCATCATGAAATCTCATAACACAACAAATCCCATTGTCAAATCTCATCAACAAAACTCATCAATTTGCAAATCACATTATCAAACCGCATTATCACAAATTTCATCGTCAAACCGCATCCTTAAATTACAACACGCATACCATGATGATAAAATATTAGCTCAACTTCTTAACACCACATCCGGTCCAAAACATTAGCTCAAGTCCAATAGGGATCACACGCAACCCAACTGATAAAAATAATAACCCCCAATCCATTTCATCTTACCCTAATATCACTCAAGCCCGGTCCAAACATATCCATCCAAATAATACACGACCCAACTCAAATTAATATCCAATCCATAAAAGCAATCTCACGGCCCATAAATAACAAAAAATCATTATACATGTGAAAAATCATTATACATTCATTGGTTCTGTTTTATGACTTCTCAATATTATTCTCAACTTTGGTATCGGTGAATCTCATGGGCCATGAAAAATGTGATCCAAATCTGGTCAACATACAAGTTCAATATCCAACATCCATCATCTGGTCCAACTCAAGACTTTTACACTTGGTCCAAGCCCACTTAGTAAATATAGCACCATTAGCCCATATTCGTGAGTATGAAAAAACAGTCCAACGATTGGAAAATGGGTATAAGAATAGTATGTGTTAGTCTTAAGGAAACCCTAAAACACTGATAACATCAAATAATATTGAATATTAAGTGTCAATTTCCCCTAATAATGCTTGTATTTTATATCATTTATATGGATTTATGCTTGTTTTCCTCTATATTTCACTTTCAGGTAAATTACGAGCATTGGAGCTAATGAGACGCTAATTTAGAGAGTTTATTAAAGATTTATGATAGTATGCTCATTTTGAAGATGTTACGGCGTAACTCTCCTCTCACATTACGTTGTAACAGAAGCGTGGCTCAGAAAACAAACTAAACAAAATATTACAGCATAACTCCCTCCTAGGATTACATCGTAACTAATTAGGTCAAATGATGTTCCGCGTCGCTGCAAGCTACGCCGTAATTAATTCCATAATTACGGCGTAACCATGATTTATTGAAGATATGGCGTAACTCATTCCTGATGTTACGCCGTAACCAGCTTTTCCAGAGCAAATTACAAAGAATTGGATGTTACGGCGTAACTCTCAACTTAAGTTACGCCATAACCAGATCTGGCCTATAAATACCGCTCAAATTCTAGCATTTCTATTCATTCACTCCACACACCAAATCAGAGAACGTGGGTCGAAGGTTGAAGGCAGATCTTAGGGAGCATACGGAGTCATCTCCAAGGGAGAAATCACTCCCCTACGATAAGCATTAGCATTTTATCATTTCTTTACTTTCAATTCATGTATTTCGATATGTTAAACATTGAATCAATTGTTTTAGTTAATATGAGAGGCTAAGCACCTCTGGTGCTAGCCTAGTTATGATTCCTTAATCATTTTTTTTATGTTTACATTGCTTTCGTATAATTGTTTCTAGTGTATGCATGCATAGTTTGTTGGTAGCTACCCTTGTTTCGGTAGTTTTGAATGGCGGTAGTGGCTAGTTACTTAGGAGATATGACCAACTGACCCTAAGTAGTTATACTGAGTGGGAAGGGTAAGAATTGACCAACTGACGACCCTTCTTCACTTGTGCGATTTAACCAACTGAGCACCTACCGTTTGGATGAACTTAAGAAGTTAGGGATGAGTGTTTAAGATGCTAGCGCCCGGTCACTCATTGTTATGAATCTTGCATGTAGCGGTACTTAATGACTTGGCTTAGGGGACTAAAAACAACTGGACTTTCGAGGGGTCACCTGATGATCTCTAGTGGAAACCTTTGCTGATAGGTTAAGACGAACTAACCAAATGCTATCCTAGAGACTTTTACCCCCACTTGAAGTAATTGGAACTAATTGAACGTGAACTTAACATGATAGGAAGATTAACTGATCACAACCCTCGCCTTTGCTTGCTTTTCTTATTTTCTTGTCTTTAGTTATTAATTAATCATTTCAACCTTAAAATCTGTGACACCTAGACTTAGTTAAAATCCGCACACATAGCTCTTGGGACGACCTCGGTTTTACCAAATACTACACTACACACGATCGGATACACTGCCCGTTAGTGGATTAGAGTAGACTATAGGTATAACGTGACATTATAAATATTAAAACCTGGTCAGTAAAACCTGCATCAAGTTTTTGGCGCCGCTGCTGGGGAGTTATATTAGGGTTTTTATTAAGTCTATTTTTAATTTTCTTTCTTTTTTATAATGTCAGGATTCAAGACTAGAAGCTCCAAGCCTTTTTTTGCTACCCCGTTCGATGATCTGGAAAAACAATTTCGGAAGAAAAAAGTTTACTCACCCATTCCTATTCATAATATTTTCTCATTTTACGAATCTGACCAATCTGATGCAGAACCTGAAGTCATTGATGAAATTAATATCGAGGGAATAACCATGGAGCAGTATTTGGAGCAGCCCAATGTGGACTGTAAACGAGCCTTCACACAAGACTCTAGTGTGGAAAAATTCTCCATTTCGGACCAATTTATCCAGAAATTACACGAGCTGCAGTTTTCAGGAGACGAGAATTAGGATGTTCAAAATCATGTGGAAGAAGTACTCTACTTGTCATCCCTTTTTAGCGTCCGGAATATCCCTAGCTATTCTGTTACCGCAAGAATTTTTCCTATGACTCTTACAGGAACTGCAAAAAGATGGTACAATAGACTCCCTACCAAATGCAAGGAAACATGGGATCAATTAAGAAGAGAGTTCGTTCAACAGTTTTGCCCTCCTTCAAAGATGGCTAAACTTCTCGGTAAAATCCACCAGTTTGTTCAAGAGAATGAAGAAACATTGTATCAAGCGTGGGAAAGATTCAATGAGCTGCTTTACCGATGCCCTACTCATGACCTGAACAAGCACCGAATCATCTATGTCTTCTATAGGGGAATTAACGCAGAAACCCGTGAATTACTCGATTCTCCTAGACCTATTCCGAGCATGACCCCCGACCAAGCTTTGGAGTGTATTCGACGGATTTCTAAACATTGCTATAAATTGCATATGGAGACAAGGTATGGACCAAAGGATAATTTCAATCATAAGGTTATGAAAACATTGACCAAGCAGGAATATAATTATGGTGAAATTTACGAAAAATGGAGGCTGGAAAGGGCCAATGAAAGTGAAGCTTGTAAGGTAGAAAAAGTAAAGAGTGTATTTGAGGCCAAGACTAGAAACAACTTAGAAAAGATGATCCTTGACCATATCGAGGAATCAAGGGAACGAGACGATAGAATTGAAAAAATGATGAAAAAATTCGTGGAAAACACAGTTTCTTCTCTTAAGACTCATGAAGACCGGATAAAGGGTTTGGAGAAGAATGTGAACTTATGCTAGAAAGCCATCACGGATCACCTTGTTGCACGGGAAGAAATTTTTGGAATCACTCCTAACATGTATTTCAAGTGTTAGTAATCATTATGTAATAGGTTGCTTAATTAGGCTTTTAAGTTTGTATTAATGGCAAGGCTTATGAAGAAAGCCCATAAGCCTTGGCCCATGTCCAATAAAGAAGGAAGGGAACTTGTAGTGTTGCCCTAGTCCCTTCCCCTATAAATACCTTTTTAAACCTTCATTTGAAGGTTGGTTGTTCATTTCACTTCATATCCTACGCATAACATTCCTTACTCATTCGTGTATATTGTTTGTGTTTTGTTCAACCAATCTATCTCTTCTCTATTTCTTACATATTAATGCTTGTGTTACATTATGGTGACCTAACAGTGGTAAGATTTAGGAAATGCAATTTCAAAACCTTTTTCATGTTTCTCTTTAGTTTGAAAAATGTTGAGTTGGAACTTATAGCATTCATTATCCTTAGTCAACAGTGCAATTTTATCTTGCAATTTCTTATTGATCTCATTGCACTTTTCTAGTTGAGATTGGTTGGTCTGAATTAATTTGGTCATGAGTTCAAGATCCGGATTAGACAAAGGTTCATCTTGTTCAACTTGAGTCTCAACATAGTCATTATTTAGATCCTCAAATATGACCACGGAGTCAACTTGATTATCAATATTAACCATAAGGTCATCTTGATCGTCAAATATAACTATGGGATCCGTTTGATTTTCGTCTGAATGAGATGTAGAGGGCTCATTTTGAACACTCTGTGCCTTGTTGGATGCAAATGTTGACGGAGATATCAGATCTCGTATAAGTATGTTTGGATCCGGTACCTGAGACAAGCCATCAGTGTCATACACTGGGCCTGTGTCACTCATGTAGATCTCTTGCATGTTTGCCATTAACATCACAACTGCATTAGCCTGCAAGTCCTCCATGTCATCATCAGAATCTACATTTGCCATGAAGCTCTGTTCCTTGTTGGTAAGAGTTCCACCAGCTTCATCCTTGAGAGCTAAGACTAAATCCTCTTTGTGATAAGCGCTACCTCTTGTCCTCGGCTTTGGGCATGCATTAGCCATATGACCCTTCTCTTTGCAGTTATAGCATCGGAGACCATTAACCCTAGTCTGAGCAATTCCCTGATCAACCACTTGAACCCGTTGTTGTGGATCACCCATGTTATTCCTTCCATTAACATTAAACCCTTGACCACTATTCATCTGATGACCATTTCCACGATTCTGAACCTCAACCCTTCCATTGTTAACAACAGCTTGATTCCTTGTATTTGATGAGGTGCGAATGCGGTTGTTGGATTTGTTAGCAAATCGTCCAAAGGCTCTTGCAATCATAACAAATCCTTGATTCAATGCATCGAAGGCTTCTGTATCCTTATTTGATTCACTGTAGAGTGATTGATCATTGTTGTTGTTTTATGGAACCAATTGAGTTTCTTGGGATTGTTGTTGTGATGAATCATATGGTGTAATCTGAGCAGTTGGTTGTGGAGGGTTGATAACGCTCAAATTGTGCATGTTTTTAGTAGCGTTATCCGTGCTTTTATGTGTGTTATTTGGCTATAATCATATGGTTTTGTTACTTAATCGTACAAAAGTGCGTTTGCTATTTCATTTGTAGCCAAGTACAAGAAAGTGGAGAAAAAGACGGAAAAAGAAGTAAAATATGAAGATTTCTCCATATACGAAAATTCCCGACAAAAGCAAGACTTGCGGAGTATATTCGAGAAGATAAAGTCATCAAGTTAGTGGTCCAAAGACTCAAGAATAAATTTCAAGAAGGGAAACGAGAAAGAAATGAAGATAAGAAGCTAAAACCAAGACATATTGGAAGACTCGTTGTTCCCGACACACCTTCACCATTTTGCCCATAACTTTTGCATACGGACTCCGTTTGACCCCCGGTTCGCGGCCACGGAAAGCTAAGAGAAAGATATACAACTTTGCCACTTATGAATTTTTGTGATTTTGCTCCAACCGATCGGTCGAGACCCGCAACCGGATCCGGTTGGAGAATGGTCAAGAAGACCAACCGAAACGGTTGAAGCCCAACCGAATCGGTTGGGAAGCCCTGGACAGCCATTTCTGCATTATTAAGACTCCAAACTTGTTCCAAACGATTCTAGTCCCTTCCTACATGTCTTCTAGTCCCTTCCATGCTCCTTGGCCTCCAAGAAATGCATTGAATACCCTAGGCCTTGGTTCAAGTATAAATAGAGGCCTTTGCAACCTCATTTCATGCACCACAACTTGAGAGATCTTCTCTCACACCTCTCCTACCACCACCACTCCTCTCTAGGTGTGAAATTCAAGCCTCCACCCTTAAGGACGAATTTCCACCTAGAGAGCAAACCATAACTTGAGAGAACACACCCACTCTCAATACCTTCACCAAAGGTGTGAAATTCAAGCCTCCACCCTTAAGGACGAGTTTCCACCAACTATCCTATCCCAACTTGTGTGAAATTCAAGCCTCCACCCTTAAGGACGAATTTCCACCAACTTATCTTCCCCAAAAGACCACAAACCTCTGCCAAATTCGTGTAGTGTGCTCAAGGGTTGTCGAAGGCGTTTGGACATCATTTTCCGGCTTGGTAGAACTATTGTAGTTGATTGGAGGCTTGAAGGTTGCTATAATCCTTCATCTTTGCCTATTGTAATTCATACTTTGGGTAAACCTTGTTACTTTTCTATTTAAAGATGTTTGTTATTGATATGATTATTGAGATTTTGTGTTTGATTGGAATAATGATGAATGTCTTGATACTTGCTTGTTCTTATATATGCTTTTCTTGTTGGTTTGATATGTGACAATCATAACCATCAACTTGTTACTTGAATATGAATGTCTTGATACTTGTTTGGCTCTTATGATAACTTATGATCATTTGTCTAAACATGTATGTTCTTTGTGTGCTTGCTCATATTGCTTTTCTTAGTGGTTTGATCCGTGACAATCATAACCACGATCTTGTTACTTGCTTAAACAAACAAACGACACTTGTAGTGCAACCAAGTCTCTTGGGACGACCTTGATTTACCAAAACCTATACTACAACTCGACTAGGGTATACTTGCCCGAATGTGTTCCTAGTTAACCGGTAATTCATGTTATAAATTTAAAACCTCGTGGAAGCACATCAAGTTTTTGGCGCCGCTGCCGGGGATTTGGTTTTTGTTCTTAGGTGTTTGTTTGTTTGCTTGTTTGTTCGAATGATAAATTGCTCTTGCTCATGAATGATTGTTTCTTTGCTCTTGTTTGATTGCTCTTGATGTTTGCTTGAATGCTTGTCTTTTTCTTTAAATCTCTCATTTTCTCAAAATTGCTCAAATGATCTTTGCATCAAAATCATGTTTTTGATGTTGGGATTTCGTTTCATGTGTTCTAAAATGCTCATTTCAATGATTGCTTTCTAAGTGTGTTCAAAAGTTCTTGCGAAAAAACCACCAAAACTGACCAGAATCATCTAACCGGATCGGTTGCCTCTGCAACCGAACGGTTGGACCACCCAAACCACTCCAACCGATCGGTCACCACCCGTCACCGGATCCGGTTGTGAGTTCTGTATAAAATTAAAAAAAAAAAAAAAATCATTTCTTTTGTTACTTGTTTCGTGTGTTTTTTATGTTATATGATCTCTTGCATGTCTCTATGTTATTTGTTTTTGTTATTTTTGTTTATATTAGTTTCGTATTAATTTTGAATAAGACTATCTTGTTTTAGATTCTCTTGTTTGATTTGTGTTACGTGACTAATTGTGTTTGCTTGCGTCTATGTGATTGTCGTTTTTCTGTTTTGTGCTTATTTTTGTTTTAAGTGTTGTTTTATGTTCGTGATAGTTAATGTGTGTTTATGTGTTTTATTTCCTTGTGTTTGATTTTGTGTTTGTTACCTTTCTGTGTTCTTATTTTATTTTGTCAATAAAAAGTTTTGAAATAGAACTTGTTTTTATTATTAAAAAAAAAAAAAAAAATATATATAGAAAAATTCCTCCAACCGATCGGTCACTCCCCGTAACCGGTTCGGCTGGATGATTGGTAACATTTGGTTCATTCCAACCGTTCGGTTACACCCCGTAACCGGATCGGTTGGACCAATCGTAAAAAAAATATATATATTTTTCAAATTTTTTGTTTGTGTGTGTTTGTGTTTAGATAAAATAAGTTTAAATGTCTTTTTGTTTTGCAAGAGTATCATTTCTTTTATTTGTTTTTTCCATTTTAAATTTTGTTAATTTGGTACATTGTGAATAAATAAGTACATGTGTTTTTAAAAATAAAATTGTTTCGAACTTTGTGGGTATGTTCACTGGAAACCCTCACGAGACTATAACTTGTCCACTCGGGCCACCGAGGGGTTTAAAGGCTTGTTGCATGTGCTAAATGCATCCGTGATGCCTACGAAAGTGAGTTTTAGGATTTTACGCGTTTTTTGTAGTTTAGTTTATTTTTGCAGATTTTATAAGCTCTTGGAGGATTGATTGGTTGAATTGGTGACCTTATACTCTTGATTGGACATGTTTGGATGAGAAATCGATTGATCTCACACGCTTTTGCTAGCGTTTGCTTAGCATCTTATCATATGGAGTTCGATCGTGATGTTTAGCCCGAGAGGTTTCGTTTATCTTAGACTTATAGTTTTATTTTTCCCTATTTTACATGCTTTGAAGTTTTTGCAATTGCTTTATTTTGTTTCTTTGTTATTTTTCCTTTGTTTGTTTTGTAAATTATTTTTAAATTGATTTGTTTAAGTACCTCGAAAGTAAGGCTCACCCATTGTAAACAAACTGTGTGAGAGGTATAAGGCGGGTCTCCCTGATTCCCTAAAGAAGTTGGGTTTTTAATATGCTTCGCGCTGACCTGCTTCTCCGCTTCTTTATGCGTTTCAAAGGAGCTACCGAGAACTCGAGGGACAAGAATAAGTCATGTTTGTTTGTTTTTTTTTTCTTTAAAAAAAAAAAAAAAAAAAAGATAAAAAAGAAAAAGATAAAAAAATCGTCTAGTTTATTTTTCAAAGTTTTCTGGTAGTAATAATAATAGCAATATTTTTATAGTCGTCAAGTTATTTTTTCTTTTGTGTGCTAAACTTAAGTGTGGGGGGGGGGGGGGGGAATATTTTTGTGAAAAGCGAAACTAGTTTTTAAATTCCAAATTTTTGGGCAAAATTTTAAAATTTTGTGAACTTGTTTGCCCTTTTGATCTAGTTGTTTTCACGCTTATAGGTTAATATATTAGAATAACTGGATCAACCCACTGGTGAAATCGGTAATTTTGAAAAACTTGAGATGTGTCCTGATTAATATTGCAATCCATTCTGGGATCGATGACATTTGCTAGCACATTTTATAGCCCTTCCACTAAATTGTGAGGATTTGAGCCTGTTTCATATAGCATACATCTTTTATGCTTGGATCTTTTACTATGAGTGTGCCGGTGATTTTATTTATTCTATAACTTGTACTTGTAAATCATTACCAGACCGCAGTAAGATCACATTCGTGTGATATAAGTGTATTCGTGTGATAAAGAGGCAACCTTAGGAATAAACCCAAATGGCCTTCCATTTACATCTAATGATATATTAGCTAGCCACGTCGGTTAGTTAACCACCCACATGGACCCATTTGTTAGCGCTCATCTTTAAGCGCTAGATACCCTTAGTTACACCCTTTGAGCCATCCTTTTCGTTTTTGTTTCATCCAGAAAAATACAAAAATATTTTACACTTTAAACCTTAGCCTACCCCTTGTCAATGTCTAAATGGTTGGTTGCTAGTTTCTTGGTATGATTGGATTGTTTTTGATGATTATGAGTTAGCCGCACTTTGCCATTTGTGTGTGCCATTCTGACAAAGACGAAGAATGCAGCTTCTTATTTGTATTTTTGTGGTGATGCTTATATGAAGTGTGGGGGAGATGTGATGTATGAAGAAGAAGTGTTGAAAAAAAAAATGAAAAAAAAAATATGAAAAAAAAAGTGAAAAAAAAAGAATAAGTCATCGAAAAAAAAATAAATGTGTGATGATAATTATAGCCAATGTGCTATATTATTATGAAGATGAAGGAAGAGGAAGTATGTTTGAGATATCGATTAGCCAATGTGCTAAGACGTGATATATATATTTGGTGATCGATATGTGAAGAAGAAAATATTGTAACTATAATCATTTTCGGGTTTGCGGATTGTTCGGTAACTAGCAACATGGGTATTAGACTTGACTTTATTTTTTTTTAACACCAATTTCATTAATAATTCCATGCCTTATCCATACCCTTGACCCGAAGCCTATTATTATAACCCGAATAAAAGCCCTCTTTAGATGTTTACACTTGGTGCTTACGCCACGTCGGTGGAGTTTTGTTTCTTGTACAAGCCTATGGTAATATTTAGATCATGTCTGAGCAATATGAGTGTACTATTCCTTAATACTATCCATCACTAAATAAAATGAGTGTTGAGTGAATTATACATCCGTTCTTTTTCGTGAGGTGCTTAGCCATGTTATCGAGCGAGAAAATCCATGGGGTATTGTCAAACATCTCGATTTTTCACCTCTAAAAGCTTAAAACGATGAATCTTATCTCTTACTTGTACTTGGTAGATTTGCATCACATTTTTCTAATCATTCTTATGCACCACGTGGGTTTTATTTTTCTTAGTTTCTAGATTTGCTTGAGGGCAAGCAAAACCTTATGTGTGGGGGAGTTTGCGCTCAATTTTCGCTTATTTTGAGTCTGTTTAAAAAAAAAAAAAAAAAAAAGAATATTAAAAGCCAAAAGTATTTTGATTTTATTTTTTTTCGTTTTGTCATTTAGGTTTTTATTATTTTTCTTTTCTTAGATTTGCTTGAGGGCAAGCAAAGTTTAAGTGTGGGAGAATTTGATAACGCTCAAATTGTGCATGTTTTTAGTAGCGTTATCCGTGCTTTTATGTGTGTTATTTGGCTATAATCATATGGTTTTGTTACTTAATCGTACAAAAGTGCGTTTGCTATTTCATTTGTAGCCAAGTACAAGAAAGTGGAGAAAAAGACGGAAAAAGAAGTAAAATATGAAGATTTCTCCATATACGAAGAATTCCCGACAAAAGCAAGACTTGCGGAGTATATTCGAGAAGATAAAGTCATCAAGTTAGTGGTCCAAAGACTCAAGAATAAAGTTCAAGAAGGGAAACGAGAAAGAAATGAAGATAAGAAGCTAAAACAAAGACATATTGGAAGACTCGTTGTTCCCGACACACCTTCACCATTTTGCCCATAACGTTTGCATACGGACTCCGTTTGACCCCCGGTTCGCGGCCACGGAAAGCTAAGAGAAAGATCTACAACTTTTCCGCTTATGAATTTTTGTGATTTTGCTCCAACCAGTCGGTCGAGACCCGCAACCGGATCCGGTTGGAGAATGGTCAAGAAGACCAACCGGAACGGTTGGAGCCCAACCGAATCGGTTGGGAAGCCCTGGACAGCCATTTCTGCATTATTAAGACTCCAAACTTGTTCCAAACGATTCTAGTCCCTTCCTACATGTCTTCTAGTCCCTTCCATGCTCCTTGGCCTCCAAGAAATGCATTGAATACCCTAGGCCTTGGTTCAAGTATAAATAGAGGCCTTTGCAACCTCATTTCATGCACCACAACTTGAGAGATCTTCTCTCACACCTCTCCTACCACCACCACTCCTCTCTAGGTGTGAAATTCAAGCCTCCACCCTTAAGGACGAATTTCCACCTAGAGAGCAAACCATAACTTGAGAGAACACACCCACTCTCAATACCTTCACCAAAGGTGTGAAATTCAAGCCTCCACCCTTAAGGACGAGTTTCCACCAACTATCCTATCCCAACTTGTGTGAAATTCAAGCCTCCACCCTTAAGGACGAATTTCCACCAACTTATCTTCCCCAAAAGACCACAAACCTCTGCCAAATTCGTGTAGTGTGCTCAAGGGTTGTCGAAGGCGTTTGGACATCATTTTCCGGCTTGGTAGAACTATTGTAGTTGATTGGAGGCTTGAAGGTTGCTATAATCCTTCATCTTTGCCTATTGTAATTCATACTTTGGGTAAACCTTGTTACTTTTCTATTTAAAGATGTTTGTTATTGATATGATTATTGAGATTTTGTGTTTGATTGGAATAATGATGAATGTCTTGATACTTGCTTGTTCTTATATATGCTTTTCTTGTTGGTTTGATATGTGACAATCATAACCATCAACTTGTTACTTGAATATGAATGTCTTGATACTTGTTTGGCTCTTATGATAACTTATGATCATTTGTCTAAACATGTATGTTCTTTGTGTGCTTGCTCATATTGCTTTTCTTAGTGGTTTGATCCGTGACAATCATAACCACGATCTTGTTACTTGCTTAAACAAACAAACGACACTTGTAGTGCAACCAAGTCTCTTGGGACGACCTTGATTTACCAAAACCTATACTACAACTCGACTAGGGTATACTTGCCCGAATGTGTTCCTAGTTAACCGGTAATTCATGTTATAAATTTAAAACCTCGTGGAAGCACATCAAGGGTTTGTGAAGACAGTTTGCAAGGTCGGGAATTGAGGATAACATGCTTAAGCCCATAAAGAAAGAGTTTGATTATCCGGGAGTGAAGGTGAAGCAGGAACCCTACGGATGATTGTTTCTTTGTCAACTGCCTTTTGGTGGTGCTTCAAATAGTCATACAACAATCTGTATGTAGCTTGATGAAGATTCTTCGCTTGACGGATGAATGTAACATACTTTTCCCAATCAGGACCAAGACAGCTCAGGAACTTTGTGTTGATTGCAATCCTTGGCATAATGATATTATGTTTATCCAAGTCATTGATGATTTCTGAGAACCGATGATGATATGACTCTAATGTGTCCCCTGGTTCAATTATGAAGTGTTCATATGCTAAGTAGATTTTGGATTCCATGTCCTCTTGATTGAGTTCTGTGCCTTCCATTGAAAGATGAATGTGCTCCCACATTGCTTTAGCAGTCTTCTGAGCATCAACACTACGAAGTATCGGATTGGGTAATCCCAAAAGGATATATTGCATTGCAAGTTCATCGGCTTCTAAGTGAAGAAGTTGGTCAGTAGTTCAAGGATGACCTTCTTCAAAAACTTACCATGTGGCTTCTTTAGATCGCAAAACCTAAAAAACCTTATCACCCCTTGATCGTAGTTTCCGGGAGTGAGCATTGGAGGTCTGTTAAGGGATCCAGCTTCGTGAATGGATTGTTAGCTACTTAAAGCTTCACACATCTTTACAAACCAAGAGGGTTCCTTTAGTGTTGTAACATTCATAGCATACTTGGCGGGATACTGATTTTGAAAGTATGTATAATGTTGTACTTGTTGACGAGGGTTTGGTGGAACCATTTATGGTGGAAGAGGATTTGCTCCTTGAGGAAAGTGTTGAAATTGTTGCAATTGTTGTGGAGATGGTGGAGGATATTGTTGATAAAATTGTTGTTGTTGTTGTTGAGGATACTCATGAGGAAAATAGCTAGAGTATGGTGGTTGAGACATCTTGAAACTTGTGTTGATGATGGATCTTTGTAGTCGAATGAAACTTAGAGTTCGTTGATGAAATAACCTTATGCGTAGAAACCAGCTTAGGCGTAGAAATAACCTTACGCGTAATACCCAACTTACGCGTAGACAAGGGCTTACGCGTAGTGATAGCTTACGCGTAGACTTGAGAAAAACTTAGCTTAGGCGTAAACCAAAGACTTAGTAGTAGAATCCTTATGCGTAATATTTCCTTAGGCGTAAGACAAGCTTAGGCGTAGGAAATGCTTAGGCAAAGAAGATTCTACGCGTAAGAATTAAGCTTAGGCGTAAAACTAGGGTTTTACCCAAAAATCCTTTATACTTATACCAGTGTAAAAGATATCCAAAGTTGAAGTATTTTTAGGCTTATCCAAGCAAGAAAACACTGAGTAAACCAACAGCACTGAAGAGCAAGTGATGAAACTCTTACGCGTAACTTCTGCTTAGGCGTAGACTTTGAGCTTATGAGTAAAACTAGGGTTTTACTACGAGTAGAAAGTACAAACTATCACCAAAACTGATTTTTATGCCCAAAAGTGTGTTGAAACCTGATTTTAATGATGAAATAGCTTCAATATCACCAAAATAACAAGAAAGTTTGAGACTTGATGATCCAAAACAAAGTTCACCCTTACGCGTAGAAAATGGTACACGAATAAAACCAAGCTTAAAAACGACTCTACACACGTAAGTTTTGAAACTTGATGCAAAAAACTTAAACTTTAACACTAAATAAACCTTAAACCACAAGAATCTTGAGTTTACAAGTGTAAAAACTAAAGCCTTTATGCGTATGAAAAGTTATGCTTGCAAAACCCACGCGTATAGATAAAAACTTTAAAAACAAAAGTGTTTCACCCAACTAGATGGCGATTGATACCACTGTTAGGTCACCATAATGTAACACAAGCATCAATAGTTAAGAAATAGAGAAGAGATAGATTGGTTGAACAAAACACAAACAATATACACGAATGAGTAAGGAATGTTGTGCGTAGGATATGAAGTGAAATGAACAACCAACCTTCAAATGAAGGTTTACAAAGGTATTTATAGGGGAAGGGATTAGGGCAACACTACAAGTTCCCTTCCTTCCTTATTGGACATGGGCCAAGGCTTATGGGCTTTTTCATAAGCCTTGCTATTAATACAAACTTAAAAGCCTAATTAAGCAACCTATTACATAATGATTACTAACACTTGAAGTACATGTTAGGAGTGATTCCAATAAGAATCTTTGAAGAGCCCACTACCTTCTGAGAGAAGGTTAAACGAAGAATCAACAAGGAGAAACTCTTACTCCTTGACATTGGAGCTCTCCCGGTAAACAACCCTCTTGTTAATTCCATTAGAACTGACCCTAATAATGTTTTGAAGGAATTAAATAATGATTTTGATGAGATGGTTCAACTTAACGAGAGATGTTTAGCATTTTTAAGAAATGAACTGCCGCAAAAGGAAAAAGATCCTGGTTGTTTCACTCTCCCTTGCTTGATCGGGAGTCTCAATATGTGTAACGCCCTTTGTTGATCTTGGAGAGAGCATAAGCATAATGCCTCGTTCAATGTTCCTACGTATGGGTATCGGAGATCTTAAAACAGCCAAAATGAAAATTGAAATGGTCGATCGATCCATACAGTCACCCTTGGGAATCGTTCAGAATGTATTGGTAAAGATTAAAAAATTTATCTTCCCGGTTGATTTCATGATTCTTGATATTCTCAAAGACAACAGGATACCTGTTATTTTAGGAAGACCAATGCTCGCTACTGCCCATGCAAAAGTGAATGTCTTCGCTCGAAAATTAACTCTTGAAGCTAATGGGGAAGTTGCTACATTCAGACCTAATGAACTTTTGTCCTACCCTCAAAAGGTTTGCGCGATTGACCCTATAGGCGATTTTGGTGATGCATTGGAAGAGTTTCTTAGTGATCCCCCGAAGACTCCTTCAAATCTAGGCGAGATAGCTTCAGGGAAAGATTTTGATGTGTTTGTCAATTTTGAAGAAGAAGATGACTTGGGAATCAGTGCCGATGATTTCTCTAGTGACGTTGAAATGGTCCATTGGCACAAAAACTCTTAAAAGACTTTCACATTCTTACCAGCTTAAATTTTATGAGATGGAAAATCAAATCCATCATAGGAACCCCTATTATCTAAAAATTTCATGAAAGATTGGGTTTATTGATTTCCATCCGTTCATCGACACAAATTCCCTAGTAAACATCATGTCGAAAGAGTGCTACAACCAAGTTATGGAAAAAGAACTTGAATATAATGGAAACAATTTCCTAGGGATTGCGACAAACATTCATTTCTTTGTTGGGACTCACTCATTTTTGGTCGATTTTGTGGTTTTGGATGACGTTAGCGAATTCATGGAAAATGGGTTAATGGGGGTAATTTTCTGGAAACCCTTTCAAGAACTGTTTGGGCTAGATAAAAATGAGAAGGAAGGGCTAGTATGGTTAAAGATTGGCGAAGATAAAATAGTTTTTAAAATGCCAAGGACTGTTAAGAATTTTAAAAATTGGACTAAGAAGCAGTTAAGCCATGCCCAGCCACTGCTAGACATTAGTGATGAAGATAAGGCCAAGGGTATTGACCACCCTTACCAAAAGATCAAGAATTTTTAATTGGGGTGTTTAGAACTAGGGGCAGACTACAAGCGGGATGAGAATCTGATTAGTTGGATTCAACGTGGAGATTGCCATATCCACGAAATGACAAACAAGCACTTCAAATCCCAAGGCCTTGAGTCTAACTTAAAGACTCGTAAATAAAGAAAAGTGCTCTTTCAGGAGACAAACCGAATTATCCCTTTCATTTGTTTTATTTTCATTTCTGTTGGGTTTTGTGTTTTTAACCATTTTTGCAGGAAAACGGAGAAAAGTTGCTGCAGCATCCTGAACGGGGACCTGATCTGTCCATAGTTACGGCGTAACTCATTCTTATGGTTATGCCGTAACATAATTTTTACAGTAGTTTCTCAGAGCATTATCAATTACGGCGTAATCCCATGCAACGGTTACGCTGTAGCTACACTCCTGTAGCGTCTGCTAGGTTTTGCTTTAATTACATCGTAACTCCTTATAAGAGTTGCGGCGTAAATATCCTCTGTAACACTTCTTTCTTTTTAAACACAATAACTTTGTATTAGTTTTTAAATGAACTTGTAGGACCTTAAATATCTCATCCTTATCACGGATACACAAGCTTACCACACACGTATACACGTAAAACCAACACAAACACTTATGCGTGGTAATATGGAGAAGAAAGATTAAGATGGTGACTTAAGATGATATATGTTAGGCGTATGTTTTAGAGAGAAAAGATGAAAACAAGATATGTTATATCAAAGAGAAAACACACACATACACACTCAAGCACACCCCTCAAATGACCGTTTGAGGGGTATTTATACTTCCTTACATATTACCCTTATGGGCTTGGGCTTGGATTGGACTTGGATTGGATAATAAATGATAAATGGCTAGCTTAACTTAACTAATAGCCATTTAGCTTAGCCCAATCCACGAGCCCGTTGACTATTCTAATACGATATCTAACACACGTTACAAAGTTTCTAAGCGTGAATGACCATCACTTCTATTAAATATTATTAAGGCTAACAATCTCCCCCTAAGGGGTGGTCATTCAAAAGATGTTCCACTTGATTAGGTCTCTACTTTTCTTGAGCTTGAACTTTGTGTGTCGATATTGAATAGTCTTGATATTTGTTCCTTCATGCTTTGTAATAAGATAATGTGGTATTCTGCCATATGTCAACTTCTTTGGTTAGGTGTCTCTACGTCATTCTCCACCATGCCCACACTTCTTTTTATCTTTGAGTTTCCAATGATGTTGTTGGTATGAGCATGTGTAGAATCTGCACGATCTCTTCCTCCCGCGAGCATCCATCAGCAGCAACTTCCTATGTATAGTCACGAACACCAATTGATCATTGTAATCTTTTCTTAAAGAATTGATTACTACAATTTTTCTACTGATGAATGTCTTGATTCCATTCACCTTGGTCGGGCGAATCAGCCGTCCTAATCCCATAAGAAACAGTTGGCATTACATTGAATAAATTCAAGTAACAACCCACATCTTCAGGATTCGATTAGTGAAAGGAATCTCCTTAGCGGGATTTCCAGCACTTACAGGTTCGAATGTCGAGGGTGTGAACAGCATAGTGTGAAAACACATCTCTAATTCTTACAAAGGCTGTTCCTGAACTGGAGGCCCTCAAGAAGGCTAAAACGATATACCGAAGTACATCTACAATTCAGGTGAGTCGCTGAAGTAGACCGAAGCATCACTTCACGACTGTAGACCGTTTGAGACACACTAAGCGTAACCCATAAAGAACTACCGAAGTGACCTGCTGTCAGGGCTGTTTGATGTTGACCCTGGCAGGAATTTCCATTCAATCACCGAGGATCACTTTTGTGAAACCTCTCATAAATGTTCTGGCATATTGCTAAAATCTGCGTAGGACTCTAGCTTGTATCACTTGTGTTCTTATTGATGAACATCAAGAGATGAAATGTCGAGTGTTCCTATGAGATCTTTTAATGAATCTCGTGGCTCTAGACTCAATTAGTGCATTTTGGTTTCCTAAGCGGAGACTAGGGAGAGGGTATCCTTCTTCAATACCAACGATCTCTAAGAGAAAGTTGATAGATTATGTAGGGTTCCTAGTGAGAATGAAACAAATCCCTTTTGAGAGGAATTGAGTGGCTAGAAAGTTTAGTGCAGTGCGCCACTGGGTCCATGACGTCTTTGTCTTCAATACCAGTGTCATCTAAGTGACAACTAGTAGCAGATGAATTGAACCCGTTTTCTGCCCTAAGGTTGATTATGGAGGGCTATTTCTTTTCACCCTTTCTTTACTTTTCTTTTTAATTCTTCAACCCCTTCTTTCTCCTTTCTCACATTACTCTTTTTTTTCAATCATACCTAAGGAATTCTAGTTCTAACTATGGGTGATGTCCTTGGGTAGATCCCTCCGGCTCTGGCGGATCATAGGACGGATTTTCCTATCCTTAGTCACCTTATAACTCCATGACTATCCTATTTTGCCATAAAACCTTTTCTTGAAAATCTCTGAGAGTGTTTATGATTGAAAACACATTTTGATAACACCTTGAGAGTTTTGAATTTTCAAAATACTCCCCCTTCACATGTGCTTAAATTGTTTTAACTTAAATATGCACAGTGAGGGTAGAGTTCGCACTTTTTGAACTGATCGACTTTAAATGAACTAGATCGATTCGAGACACGTTTACATCACTAGAGTACTAGCTTGAAATTATTACCCGTCATGATCAAGTCCATAGAAAGTTTCTCGAGATGGTACATTTCCTGACTTAGATTCCTCGTCAATTCAATGGTTTCAACTGAGTCGAGCTCTTTTGAGATTCCAACAACGATCATTAAACTTTCTGACCACATTTTAATCACGTCTCCTCCCCTCAAAAATAGCATATTCGTGATATTTTTGATATCAACAGATTAAACAATATTTTAGAATCTTTTTGGGAGATAGACGGATTTGATTTAAGCATGAGTTTGGAACATTTTGGTTTTATACTCCCCCTTTAATAAAGCTTAATCAATTAAAGGGTTTTTGGAGGGAGTTGTCTTGAGCACAAAATATTTTGAAAGATTTTGAAAATCTTTTTGAACAATCTTGAAAAGGTGCTCAAGATGATAATGATTTCTCACCAGTTTGAAATGTAGTGCACTGAAGCGTACACTTGATTTTTATTTAAAAACATGAGTTTTGATTTGAAAATAATCAAAAGTCATCATTTTTGTCCGGGTTTCGTACTGAAGTATACGAAAGCCATTTTTTGAAGAAATTTTTGAGAAACGACATGTTTTTAGAAAACATTTAAAGAACTCTCGTTCAAGCATTTGTACATGTCCGTATCATTGTTGAATGACATTTCTAGAAACGAACAGAATATCGATTATACGAGAGACATGTCGTAAGAAGAATATTTTTGGATTTTTGATTTTATATTGCTTTTGTATTTTTTGAAAATTTTTATATTTTTATATTTTGCTTTTGTTTGTTTTTCAAATTTTGTATTTTGTTTTTCAAAAATATTTACAGCGAAGCTTTTTGGAAAAACATTTTTAAGAAGATTTGAGAAGACGTTCTAACTCCTCATGGGTTAGGCTTCGCATTCCAATTCGTCGAACTAAATCGTTAAACCTTTCTTTTAGAAGGGCTTTTGCGAATAGATCGGCGAGTTGGTAATCTGTCTTCATAAAGAATAATTCAACAGTACCTTCTTCCACGTGCTCTTTTATGAAGTGATAGCAGACACGAATGTGCTTAGTCTTTGAGTGATGAACAGGATTGCAGGATATGGCTATGTGATGCAGGTTTTACTGACCAGGTCTTAATATTTATAGTGTCTCGCTATACCTATGGTCTACCCTAGTACACTAACAGGCAGTGTACCCGGTCGCGTGTAGTGTAGTAAATGGTAAAGCCGAGGTCGTCCCAAGAGCTATGTGTGTTGAATTATTACTAAGTCTAATTGTCACAGAATAATAATGGTTTCGATAGGAATTTAATTAATTAAACTACTAATACAGAATAAAATAAAAGCAGATAAATGGATAAATGGAAATCAATAGAGGAATAGTGGTGCTGACTTAGTCAATCCTCCTAGCTATTTATGTCTATGTTTACCTACTTCCAATTACTTCAGGTGGGGTCAAATTCTAGAGGATAGTATTTGGTCAATTCGCCCTAACCTATCAGCAAAGATGCCACCACAGGAGAAATCAGGCGCACCATCATAAGTCCTGTTGTTCCTGGTCCCCTAAGCCAAGTCATTAAGTACCACTACATACTAGATTCAAAATAGTGAGTGCTCGGCCATTAGGAACTTAGACACTACACCCCCCAATTCTTAAGTTCATCCAAACGATAGGTGATCAGTTGGTCAAATCGCACAAGTAGAAAGGGTCATCAGTTGGTCATATCTTACCCTTCCCGTCTCAGTCCGCTCACCTAGGGTCAGTTGGTCATATCTCCTAGGAAATTGGCCTCTACCGCCATTCAAAACTACCGAATCAAGGGTGACTACCAAAGAACTATGCATGCATACACTTAGAAATAATTGTACGGAAGTGAAAGTAAACGCAAACAACACAATTAAGGAATCATAACTAGGCTAGCACCAAAGGGTGCTTAGCCGCTCATATTAATCACGCAAAACAATTCAATATTCAAAGGTACGAAATACATGAATCGAAAGTAAAAGAAATATAAAATGCTAAAGCTTATCATAATGGAGTGACTTCTCCCTTGGAAACAGCTCCGTATGCTCCCCTAGACCTGCCTTGAGCTTTTTCCCACGTTCTCAGAGTGTTGTGTGTGGAATGGGATGATTAGAAATGCCGGAATTTGTGGGGTATTCATAGGCCAGGTCTGGGTTACGGCGTAACCAATATAGGAGTTACGCCGTAACCTTCTATTTCTTAGTAAATGCACTAGATCTGCTAGTTACGGCGTAACCTTATTAGTGGTTACGCCGTAGTCTTCAATAAACTCGGTTACGTCGTAAGTTATGCAGTAGTTACGACGTTAGTATCAGCGGCGTGGAACCTCTTTTGACCTAATGGAGTTACGTCGTAACCTTTGGGAAGAGTTACGCCGTAACCTCTTGATAATTTGGTATTCTGGGTCACGCAATAGTTACGGCGTAATGTGAGAGAGGAGTTACGCCGTAACTTCTTTAAAATAGGCATACTGTGTGTTAGGTCACTAGTTTTACAACACAAGCTTAATAGAAAGAGATAAAGGCGATTGAACAATAAACCAAACACACACACACAAAATACTAAGACGGTTACGCGTAGGGCATGAGTGAAAGGAATAAATTGAACAACCAACCCTCAAGTGAGGGTTATACAAGAGTATTTATAAGCAAGGAGCTAGGGCAACACTCCTACTCCTTCCCTTTTCCTTATCGGACATGGGCCTAAGCTTATGGGCGTTCTACATAAGCTTGACCTTAAACAAACATAAAGGCCATAATAGGCTACCTATTACATATGAGTAACAAACACTTGAATTAAGGTTTAGGAGTGATTCCAACAATCTCCCCCTCAAGTGTTGGTAATGAAAAACGGTGAAGGCGTTGATGTAATAGTAGCTTTGACGTCTTCTGACATTCTTCTTTCTTGTGAGAAGGAATGCCTTGATTCGAAAAATCTCCCCAGTGTAGAGAGATATTTTTCTTTGAACAGTTATGCTTTGACGTCATCTTTAACTTTGTTCTTTGATCATTGTTCTTTGTGATGAAAGTGATAGTATGTTGTTGTCTGCATCAAGTCTGCCTCAGGTCTTCTTCGCCACTACAATGTCTCTACATCATTCTTCAACATGCTCACACGCTCTTTGACGTTGGAATTCAGTACTGATGAAGTTCTTTAAGTCTTTAACTTTGTAGATTCTTTGATTTGACGAAGAATCATTCTGACTGTTGTGTTGCTTTTGGATAGAACTTCCATTAGTGATGATGTTGGCGTGAGCATGAGAAGAATCTGCACGATCATCCCGCTCAGGAGCTTGCATAAGAAGAAAACATTTAAAACGGTTAGTAATAAGCGGATTGTTGGATCGATATACTTTAATCAAACTAACTTAACTAGCTTGTTAAGGTTTAATAACCTCGGATAAATCCTAAGTTATTAACAAAGAAACACTGAGCAATCTTTATTAAGTACGCGGAATTTACTTAACAAAGCTAAGAAGAATAACTTTATTATAAACTCTAAATCTGCTTATTATGCAGATACTCTAATACAACTCTAAGATAATCGAACTTTTCTCTAAAACACTAATTCGTAAACTCTAAAACTCTTTTTTTGAAAATCGTACATCTAATGCCAATCTAGGAGTCCTTTTATAGGCTCAAGGATATCCTAGTCGGTTTACAATTGATAACCTTGTACGACAAGTAATCTAAACATGGAATACAATTCTTTCCATAAACGAATATAACAGTTCTTTTGTTCTAGCAGTACTTTGACTTCCTCTTGCAGTACTTTGACTCTATCTTTAGCAGTACTTTGACTATTTGACTTCTTCCGGTACTTTGCAGCTTACAGTACTTTCATATCTTCAGTACTTTGATATCTTCAGCACTTTCATATCCCAACAATCCTCCCCTAACTTGAATTCTACTTGCTTGACTTCAAGTTCCTTTGTGAATATATCTTTAACAGCTTCATCTTAAAAAATGGATTGTTTCTTAATCTTTAGATTGTATCTCTGTAATATCTGTGCTTTGTCAAAGTATCTCTTAGAATTGTTTTCTTCACAGCAGCATCCATCAATCTCCATCTTTTCAGCAACACAACAATATATGACAGTTTGTACAGTAATTCAATTTAAGTTGCATACTATTCTCATCACATCTAAGTGAATCATTGAAAATTCAATGGATTTAGAACTCTTTACCAAAGCCATTATCTCTGGAGTAGCCAAATGTTTTGGTGTGTAAGACCATGGTACATTGATAACCATATGATTTTTAGCAAACCACCAGCTATCAACAGATTTGTTTTGTCTTTACCAAAAGCTGTACCCTTCTGGACTAGTTAGTTCTTCTATCTAATGGTGAACTAATTACCAATAATGGTTTTTCCACTGCCTTTACCACAAGCCATTTTCTTGTGGGCTAGCCAACTCTTCACATTACTGATATGGTGAGTTGATGACCATCCAACTTATTAGCAAGTTGTCAACTAAAAACGGATTTGATATATCTTTACCAGAGCCGTTTGCTCATGGATTAGTCAATCCTTTTGTAACCATGGTGGATTGATAACCTATTGATGTTATCATCACAAAAACCATTTATTCAACCTTTATTTCAAAATATTTATAACTTAGCAAAAAGGTTTCTTCTAAAATTTATTTAACTGGTTTAGTTCAGCAAACAGTACGTTGATGAAAGTACTGTCTGATCAGCAGTACTTTGAATAAAAGTACTGATATATCAAAAAGTATTTATTCAAATAAAATTCATACCAGTTATAGATCATTCTCAGCAATGGTAGTCCAGTCTATAAACAAATTGATGACCATGCAAGCAGTTTCATTATCCTCTTCTACTTCCAATCCATGCTCTAGCATCCTTCTCATGAGCTCAACTGTAAGAGGGTATCTTCTTTCTGCAAACATGTGTATCATTGTTCCATTTTCTAGCTCCAAAACATGAACTCCAGATTCTTCAAAAAATCTCCAGCAAACTATTTCCCAGCTTTCTTGATCCTTCCAAATATCATCAGTGCTTTCTTCATCAGTTTCCCACATGATTATGAGATCCCCATGTAAAACCAATCCAATCCCTTCTAATGGATTATCTTCAAAATAAGCCTTCACAACATCATATAAGTAGAATAGATCTACTCTATCTATAATATGCAGCAAATCCCATAGCCTTTTGAAAACTTTGAAGCTTTTATCTTCTTTGTGAAAAACCATGTAATCTCCATTCTTAGATTTCTCAACTTTGAAAACACTAATCTTTGATATGTTCATCTTCATGTCATTATCTTCATCTGTATAATCAAAATCTACCACTCTGAGATAATTCTTCAATTCATCACTAGTCTCAGATCTTAATTCAACCTTCTCTTTCTTTGAAAACTGAACATCTGTATCAGTTTTTCTTTTTCTCTTTAAGCTTTTCTTCCTTTCAGCTTCAGTCCAATAAGCTTTTTCTCTAAAATCTTTAATGCCTGCAACATCTTTCTTATAAGCTTCTCTCTCAGCATCATATAATCTCTTCATATCCACATAATTTAGCTTTTGCAATCCTTTAAATCCTCTGCTTTTTAGATATGCCATCATTGCATTCCTTTCTTTAGCTAAATTAGGTCTTCTTTGCATATATCTAACAGGTGTAGGAGACTCTAATGATTCAGTAGCTTCAGCATTCAATTCCTCATGTAATTTCTGAGCTACTTCTCTATTCTGAGCTTCTTGAGCTTCCTGTTCTTCTTTATATTTAGCATTTAACTCTTCTTGAACTTTTCTGGCTGCAGCTTCATTCCTTGCAACTTCAAATGCTCTAAGTTCTGCCAAAGTAAGTTTCTTTTTCTTTGTTTCGACCAGAATAGCTTTCCCTTTGTCTTTTGGATCAATTGCAGGTTGATCAGTTCTTGGTTGTTCTTCTTCTTGAACATCTCTAAAAGTAACTCCTCCTCTTGGATGTGATAAATCTAACATTGTAGCAACTAATTCATCATCACTCGCAGAATGAATAGGTTTGAATCTAGGTTCCTCCTCTTCTTCTATAACAGTTGTTGAAGGACCAGCTTCTTCTTCAAAATTCAATACCCTTGGAGTTATTGGTGTTATTACTTCTGGCCTAGATGTATCAGTACTTTGATGTTCAGTACCTTGATCATCAGTACCTTGAACTTGCACTTCTTCTTGTTCCTCTGAAATAATCTTTTCTGCAGTACTTACAGATTCTTTCTTCTTTGTAATATCTTCTTCAGATTCTTTCTGCTTCATAACATCTTCTTTCAAATTATCCTTTTCTGAATTCCTCCCCAAGTTGACAGAAGATGATTTAGGAACCTTCTTTCTTTTTAATTCTTTACGAAGTGCTTTACGACGTTTGTTTTCCTCCTTAACCCATAAGTTGAAACCTTGAATATAGGGTTTAATAAAATTCCTTAACCAGATATACCTTCGCTTCAACTTCTTAAGCGCTTTAGCTTGACGTCCAACAGTCTTGTTTAACCTAGCTAGCTCCCTTGTTAAAGCATAATTATCCAAAGTCAAACCTTCACGAGGTATATTAGGAGCATCACCTTGAACTTGTGAATGTTCTTCTGAAACAGAAACAAATGGTTGAGGAGATGGAGTAGGTGTTCTCTCAATCTCTGCTTGAACCTCAGGACTTGGAGAAACATCACCCTGTAATGATGCAGTACCTTCACGAGAAGCAGTACTTGCAGATGCAGTACTTTGTGAGGCAACACTTTGTGAAGCAGTACCTTGGGCGGAATCAGTACCTTCACTTTCTTCATCCTCTTCAGCACGTACAGCGTGAACAACTTCCATCATGGAAGTAGTTAAAGGAATATCTCCACCTCTGAACAAATCACTGCGCCTAGCCATGAATGTATAGATTTTGGCTTGTTGCACAATAACAGGCAGCAAAGCAGTAGGTTTAGGAATATCAGCCAATTGCTTGTTTAAGAAAACCTGTATAAATCTTGGATACATCAACCAAGTTGCCCCAGAGGATATATGCGATAGCATCCCATCCAAAATAAGCCTTGAAAAATTAAACACTCTGTCTATAGCTAAGCCAACCACTGCAGATGCTATATTTGACCCAAACTGCTCCCAAGAAGTACTTTTAGAACTTATGCAATGGAGCAATACATGAATCAAAAACTTCCATTGAGGACAGAATAATGCTTTCTTGAAAGTTTGTTCAGTCAAAGAACCTTCATAACCAAGATTCCTAAAAGTATCCCAAATCAGTTGCTTATCAAATCTAATAGCCCCATCATCATCACCAAATAATAAGTCATCACGAATAGAGGCTTCTGTAATCTTGATAGTCCTTCCAGCAACCGTTGATCTAATATAGTATTCATCCTCCTCCATATTGTCTCTAGCATTAGCCCAAAATTCTTGAATCCATGGTTCAATTATATCCGGCTCAACTAAAAGAGCATAACTAATAGGCGACCCAGTTAGATAATCAATTATATCATAGAAAGCCACATTCGCCTCAGTCTTGTCCAAATTAGCCACCATATTGTGCTTCGAAACAGTTAAACGATTCACCATTGTTGAAAAAGATGAGCACAATAAAGATTGTATCGAATAATTGAGAGATGGGAATTGGGAGATAAGTATGGAAAAGATATAAAGTAATAATATGAGAGGGAAATTCGGAAAGAAGTTATTTATAGGTGGGATTTGAAAAATCACAGCCTAAATAACAAAGTTACCGTTACTACCAATTACCCAGCAATATTACCATTGGAACAGTACATTTAATACGACAAACAGTACTTTCCACATAAGCAGTACTTTCCCAAGCAGTACTTTCCCAAGCAGTACTTTCAGGAAAAACAGTACTTTCCCAAGTATAAACTAACATCCTCCCCTCAAGCAATACACAGGACTATATCTAACACCTTATAGTCCTCCCCTTAAACATAGCTTAGTAGTTAATCATTCCAATGCTCACGACCAAGTGATTGAATCGTGACACATCAAAACCTTTTGTGAGTAAATCAGCTACATTGTCATCCGTGTGAACTTTAACCACATTAATGAGCCTATGCTCATAGCAATCTCTGATAAAGTGATGCCTAATCTGAATATGCTTTGTCTTGGAATGATACACAGGATTCTTCACAATACAAATAGTACTCTCATTATCAATATTGATAGGAGTATTCTTAAAATTGAATCCATAATCCAAGAGTTAATTTTGCATCCACAAAACTTGACCACAACAACTTGCAGCAGCTACATATTCAGCTTCAGTAGATGATGTTGCTGCAATTGTCTGCTTCTTGCATTGCCAGGAGTCATCAGTAACAACCAAGCAGTACTTCTTCTTATTTAAACTTGCCACAGAGACAGGTCCAAATAAATCCATATGTAATAGCTCCAATGGTTCTCTAATATTTCTTTCATCAAGCTTCTTACAGGAAGCTTTGTGTTGTTTACCCTTCTTGCATGCCAAACATGATTGATCATTCTTGTAAGTCTTTGAAGGTAAACCTCTAACTAAATTGCCTTTGACCAGTTTGTTGATGTTCTTGAAATTCACATGGCCCAATCTTCTATGCCATTGATGTGCCTCTTCAGATGTTGCTTTAGCCACCAAGCATGTGGCTCTTCCATAAGAATGTAGACTCTTCATGTCTAAACTGTACACATCATTTGTCCTTGGTACTCTAAGTACTACCAAGTCATCATCAACAGGTTTGAAGTCAGAAGAAAGGATGAGACATTCTGTGTCAGTGAATAACACAGGATGCTTTTTATCACAGATTTGTGAGACTGACAACAAGTTGAACTTAAGCTCCTTCACATATCTGACATTCTCAAAATCGATTCTCCCAGCTTTAATTGTTCCTTTCCCAGTAATCCTTCCTCCATTGGGATCATTCCCAAATGCAACTTTTCCTCCACTAATATTTCTAAAATCAGATAGGATCTCTTTATCGCCTGTCATACTTCCAGAGCAACCACTATCCACAATAAGATGATCTTTAAGCTCCTCTTCTGGATTGCCCTGCACACAAAGAAAAGAGTTAGAAACTTTTAGGAACCCAAGCCATTACTGACTTGTGTTCCCCTTGAGAAGTTACAAACTTAAATTCTTTGAGTATGTAATTCTCACTATCTCTTATATTATGATCCAAAATTATCTTATTTTTAGCATGTGGATTTTCAAAACTCTCTGGTTTTTCAACATAAATCTCTTTCACCAGATTGTTAGCATTTTCTTTTGTCACAAAAACATCTGATTCACTTTTTGTTGAACGTACTGTATGTCTCTCAGTACTGTCCCTTTTAATCCATTCAGTTTTAACAGGTGGTTCTTGTGATCTAGATCCCCTATATGAATTGTGATACCTTCTAGGTTGATAGTGAGATCTCCTAGAATTTCTATCCCAAATATGCTTTTCAGTACCTTGTCTCTGAGCAGTACTTTGGAAAGTACTGTGAGATACTGAAGGTCTTCTCTGATGTGGGTATCTATGATCTGGTGTGAAGTTTCTGTGATTAACCCTATTAGCATTAGTCCAAACTGGTTTGTGCTCTCTAGGTCTCTGATTGTTAGACTTATGCCTTGGAAACTTGCTTAGATATTCTGAGTGTTTGTCACAATCTTTGATTAGGTGAGTAGGACTATAACACACAAAACACAGTTTTTGGCCCATATGACCAAAGTGATTTCTTCTATGTCTATGCCCAAAATTATTTTGCCTTCTTGATGACTGATAAAATCTGTTTTGACCAAAATTATCCCAAAAAGGTTTAGCAGTACTGTTTGAAAAAGGTTTTGCAGAAGGTACTGCTTGTTGAGCAGTACTTTGATTTAAAGGTACTGCTTGATTTTGAACATTATTTTCAACAGTTTCTTTGGGTTTCTCAGACCTAGATTGAGCAAGTAGCTTCTTCCTAAACTCTAGACTATCTACACCATAATGAGAAACATCAGGCCTAGAGGGGTGATGACTAATGGGATGAGGAACATCATGATAACCATTGTCTTTCTTATATTCAGGAGGTGGTTCACTTACTGAGCCCTCATTACTAGATGAATCTAGATAGTTAATAAGCTCATCATCACTAGTAGTTATGTCCTCAAAAACACCATCATCCTGATCACTAGGTTGATTTTCTTCTACATTACTAAAGTCCATTCCAAATCCTAAGCCTGTTCTAATGTAAGCCCTTCTCTGTTTTTCAACATAAGTAACATGGGATAAGCCAGGCTCTCCCCAAGCAGCAAACTTAGCTAACAAATCATCTCTTTCCTTAGTTAATTTCTCAATTTCAGCAGTTTTACAGTTTAGTTTCCATTCACTAAGTTTTAACTGGTAATCCTGTTGTTCATACTTTTCAGCCCAAGCCATTTCAATATTATCATGAGTTATGATTTTAGCTTCTATAGACTCTAAAGTGATTTGATAACCTGCTACCTCAGACCTAGCCCTAATACAATTATCTCTTTCAATCACATAACTGTTAAGTAATTTTTGATAAAACTCATAACAGTTTGAGCATACCTCAGAGATAGGAGACTGAGTTGGTGAAGTAGCCACCATAGCAAGAAGAACAGGATCATCTTCACTTTCTTTGCTCCAATCAAATCCTCCAAAGCCATCATCAGATTCCAAAACAGCATGTTCAGATTCTTCATCAAAAGCAGTGCTCCAGTCCAATGCTTCCACTGTGTCTTCAACTGTATCTTCCACTGCTACCATACAGTAAGTCACTGGTTCATCATCAAACTCTTCACTCCAGTCAACTTCTGATAAATTCTCTTGAGCAACCAAAGCCTTTGTTTCAGTTACTGGAATTTCCTTGAGCTCAAGTTTAGGCTTCTCAGATGTTCTGTTTGCTTGATACTTAGCAAACCTGCACTCCCTTGCAAAGTGACCAGTCTTTTGACAATTGAAGCATTCAATTTTAGATTTGTCAAAAGTTATTCCTTGTTTTGGTTTGAAATCAATATTTTTGCCTGTCTTCTTCATGTACTTTTTGATCCTTGCAGTGATCAAAGCAACTTGCCACCTTATATCAATTTCTTCAAGTGCATCCTCTTCAATCTGTGCTAGATCCTCTTCATAAGTGACAGGTAAGCTTGCTTGTTGTGCAAAGAAGGAGCACACAACTTCATCTGAGTTCAAAGTGGTAGATGGTGGGGCCTGCTGAGCATATGATGGGGGATTGTAAACAGCAGTACTTTGAGAAACAATACTTTGAGGAGAAGCAGTACTTTTGAAAGTACTGCTCTTCTTTTCAGATGATAGAAAAGCAATACTATGCGATTTGGAATTGGTTTGACCACTCATCTCATGTTCATACACCTTCAGTTGATGATAAAGATCATCAAAGTCCATAACATCCAATCCTTGTTGTCCTCTGATCATAGTAGCAATCACATGCCATGAAGATGGCAAACTCCTTAGAAACTTCAAATTAGCATCCTCAACTGATACTTGAGTCTTGTATAATTCCAACATGTTGAGGAGATTCTGAAACCTATCATATGCAGCATCAAGACCCTCTCTTTCTCCTACTGTGAAAGTTTCAAACTGTTGTTTCAGCAAGTTTCTGTGCATCTTCTTAGAGGCTTCATTCCCTCCAAATCTGGTCTTGAGAGCAGCCCAGAGCTGCTTAGCATCTTTAGCATCATGAAACTTGAGAAGATGACCATCTGGAATGGCAGACAAGAGAATGTTTAGAGCCTTCTCTTGATTCCTTATAGTTGCTTGTGGTAAGACTGCCTTTGGTGCTGTAGGTTGTCCAGGAACAACAATGGGATCTGAAACTACTTCATTCCCATTCACAATTACATTCCACAAAGCATGGTCTGTAATGGCAATATACTGCCTCATCTTCATGCACCAGAGATCATATTCTCCCTTCTTGATTATTGGAATTCTGAGTGAGGTGATTGAGGGTGGTGGAACAGCTTCAGTCGACATCTTTGAATATTGTTGAAGTAGGGTTTCTTCCTAGTCAGAGTTTCCACACAAGCTCTGATACCACTTGTTGGATCGATATACTTTAATCAAACTAACTTAACTAGCTTGTTAAGGTTTAATAACCTCGGATAAATCCTAAGTTATTAACAAAGAAACACTGAGCAATCTTTATTAAGTACGCGGAATTTACTTAACAAAGCTAAGAAGAATAACTTTATTATAAACTCTAAATCTGCTTATTATGCAGATACTCTAATACAACTCTAAGATAATCGAACTTTTCTCTAAAACACTAATTCGTAAACTCTAAAACTCTTTTTTTGAAAATCGTACATCTAATGCCAATCTAGGAGTCCTTTTATAGGCTCAAGGATATCCTAGTCGGTTTACAATTGATAACCTTGTACGACAAGTAATCTAAACATGGAATACAATTCTTTCCATAAACGAATATAACAGTTCTTTTGTTCTAGCAGTACTTTGACTTCCTCTTGCAGTACTTTGACTCTATCTTTAGCAGTACTTTGACTATTTGACTTCTTCCAGTACTTTGCAGCTTACAGTACTTTCATATCTTTAGTACTTTGATATCTTCAGCACTTTCATATCCCAACACGGATTCCGGCACTTACAAGTTTGAACTTCGAGAGTGTTAACAGCATAGTGTGAAAACACAACTCTAATTCTCACAAAGGCCATTCCTGAACTGGAGTCCCACAAGTGAGATAACGCGATGTACCGAAGTACATCTACAGTTCAGATGAGTCGCTGAGGTACACCGAAGTATCACCTCACGACTGTAGACCGTTTGAGACACACTAAGCGTAATCCACGGGGAGTTACCGAAGTGACCTGCTGTCAGGGCTGTTTGATGTTGACCATGGCAGGAGTTTCCATTCAATCACTGAGGATCACAGATGTGAACCTCTCATAAATGTTCTCGATAGATTGCTAAGATCTGTGAAGGACTCGATAATGTACCACTGATGTTCTTATTGTTGAACATCAAGTGATGAAATGTCAAGTGTACCTAAGAGATCTTTTGATGAATCTCGTGGCTCTAGACTCAATAGTGCGTTTTGGTTTTCCTGAGCGGAGACTAGGGAGAGGGTCTCCTTCTTCAATACCAGCTATCTCTAAGAGAAAGCCGATAGATTATGTAGGGTTCCCTTGTGAGAATGAAACAAGCTTCTTTTGAGAGAAACTTGAGTGGCTAAGAAGGTATAGTGCATGCATCACTGGGTCCATGACGACTTTTAATCTTCAATACCGGCGTCACTAAGTGACAACCAGTAGCATATGAATTGAACCCGGTGTCTGCCCTAAGTTGAATAATTTGGAGGGCTATTTCTTTTAACCCTTTTTCTTTGCCTTTCTTTTTAATTCTTCAACTCCTTCTTTCTCCGATTCTCATTTTCTCCTTTTTATAATCGTACCTAAGGACTTCTAAGTACTAACTATTTGTGATGTCCTTGGGTAGATCCCTCCGGCTCTGGCGGATCATAGGACGGTTATTCCTAATGTAACACCCCAACCCGACAAGGGTAAAGATATCGCAAATACGGTTTCATATCAGAACTTTAAATACTATACAATAGCGAAAACCTTTACAAAATATTCAAAAAGAAAACATAAATAACTAAACTTCAAAATAAATCTAAGATCTCTAAAGGTCAAGTCTTGCTCTCAGCTCTATTCTCAACCCAGATCAGCTATCCCATAAGCTCATCTTGAATGCTTAAAATACCTGCCGCAGGAAAAGAAAAGTGCGGCTGAGCTTACAAAGCCCAGTGAACAGATATAACGAAACAAAAACTAAACAAAACATAAATACGAATGAACAAAGAAACGAATAACAAATTCGTAGCGGAACGAGAATAATGAATCATTCAGGATTCTGCAGAAACACAATTGCACAGAAATCCGGAACAACAATTAGCAATCAAGGACAAACACATAGCATATTGATGACTCCAACGCAAACACATCAAAATAACCAGACACTTAACATATCAAGAAGAAATAGATTACATATAAACCAAACGAAAAGTCTAAGGACTAACGGAAACACTTCCTAGAAAATAATCATGGCATTCAACAAATTAATTAACCTTCACTTAACACACTTAATTCAATATTGCAGCAGCGGAAATAGCAGTCCAAATCATGGCAGTCTCACAAGCAAATAGAAACATAGTAGACAAACTATAATTAAATAGACCAAACAAAACATAGCATAACCATCAGCAATTATCAAAACAAATATCATAAGCTAAACCAGTTCTCAGATCAAATCCTAACATCAGCAGAGTTAAAGCATGTACATTAGATAAAGAAGAACTATACAATTCACAGACCAATAAAACTACACAAACGCAACCTCAGTAGTTATACGATACACAAACAGGAACTAACGATTAACAACAAGGCCTAAAGACACGTTAACACAAAGACGTCTTAGGACTTACTAAGTAATAAGAGCAAGGCGATGCTTAAACAATAAGCAAAGAAACAAGTAAGCATAAATACAAAACAAATCAAAAACAAAGCAATATAGACAAGTGACCCGAAACATTCGAGTCGGCGTGAAAAGAA